>JAYEPQ010000013.1:40972232-41122232 GCA_036321105.1 Dracaena cambodiana
AAAACCCTAAATCTTATTTGAGGGATTTTGTTGACACTCCATTCTCGACTTGTTGCTTAGGAAATTATGTGATAATATTTGGTTAGTTTAATACAAAAATTCACTTTGTAAGTTTTCTTCTCTATTTAAGAGAATAATTTTCGGTAAAATGGGTTTTTGGTATCCAAAAACTGGTCAAACTTCGATGAAACTTGCCAAAATCGTTTCTTTTGACCCCTTTAAGTGTGTGAAATGGGCGATTTGGTCGTTGCAGATTCATTTATTTCTTTCGTTAATGATTATAGATATTATAGATAATACGAGTGGGAAATCTAGTTTTCTCTTATATTAATATAGGTTTTATAGCTTTATAATAGATTGTGTTGCTGATCGAGTTGCCAAAGCCTATTGTTAAAATTATTCTGACGTCAAATGTAATTGACAAGTTATGAACACATTGTAGCTTGTCCAGCCATTATTCATTGAGGTTGATGGCTTTTCAGTTTGTGAGTACGTGGGGCTTGTCTTATAAACTAATTGAAATGCTCTTTACAATATGCGTACTTTTTCATTTTTTCTGTGAGATTAGTTTATCATGCGTGTACACATGGACACGATAGATATGCACAAGTGTGGAAACATATTTATGTTTATTGTCACTTCACTTCCTATTCGATTGTTTGTGAGCATGTGACTTGTAATATAGGCTATAGGATTGCCAGAGTCATTTATAGGCAATTCTTGATCAAAGATGAACTCTTATTTTAGTACAATTTGCAACTTAGTGTTTTCATGTAATGCTTCTAATATCATGCTCATTTGTCCTGTTCTGTTTTTAAGCATCACTTTGCTTTGGATGGATTTGCAATGTTTATTTGATTCTTCCATATATTGTTCCTTGGTACATTATATGTTACAATCATTTATTGAAAGGTCTTGCCGTTGTGCTGGAGAATTTATTTTACATTTTTTCTTTGATGTAGGTCACTGGTTTATTACATGAAATACATCTTATTACAAGCAGCACTCACAATTTAATGGAAACTTCAGGCTTTATCTAGTAGAAAACATTTTACCTATTTGCAGGGTATTAGTTGTTGCTCTTTTCACTTATTCACGAAAGTTGAATTTTCTGTGTTCTTTTGATTGTTACACGGAATTTAAAATTGTAACGTGGGATGTTTTTGTTTCCTTGTTCTATTAACCAAGGATGTCTGGTTTATGATTCCATTTGGCAATTAGTAAAGTGGTGATTCTTAATATTGCATTTATTTTTACCAGGAGAACAGATGCTTTTGAGTAATGGTTCTCACTTTCAGACATTTTTGGAAATGTAGGTTACCAAATTTGGTTCTTGTTGATAATGGGTGATTCAGAAGGTGACCTTCCTGTATCCAAAAAGAGAGTTGCTGGAAGGCAAATTTCAAAGGACAATGCTGAGCTTGATGATGATGGTCCTGAACCAGAAATGGGAACTTTCCAGAGGGCCAGTGAGGAAGTATTGGCAACCAGGAGGATCGTGAAGGTGCGACGCTCTCAAACTGCAGCAGCTGGTCCCAACCCTTTTGCTGCTCTCTGCATGGTTCCACCATCCAACTCCAGTGCGAATGCTGACAATCCTTCTGCCCAGCCTGATCCCACTGCCAATAACACAGAAGTGAAAGAAGGCGCTGATGGAAAAAATGAAAAAAATGAAGAGGGTAAAGGACCTGAGACTGGAACTTTAGTTGATGAGTCAAATGGAAGAGAGGAGAGCGACAAGAAAGTTGAAGAAAAAACTGATACATCAGCTTGTAAGGATGCCAGTAATTTGGAAGGTGCTGCAGCTGAAGAGACAACTCAACTTGTGGAAGCCGAGAAAGATGTAGAAAATGGTGAACAAAGCATTGATGGGAAAGCTGGAGAAGCAATAACTGTGGAAGACAAAAAAGAAACTGAAAACAAACCTGGAGGAGAAGAAACTCAAAGTGAAACCGCTCATGAAGAAAAGGCTGAGAAAGAAAAGGTGGAAAATGATTGCAAAGACATAGATGCGGCCAAGCCAGTTGCATCACTGAGTTCGTTTCAGCAGTTGTCTAGCAGTCAAAATGCATTCACAGGGCTTGCAGGTACTGGATTTGGAACCTCTTCGTTTTCCTTTGGTTCTATTACCAAGGAGGGACCAACTTTTGGTGCAAGTTCAGGCTCCATATTTGGATTTAAGAGCGATGGCACATCATCTCCTTTTGGCGCTGGGGGCTTCAACAATGGGAGTTTTTCATTGCAGCCACCTGTTACCTCTTCTTCAGGTGGTACTAAGATTGGGGTACCTTCCATGCAAGAGGTCCCAATTGAAACAGGTGAAGAGAATGAGAGGGCAGTATTTACTGCAGATGCTATATTATATGAGTATTTAGATGGAGGATGGAAAGAGAGAGGAAAGGGTGAACTTAAATTGAATGTTTCTTTATCTGATGCTGAGAAAGCAAGGTTTATTATGAGGGCAAGGGGTAATTACAGGCTGATCTTAAATGCAAGTCTCTACCCTGATATGCCACTCACGAATATGGACAAAAAAGGCATCACTTTTTCTTGCATCAACAGTGCTGGGGAGGGAAAGAATACACTTTCTACATTTGCCCTCAAATTCAAGGATGGTAGTTTTGTGGAGGAGTTTCGAGGAGCTGTAGAAGCACACAAAGGAAAGAAGACTGCAGTACTGAAAACACCTGAGAACTCTCCCAAGGCATCTGATGAATAAAGAGGAGGATGTACCACTGAAACGAGGTTTGCTTTAAGGAATCTCTGGTGGTAACTTTTGCTGGAAACTTTTATCTCTTTTGTTCATCTGGTTTGTGATGTTTCATTTCATAGTTGAGGTTTAGTATAAAGGTTTCACGAAAGCTGGCCTGTCACCAGTCCAGTTTATTTCCAGAATTGTAGTCATCCTATTTTGCAATGTACAATAGAGGACCTGAGTATTATTCCTGTTACAATCTTATGTTATATCTTCCACCATTTTCTTATGTGGATGATCCATACTATCTGCTTTCTCAAATTTAAGAATGAACTAATGGGAACATCTGTCAAGTAGATATTTTGCTTGCATGATTAAAATCCTACTCTTTTTTTTTCCTTCACCATGCCTTGTTGTAAGTTGATTATCATCTGGTGGTTTTTGAGAGTATTGCTCGTTTTTTTTGTTAAGTAAGCACTAATATACATGATATAATACTATTTCATGGTGATGTTTATCTGCTTATGTTGACTGACGAAGGTAATAGATATAGTCACTGGCACCGGACATGTGTACTGAAACCTTGTCTTCTCTAAGACAAAATTTATGCCTTTCCCTACTTTCTATGATATTCAGAATTAGGGATATTTTTCGTACTTTTTTATTTTGATAGTAGAAGTACTTAGTAGATTTGGTACTGACTAGTTAAAACGAAAAACTACTAAGAAATAACACGCAGGGGCTGATTGGAAAAATAAACAAGCTTGTTCTCCTTCCATTTTCCTTAACTGATGCAGTCTACTTCCTCTATATCTCTTTTCTATGTTCTAGGCCATAAAACTGTCAAATTCAAGTCGTTTTTCACTTTTGAATCTGCCTACCATAATTTATCATGTTTGAATCAGAAACATACTTGCCCATCTTTCTTCCTACCGTCTCTTCTTTGATCAAGTCTTTTTCATGTTGATGTGGTGAAGCATGCCCTGTTCTAGTAAATCATTCCAAAAGTCATAAGTTTGAGTTTGAGTATGACTTGGCCCTAGCAGGGCATATGGTTGCAAATCTTCATGTCATCCCCACTGTTTTTAACTTAACTAAGTTGAGAATTTAGCTTGAGCATGCACTTACAGATTTCATTTAAGCTTAGTGTTGATTCGGGTTGTATTCTCGATGCAACAGACATGGTGATATTACTGGGTTATGTCTGTTTGATGTACTTATTTGCTAAACCTGGAAAATATCTTTGTGGTATTTATCCTAAGCTCATAGAACATACGCTTTTTTGGTTGTGTTCTATCTATGAAATAAACACTTGCTGGAAGGTGATATAGAAAATTTCGTGTAGATTCCCAATGTGCTTCAACACAAATTTTTACTGAAAATTTACATTGCAAGGTTCCTTTATGTTACGGTATTGTGCTAGAAGAATATATTGTATTATGTATAATTAAGCAATATACCAGAAAGATGGTTTTTTTTAAGGAATATAATGATTCTGATACTTGCTGCTTATAACTCCTTGATGCGGTAGTTGCACCATGACCACTGCATGAGCTTTCAGGTACTTCAATTGTAAAGTGACCTAGACCTGTGTTTTTTTGAACTTTTGAATGCTTAAGCTAGTTTAGCCACTAGTTATATTTGAACGTATCAGCACAAAAATTGGGTTTATTGTTATGCTTATCAACTAGTTATATTTGGACGCATTACTACTAAAATTGAGTTGTGATTATGTTATCTACTAGTTATATTTGGACATCTTAGGAGTAGGATTGGGTGATTGTTATGACTTGTGGCTGGAGCACTTTTGTGACTCTTGTGAGGTATTCGCCAAAAAAATTTTTTTGGCTAAGATTTTAAATTTCAGCCAATACCAGTATGTATTGTAAATATTTTGTTAGATTTTGAGGTATCCAATATGACTAGACCTTGTAATATTGCTAATGTTGCTGATATTTTGTTGATATTTTTGATATTACTAATTTGTTATATTTGATATTACTGAATGTTGATACTAGACTGTCAAACCCTGCTTTCGATATACGGTATACGAGTACGTATAGCAGGTACTGGTAATATATTCGGTTTGAATATACTAAAGCCTCAATAAATTTGCCACAATAATACTCAATAATTACGATGAAAAAATTCAACAAAAGTTTGACTTTTTACTTATTGGAACAAATTTTATATACAATTGAAACAAAATATAATAAAACTAAACAAAAGGAAGCAGGGAATTTCTAATTCATTATTTGGTTTCAACCTGATCTTTAAAATATAACTTCAAAATATACCAGATCCTGTATCAACTTTAGTGTGTCCATTGGAAAGTCTGGACATGCACACTCAGGTTGTCAGATTGCGACCATAACAAAATATGCAGAAAGAATGTGAAATATAACGGTTATGTCCCAACATAATAACACAAGTTTTAGAAAATATATAATGAGATGTCAATTAATTTAAGTTATCTTAATGTCATTTTTGTGAAATCAACTTTATAATAAGGGTATTTTTTGTCTACGATGTCATATAATTAGAAAATCTAACTGAAGAGGTACCACTGTTTCGATTGTTTCCTATACAGATGCAGAAAATAGTCACATGGATTGTCTGGTGTTGAGTCGGACCTATTGTCAGGCAAACATGAATTATAGTCAGATATGATCCAGCAAATCATCACGCAACTATGGTGTGCGAATATTCAGTTGTACAACTTAATAAGTTTACAGTCGAAATAGAGTATATTTCCATCATTCAGTTTCTCACCTAACCTAGTGTCATTTATGTATAGTTCATGTAGGTCTAAATTCTAGTTTTTGTAACTTGTATATTGATTATATTAGGTATAATATTTCAATTGAATTTTGTTAATTTGTTAATAAGATTTATAGAGTCCGTTCAGTTTATGCTTTATTCAATAAATCATAATTAGTTATATCCAAGAGTCTGATTTGAGACATTATAAAAATATCGGCCAGGTAAGTGTATGAATGCTGAGAGATTTTCCGTGCGTTGCACGTTTCTTAATTAGAGAACCAGCATACAAGATAACTTTTCTAGATACCGATACAAAATGATATCGCAAACAGTATTTTTCCATAATTATAGTCTTTTTATGATTTATTAAAAATCTAACTATATTATGTAATTTAACAAGTATTTATTTAATTTCTAACAGTATAAATAAATAACAGGAATGTCAGTGATTGCTCTTATAATAACAAATTTAGTTTCTACAAATTAATTTATAACAATATGAAGAAATAATACTTGTAATAACAAATTTAGATGATATAATTGAAGTAATATTTCTATAAAAAAAAATAGCATGTTTAGTAAGTCCAAAAAGAACTCACCTGGAATTTGTTTCTTGATGTTGCTCAACGGAGCAATCTACACATTAAAAATATTTTAAAAATATTAAAAACAGATAAATATGAATTTAGATGATTGTTTTAGGGATTTTCTAATACTTATAACACACTCAAAATTGATTTTAGTATTAACGGGTCTGAATTTGAGAAATGGATCTAAATCCATCTTATTGGGTTTATAAGATAATGGTTGTTTTTTTTAGGTTATTAGGGTTATTGAGTAGTATGTGAGCTATGCTAAAATCTAATAAGATAAATGTAATAGGAATTTAAGAATATAGTTTTACCAACCTCAAATAATAGAGATGCAAGAGAAGGAAGAAGATAAGGTTCTCCTGGCAAAGCTCCGGCGATGAATGGCAGCTTCGGCGAGGCTAATGACAGCGGTTCGATGAGATGCTCCAACAAAGTGAGAGTAAAAGAGAAATTTTAGATAATGAGTGTAAGATTGAATTGAGAAAAGGGGTTGGGTTTATATAGTGTTGGATTTAGGAGTTATAGAATGTGAAAGGTTTAGGGAGTTATAAAATATGAAGGGACTGAGGGAATTAAAGGAGAGATTGGAGATTTATTTCTTTAAGAATTAAAAAGATGAATATAATTTGGAGGTTTAAGTGGATGAATTCATGGAGAAGATGAAAGGTTTGGAGTTGGAGAAGATGAAAGGTTTGGGAGGTTAAGAAGGTGAAAGGGTTTGGAGGTTAAGAAAAATTAAAGTTTTGAGAGTTAGAGAAAGTGAAAAGTTTCGGAGGTTATAAAAAGTGTAGGGTCATATTTATTATTTGATTATTAATTTTGTTATTGAATTATTTATGCATATAAAAAATGAAGGGTCATTACATAGACAATACAATACCAATTTTGAGATTTTAAACCTTAATTTTGGCAAAGTTGGTCTCCTCAAAACTGTTGAGCAACTGCTGATTGGTTTCAACTGAAAGTTGAAGCTGTGGTCACACATGACCTAGTCTGATGTGCGTTATCCTAGATTTACTTTCTCTCAAGTTCAGGTATATCAAGTGATCTTGTCGTGAATTTCATTGACTCATTATGAAAGCAGTACAATGAAATGCTTCACAAAAGTAAAGCATGTACTATTGAAGTATTAAGCTGTTCTAATATATTTAGTAGGCTGCCATTAACAGTATATTGTAACATGTAGAGGAATATCTCGAATTAAAGTATATATACTTATTATGAAGCAAGGGTTGCACAGTAGCATGGTGTGGATATCTGTTCTATATACTTTTTAGATATTCAAACAGATGAATCGATGAATAGTATTATTGTCTAGGTTTGTTGGATGCTTGATAATACCATGGTTACAATTTTTTATTGTCTAGAGAAGATAATCGGACAAAGTTGTATGCGAATAACAGTCCCTTATATAATGTATATGGATCGGAATAGAAATTGTAGTGTTGAAAGTATTGAAAAATGACCCTCTTGCCTTTTCTTTGTGTTTCCACATCTTTGTGGGGCATATTGTTTATCCCATACTCCATTAGGGAATGTCATAGGTGTAAAAAGAGTTGAAGACTGAGTAATACGAACGAAACTTGTAGTAGCCTATAAGAAAAGAAGGTAATTCACAATATTAGACTGTTAGTTCTTATACACCACAAATAGGATTGCCTATGCACCTGATGAAATTTGGGAGCACACAGATGACCTGTTCTACTGAATCCCTGGAGGGGAAAAAGTATTACAGGAGGGGACCTTCATGGTCATGTAGGTAAATAGCAACTGATATAAGAATGTAGAACGAAATGGGAAAATTCATTTTGGATTTTGCATTATCATAGGGTCTTATGATAGATGCATGTTTTGAACCATTTATTATCTTTGGAAATGGATTAAACAATAGACTGATAGATTTTTTCTTCCTTCATCTTCTTCTTTTTTCCAAAAATTTCATTGGAGGATATGTAGGTCAACTGTAAAGACTGTAATGTTCCATCAGGAGAGGACCACACAACATAGTTGTGGATGGGGTCAAAATTTGTATTAGGAAGTGGAAGAGATGAACTAGAATGAATAAGAGATCAAGAGATGAACTAGAATGAATAAGAGATCAAGATTTACATATTGGAACTTTATAGAGAAGCTTGATTCGTTTCAAAGATGGGATATGACAAAAAAAGGTAGTTAGAATATAAATGAGAAGACTGTAGTATATTAGCCAGTTGTTTGAAGAATCATGATAATAAGCCAATCCTTTGGGGAATTGAAGGTTGTATGTGCCTTCTAAAGAGAGTTAGGTGGCCTAGTAAGGAAGCTGAACTGCAGAGGACATCTTAAAAAGTTTGGTAGATTGTAGAGATGATGAAAATTGTGAGAAATATAAGAGAGAAACAAAAGGAGGAAACAAGGAGGCGGGAAGGTTATAAACAAACTTTTGTTAAATTGAGGGAGGCCATGAGTAGGACCGAGGAAGTATTGCAAAATTGTAAGGGTGAAGATTAGAATCCTAGTAGAAGGATGATCAAATTAATGAGGAAGAATTACTTTCATCAATTGTCGAGGAGGCAGGAGAACTTAAGGTAGAACCAACCAATTTGTCCATGTTTATCACTGATACATGTATGTGGAGTCTGTACCGTTCTCTCTGCTACTTTTCTGCGCAGATTGCTCCAATACAGATGTTCTCTGCAAGGTTACAAGGATTTATGTCTCTTATGTGAGTCTATGATGATTTTTTGATCCATAGTGAATTGTTGTTTCAATCATCAAAACAATGGTTACTGGGTTTTATTGTCAATGGATGATTGAGCTCTTCAATGTTTTTGGCTATGGACAGTTTGTTGGTTTGCATGACAAACTTCCCAAGAATTTTATGGACTTGTTTACGGGTGGGATAGTCATTGATACGCTCAGGTGATTTGCTAACAAAGGATGAGTAAATGTCAATGTTTAAGAATGCGTTTTCAGTATGCGTGCGGTCCAATACCGCATAACGCATAATCGGATTACGCGCTGATTATGCGGATTACGCGGAATTATGCAGAATATTAATATTTTAATATATATTAATATAATAATTATAAAAACTTATATTCTACTACAATAAACTTATACAATTAACAAATCGCCAACTTATATTCAAATAAACTTATATTCAAAAATAATTCATCGAAGTGATCAGTTAACAACACTTTATGGCTTTAGTAGCACTTTACAAGTGGGAAAACCCGCGCAAACGCTTAGAAATATTTAGAATTGTGTATGTTTTAAAATAATAGAGTGAAATTTATTCTTTTATATTATGATAAGTAAATTTAAATATATTATACTACTATAGAAGTGTGCATGATGCTTAGAATAGTTTATTTTACCTATTATTATTTTGTTATAATTAATTTACTTTTCTTATATAAACTATTGTGTTTATAAAACAAACATAAATGAATATCAATTTTTTGGTGGATCTTATACTAAATTTGGAAGTTTAAATAGTTAAAATAAATATAGTAATACTTGATAAAGAAACACAATGGTTTTCTGGCCATTTAGTATAAAGTAGAGTTAATTAAATAAAAGTTTCCTAATTGTGAGCATCTACCTTCTATTTGACCTAAAAATAAAAAAAAAATCTTTTTAGTGCAATTATAATTTCTCTAGAGAAAACAAAAATGCTAATATAAATCACATTGAGAAATAAATATTTATGAAGATAAATTGGGCAATGAAGAATAAGTACCAACTTATTTTGCCTTCATATCACAAAAAGTTGATTAATTAATCATTTTAGTAATTTTACTCTTTCATATTTTCTTCAATTTTCTTAGTCATGCAATTGAACTAAATTAAAAATATGAAATTATAAGATTTTGCAAATATTAGTGGGGAGGAAAAATTAAATTAAGCAGTTGGAAAAATTCAACAATTGTAGAAATATATTTTTAATATATTAAAACTCAAAATCTTAGAAAAATTAAAAGAAATTCCTATATAATGCTTCTTCAGTATGAGTCATTATAAAAAGAAAAAGCTATTTAAAAAATATTCATTATCCATCGAATTACAAATAAATTTTTTATTTGAAATTTTTAAATAAGTCTTAGTAAAACTAAATGCATTTTATTCCAAAGAAATAAATGATAAGATAGAGGAATTAGTTAATTTTAAAAGTCTAATTATGTTTATGAGCAATATCATTAATTGCTTTATTTTAATAATATTTCATTTATATTAAATTCTAATGATTAAAACATATTTTGCATATGCTGTAACAGGTTAAAAATAGTACTTGGATATATTATCATTTTTTATTGAAATAAAGGGATTCATGTACTTATAGGAACTCTAAGAAATACATGAAAATAATATTTTATTCTATTTCTAAGTTAAATATACTTATAAGACCATAGTTTTTAGACAATAATGATAAATTTGGCACATGATAATGAATTATTTTATTAAAAAAAATATTCTAAATACCTTATAGGTTAATGAGAGAATTTGGCTCTGATAAGGACATGCGGAGAGAAGGATGGAAAAAGATAAGGAAAGATTAAAAAAATACACAAATGAGAAGATAGTTATAACTAACCCCACTTCTTTTTTTTGTCTTATGGAGCTTTTCACTTCTTTTTCTTTTTCTTTTTTCATAGATATACTCAATTTAAACATTTACTATAATAATTAAAGATATTATTTAAACAAATCAGCAAATTCAACTTGAAAAAAATATGAAACTTAAAACGTTTAAATTTCTTTGCTTGACTTATTAAACAAATTCAACTATAAGCAATTATGATAATAATGTTTTAATTCGGTAAGAACTTATTTTTTTTTATTTAATTTTCATGTATAGCTCTCCTTTATTTTTAATAATATAAGAAATGTTAAAATATAATTTTTGATAATGAGCCTTTAAATTTCTTTTGTTTAACTTACTAACAAACATAAATATAATCAATTATGATAGATAACTTTACTAAATAGTTTATGTTTAACTCTTTAATTTTAATGTCTATCTCTCATTTATTTTTAATAATGTAAGAAATGTTAAAAATATAATTTATGTAATGAGCATTTTATTTTTAATAATGTAAGAAATGTTAAAATATATTTTATTTTTCTTAACTTACTAACAAATCAATTATGATAGATAGCTTTCAATGAATATGAATTTATGTTTAATTCTTTAATTTTCATGTCTATCTCTCCTTTATTTTTTAATGATGTAAAAAATATTATAACATAATTTATGATAATGAGTCTTTAAATTTTTTTCTTAACTTTCTAACAATCATAAGTATTAATCAATTAGATAAATAGAATTCAATGAGTATTAGTTGTCTAATCTTTATTTTATGTTGTGACTATTACTTCATGAAATTCAAATCATCCTACAAAAAAGAGAAAGAAGAATAAATTAGACACATGATAATGAATTAAATTTCAAACAAAAAAACTCTAAATATCTTATATGTTAATGAGAGATTTTGGATCTGATAAGAATATGTTGAGAGAAGTATGAAGGAAGATAAGAAAAAAATCAAAAAGATACAAATGTGGGTAAAGATGAGTTAGGGTGATATCTATTAGTTATAGTTTCATGTGTTTAGATGGTAGTTATAATAACTATAACTAATCTCTCTTTTTTTTAATCTTAAGTGGCTTTCACAAAAAAAAAAAAAAATTAAAATCCTAAAATTTAGTAAAATAAGAAAGTCTCAAAAAAAATTTCTCCTATTTTCTAATTATTTGTATTTTAAAATTAGTTTTTTCTCTCTCCCTTTTGCTTAGTATATAGAAAGATGTTACATTACAGAAAAAACAATCCAAAATCCACCCATCTCATGGCAACATTGGACTCTCTAACAAAGATAGTATATATTAAGTTCAGATCAGACTCATGCCTTTATAGACATCAGAATTTGAATTAATTGGCTGAGAGAAATATTAAATTATTAATTTCTAATCCTATAGCAACTAAATCCAGCAAATAATATTAATATCGAAGATGGTCATGCTTGCTGCAAAATCTAGCAAATTAACCCTAGGTCCCTCAATCCAGCAAGTTAATCCAGCAACTAAACTTAATTCTCACCAGCAAATTAATTGGCTGCAAAATCCAGCAAACTAACTCCTGCAAATTAATCCAGTAAAAATCCAGCAACTAAACTTAATTCTCACAAAAAATTGCACCAAAATTATCGCACCAAAACCCTACGTCCCTAGCCCTAAATTATCCAAATATTTTCCTTCACTAAAGGATTCAAACCCCAAATTCAACTCATTTTACTCAAAATAATCATCATTCTTCAAAAATATTCAACAGGAATAATACCCAAAAAACATAAACTTCAAAACCCTAAAAATATCTAAAATCCTAACTGGAAAAAATAATTTACCAAATCAGCTCCGTCGGAGAGCTTGCCTTGAGGACTGCAGCTGCCGGAGGAGATGTTGCCGGTGATCGGAGAGGGGAAAGGGCGAACGGAGAATTCGGGCGGCGATCAGAGAGGGGAAAGGGCGAACGGAGAATTCGGGCGGCGATCAGAGAGGGGAAAGGGCGAACGGAGAGATCGGGAGACTAGAGTTAAGGTTTTTTTCGTTTTTGTTGCTGGTTTGAAGTCACGATCGCCGGAGGAGATGTCGCCGGTGAGCGAAGAGGGGAAAGGGCGAACGGAGAGCTCGAGAGATCGGGAGACTAGAGTTGGGGTTTTTTCGTTTTTGTCGCTGATTTGGAGTCACGATCGCCGGAGGAGATGTCGCCGGAGAGGGGATAGGGTGAACGGAGGATAGGGTGATCGGAGAGGGGTTAGGGTTTTTTTTTCGCTTTGGGGACTCGAGATCGGGATCGGGATGTTGGTACGGGTTCAACAGCTGAAGAGGGGGATTTTTATGTATGGGTAGCGGGTACGGGTCGGGTTTCGGCCGAATTTAAAAATTCAAAACCCAATATCCCAAAAAACGCATAATCGTATGCGGATTATGCGGGACGCATAATCCGCATAATCGCTTATACGTCCGCATAATGAAATGTCCCCATAATGGACCGCATTTTCCCTTTTCTGTGTGTTCTGGGGCTGAAAACGCTTATGCGGGCGCATATGCGCCCGCACAGGACGTTTTTTAGAGCACTGGTAAATGTATTATTCTAATGATTGCTTTAAGCAAACAGAGAGGATAGAGTGAAATGAAGTCTCATCTCTGGCCTTTTCTGTTGAGTTGTACATGGATTGCATTACGTAACCTAAATCTAGTAGCAATATATAGAATTGGAGTTCGAATTGAAATGCAAGAGGAAGAGTAGAATCTGAAAATTTTGCTGGAAAATATGGCAAGAATTACCTTGATAATCAGATGGATCAATCTTGTTGTACACAAGAAAGTGGTTTATGGATGACTACTTGAAGGTCACGAGAGGAAAATATGATGAAGGGTTGTTAATTTTGTCTTGCCGTTGTTAATTTTGTCTTGAACTTGATGTGGCTGCTATATCAGAATATTATTTTTCAAAATGGTAACTCTGAGTATTGAATAATATTTAATCTTCCTTGGTGGTTACCTAGAGAGATGCCTGATTGAGATTTGAAGCTGACTAGTTCAGTAATCAGCATTGAAGTCTCTCTCTTTTTTTTTTTTTCCGATTGATTCTATTTATAGATAAGCACAAATAGGAGAGAGTAATAATTGGATACGAGTCTAATTCATGATTGAATCTTGGTATTAAGATAACATGCGAGATGATACAGGGGGGAGCATCAAGAACAACATGTCATTGGTTATTTGTGTTTGTGTTTGAATGCATCTTGGACAGGATATGGCGATATGGTTCCAATTGAATCAATGTTGTGTTATGGTATCAGTTTTCTTCCCTTTGCCTTTCCTTTTCAAAGGGGAAGCATGAATAGAGTTTGGATTCCATCTTGATTCTTTCAAGGCATCAAACAGAAAGAAGCTAGTTCCATGGGGGCACCAGGCATTTGTGCAAAAGGTCGTGTTGGATGTGTTTTATTATGACGTTTTGCATCTTATGTTGCTACTTTGATATGATTTTTTGAATGCTTTGATGCATGCAGGAATCTTGTTTCCATTGCACCTTTTTTTATCAGCTTCTTTTGTTAGATAGTGAGAGACTCACCACATGCAGAGCTGAGGGCAGAACCGTTTCTTTGTTGTGCGCTACGGATTCCCTTTGCTTTAGGCCGCTGCTTCTGTTTTAGATATATAGTAGTTCTACTTTGTTTCAAATATTTATGGAGTATGATATGTCCAGATTGGAGAGCTAGGGATTGGGGAAGTGGAAGTCCACTGCTCATCACATCTGAAAGTTGCTGTATGAGCTGTTCTAAACTTTTACTCCACTTCGGATGGATAAAATGAGTGCATTGTAGGCATCTATACACTAAATAAACGGTTTTGATTGAGGAAATGGGCTCTCGGTTGCGGGTTTGCGTGTGGATGAGAATTGTTTCTGTGGTTTTTTTTTTTTTTTTTTTTTATTATTTATTTATTAGGTGAAAAGATTTCTATTTATTCTTTACAATATTGTTGTCATTTTGGACGTGTTGTATTTATAATTCGAACAGAATGAGCAATTGTGTTCAAGAAAATTTGGCATTTTGTGATGGTTATTTATGGTACGATGAGTTAAACAGTTTTTTTTTTTTTTTTTTTTTCTTTTTAACTCCAGTGGGTAATTATGGTACTTATTATCATTTTTTTCAACCCCAATTGTTTGGGGAAATTCTTTTTACGCATGGAAATTTACTCGTCATGCACAAATAGAGTAACCTGGAAATTTACTCGTCATGCACAAATAGAGTAACCTGGGTGTGAAGATTAAATTTAACCTGGGTGTGAAGATTAAATTTCCATACGTAAATAGAATCTTTCCAATTGTTTGTCCTATTATACAAACACTTTTTTATCGTGTCGTGATTTATGGCATGACATGATAAAAATTTGTTTGTACGATAGGATAAATAACTGCAATTGAAAAAAAAAATGATAATAAATCATAGGAGGCAAAATGGGAAAAAAAAAAAAAACCACTCTAATGCAATAACGATGCAACATGATGATGGTGTAATTTTGCAACGTATGTTTAAGAATGGTGAAAGTTATTTAAAGAAAAATGAAGAAAAAGAAAAAAAAAAAAAAAAAAAAAGAAGCTTTTTGAAGGAAATTTGTATAATGAATAACTAAACATCCAGTAGATAATAAAAGTAGAAATATCTCCTAATTTTGTTCTCAACTTGTATAACTTGCATCCAGTTCGAGAATAAGAATTCTCTCAATTTCATCAACTTGCCAAACAACAAAGTCTCTTTCTTTCTTTCTTTCTTTCATCTTTTTCGTTCTTGTTGCATTTCTTTTTCTCCATTTTTTTTTTTTTTTTTTGCTTTACAGGAATAATAATTAATAAATGGTAGATCATGAAAATAGCTACAACATCCAATAAAACAAGCAAAAATATATCATTGAAAAAGAAAAGAAAAAGTAAAAAATAAAGCAAATAGATGCATTCTTTGTTCACTTGGTTATCATTTTAAAAAAAAAATCCATTTTGTACCTAATTAATAACCGGTCGAAGTGCACGTCAAAGGCAACCTATTTCTGGCCGTCGCTTGTAAGGAATAATTCCCCTCGCTTGTAGAGTTCTTGTAGTCTCTTATAATTACAATTGATATAAACATTTACATTTTTTAATTTATCATAGTTATTATATTTAAGGTACAAGGAAGGTTTTAGCATAAAACCAACATCCCTTCAAGATGTAACCGACTCTAAATGCTTCATATTATTAACAAACTAATAAACGAGAAAAATTACAGCTCTAGAAGAAAAAGGGGAAACTCCTTGAAAACAACTCATAACAAGACATAAAAGAAATGTTTTGATCATGAAAAAAATTGTTCGGTCCTCGAAAAACACAGGTACGGGGATGAAATTGACAGTTTTGAGACTAACCCATTAGGCATCATTTTTCTTTTTGATTGTGTAAAGCATAAGCTCTCCACTTTAAAGTGAAGTACATACAAAATATATATTAAAAAAAAAAAAACACACACACATATATGAGAGCCAAAGCCTTCGACACAAGCAACTGAAGGGAAAGGAAAGAGACGTAGAGAAAGAGAGATAGCCTCTCTTCTCAACTTCCACCATAAGATCCTATTGCCATTGCCAAGAAGCTGAAGAAGGACTACGGCGACGACGAGACGTTTCTAGAAACTTCTAGAAGGTGCTCCGATCATCTGATCTCGGCTTGCGGGTTAGCTTCCCCCTCTCCAATCACTCACCTTTTTTTTTCATTGCCATTTATTTCAAATTATTATAATTCGGTTGTTTCGTTAAGTCTCTTTAATGCAAAACGTTATTTTAGATCGATAAATTTAGTAATTTTTTTCCCCTTCTTTGTGATTGTTGGTGCTTTGTGCAAAATTTTCTTTACTTCTGGAATCAGATTGAATAATCAGGCCCCCTTGTGCCATTAAAAGTAAGTTAACAAGATAATGTCTACAAATTAGAACATAATCTTAAAAAATGTATGCATCCATTACGTTTTTCTATTTTTAAGTTGAAATTTGAATGCCCCTAAAATTTTATAAATTCCTAGAAAATGATTAACAAAACAAAGTATACAAACTTCAACATAATCACGCAAATCAAAATGCACCAAATACTTTTTACTACCTCAAATTAATGAATTTTGCTCTTATTAAAGTTATGGAAAGTTATGGAAGTGGAGATTCTAATTATAGAAAAAAGAAAATTGAAGAAAAATATTGGATTACTATATTTTTGCTTTTAGCTCAAGTAATTTTTTCTCCGAACTGACGACTCACCTACAATAATCTTTTATATATATATATATATATATATATATATATATATATATATATATATATATATATATATATATAAGCAAATTGTATTTTAAGGAGTCACGAAATTCTTAGCTTGTGATTTGTCTAGCACTATTTTAGCTAGCATGATAAAGAAGGTTCCATTTAATTTATTCATAAAAATAGCAAAAATTTTATATCAAACATTTTGTCTTTTTTGCTATCAAATAAATACTGATATATATTAATTAAAGTGGTAAAACAACTTCAAAAAAATTAATTAAAGTGCTAAAAAGAAAAAGATAAAGCTAGACACGGTGCTTTATTTTCCTCTTTAATCCCCATGATTAAGCCTCACTTTGATCGCACCATAACTAAGTGGGGGCCAAAAGAGAAGGAATGCTAAGAACTCCATCTCCCCACAAGTGGGGTCCACGCCTTATCGTTGGTGTAAAAGTGGGTGCCGTTTTTATTGGATCATAATAAAGACCAAATTTTGGAAATAGCTTCTTCTTCATATTCACAAAATACAATTAAGCTTTATTTTAGTTAAGGACAAGTTGAAATCTAGTAGAAATGTGAAATATTCACAAAAAATTACTTACAACAAATGTCATTAAGTAGTGATACTCAAACTTTAATTGATTTGTATTGATTAATGATAAAATAGGGGGAGTAAAGTGAGAAAAAAATATATAATTCTTTAATTTTCATCTTAGTCAATCAGATTTCGAAATCTATGAATTTTGAATCTACAAATTACATAAACAACAACGATTGAAAGAAGTTAAGATGTAATTTCTGATTTTGTTAATTTCTAACTAATAAAATGCGAGAAATTAGTCCATCATTTATACTATTTTTTAAAAGCAATAAAGTAATAATTTTATGAGGTATATACTATCTTAGTATATGAGAGAGAGAGGTAATATCAAAAATCACCAAACTTAGTATAAATATCATATATCAATTCATTTAGAGTAAACGGGAAATTTACTGGCGGTGAGAAGAGTTCTTTCACTGACGCTTAGATGGCCTAATAAAATTATTACATGTGACACCACTCAAAAAGCAGTTAAAGAACTCCCTTTCGGTGAATTTCCCATTTTCTCATTTACTTAATAAGACAAAGAATAAGAAACTCTATCTTTTCTTATTTATTCGAAAAGCAATAAAATAATGATTTTAATATAGGATTGTTAATCTTTGTCTTGTTAAATCACACCAAAATTGGTATATGATATTGATACTAAGTTTGGTCGTTTTTGGTTTTATTTCTCTCATTAATATATCTAGATAGTTCCCACCTCTTGCTCAAAGTAAAAGATATTAAGATCCTAATTGCGTACTAGAATATCTTTTCTAAATAAACACTCTCATCATACCGCCGTTTTAGCCTCAAAAAGAAAAGATTTTTAATGGTGTGTTGATTCAAGACATTTTATTGTCCTCAGCATATTAATATAAAGTAGCTGCTGCTCACAAACCTGACATATCATTTAGCAACCTCAAATTTTTTGCCCAGGATGTGCTCTGTGCACAGTAGAGAGTTAGGCAAAAAGTGCATGAATTTGGTTTATGTCCATCGAAATATATCCAACAACTGAATATGTTTATATATCAGCAACAACGATAAGCGCATCCTGCCTCCATGGAGAAGTAATAATTGATGACGAACGAGGGAATGGAGGATGGAACGAGCAACAGCCGGAGCCACAGAGAGAGGTATGAGAGGTTCATGGAGGACTCGTGCTGCACGCACTTCTGTGTCGGGCCCAACCCTTTGATGGCTCGCTATGTGTACAGCCTCTTCTTTCTGGTCACCAGTCTCCTGGCATGGACCATTCGAGACTATGGCCACACTGCGCTTGCCGAGCTACAAAGTATTCTTCTTCGTGTTCGCCTCAATCATTAGTATTGTAGGAGATCTCTTGATTAATCAGTCTACTGTTGTGATTTTTGTTCAGGACTGAAAGAATGTCACGGTGCCCGTTACTGTTTGGGAACTGAAGGTGTGCTCCGTGTCAGCCTTGGCTGCTCCGTATCCTCGTTCATCAAAAGTTACATGCTTAATTATAAGAAATGAACAATGCTTGTGCATAGTACTTAATCGTTGGGTTAGATATTCTTCTTTGTGATGTTCCTCTCGACCGCTGGCACGAAGAAGTTGAATGATTTTCGGAACTCATGGCACTCTGAATGGTGGCCGTTTAAGATCCTGATGTGGCTGGGCCTGATATCGATCCCATTCCTTATACCCTCTGCATTTATTGAACTCTACGGTGAGTGAGTAGTTCTTCTTCGTAAAATATCCAAAATCTATTATACCCTTGTCGGTTTGCATAGCGCTGATGCAGTCTTGATTGATTCTCACAGGAAGTATTGCACATTTTGGCGCCGGGTAATTTTGCTTATTTGATATGTTATTCTTTTCTAAGTTGAGACTCAGCATATTTTTCGTTTATGATCAGGGTGTTCCTCGTGATTCAGCTCATAAGCGTAATCAGTTTCATAACATGGCTGAATGATTGTTTTCGGTCAGAGAAAAATGCAGAAAGATGGTATGTTTACGCTAACATCATGATCTATTGAACATAAACATAACTATACGATGAAAAAATATTATCAGAAGCAATTCTAATTCTAATGTACGTATTGTTTCTATGTCATATGTATGATTTCAATGTCGATAGAAGTTCTAAACCTTGTTGAATCTGATACTTATTTCATGACCTGCAGCCGTATCCAAGTTTCAGTAGTCTCAGTTGCTTCGTACGTCACTTCCATCGTTGGAATCATCTTGATGTACATAGAGTACGCGCCATACCCAGCCTGCAAGCTTAATATACTCTTCGTCACTCTCACTCTCGGTCTTCTCCAAATCATCACGTTCGTCTCGATCCATCCCAAGGTACCTAAATAGCTTGTTCCTCCCCGGCCCCCAACCGTAACAAAAATTGCACGTTTGAATTACGAGGTTTCATCTTGGCAATAGGTAAATGCAGGATTTCTTGCACCAGGACTGATGGGGATTTATATTGTGTTCCTCTGTTGGAGTGCTATAAGGAGGCAAGTTGATTGAAACTAATGTCTTGCTTGCAACGGGCTAATTAATGTTTCGGTATTACATTTTCTACGTACGATAGACTAAATAGGAATATATTGACTTTTGATATGTAATTACAGTGAACCGAACACAGAGATCTGCGTTAAGAAAGCGGAAGCAGCAACGCGTGCAGATTGGCTCACTATTGTGGTATGTTTTCCTACACTTTTCTGCATCAAGTAGCGTGAATTGGAGTGCAAATGTCTTAAAATTCCAAAAACTCGATAATATTCCAAAAACTAGTCCTAACGTCCATTTTTACTTTCTTGTTAGAGCTTTGTCATCGCTATACTTGTCCTAGCCATGGCTACATTTTCGACGGGAATAGATTCCAAATGTTTTCAGGTACGTGTCCTTATTTTTTTACCCTACCTCAACTTTTGTTAGACGATGGATGTCTTAACGGCTCTCATCATATAAATGCAGTTCAAGAAGGCTGAAGCAGAGTCGGAAGACGACGTTCCATATGGTTATGGTTTTTTCCATTTCGTTTTCTCCATGGCGTCCATGTACTTTGGAATGCTGTTCGTCGGATGGAATGTGCATAAAACCATGAAGAAGTAAATACATATCTCAGCACAGAAGTTCAAATGATGTGAAGTTATTCAAATCTACGGCACTGCCTCCGACTAATGGATTTTCCTTTCCTTTTTTCTCTATCTTGTTTGTCTAATAGATGGACGATAGACGTCGGATGGACGAGTACTTGGGTTAGAGTCGGCAACGAGTGGCTTGCAGCACTTATCTATGGTAAGAAATCTCGAGAAAACCCTTCACTTCTAGTAGTTTTTTCGGTGTGTATTGCTCCGAAGATGAACTGTGATTTGATTATGCTGCAGTTTGGATGTTGGTTGCGCCTCTGGTATGGAAAAGGATGAGAGTGGAGTCGACGTAAAAGACGGGCAAAACTTGTACTCGTTTAGCTTTAAGTAACAGCTTCAAGAAGATAGCGTCATTTTCTTGCCTCCAAGCTACTGGCATGATGGTTGCTTGTTTTACAAATTGCTGAGTAATCGTTGCTGGCAGTGTATGAATTCGTAAGGACTGTGGAAGAGAACCGCTTTGGCTACGAATCTGCTGCTTATTTGATATGTAAACGTCCTATGGACACATTATAGATACAATGTACTTGTAAATACAAGTTGAGATCAACATTGTTTGCAAAAGCCATTGTTAGTAGCTGACGCCTCCCCTGGCTGTAACGCGTTGACTGTGATAAAATGCCAGAGTATGATACTGTTACTTGTTATGATAGTGGTATGATTTCCTGCAGTCTAAAGACGAAGGTTGTAAAGAGTACATTATCAGTTAAAAGGCCACAGAATAGAATGTGCAAACACTGACAATTCCAAATCGAAAATAAAAAGAAACACTGCAGCCTGCTTGTAAACTCATAATGTTTTCTCTTTTATGATTAATACAAATAAAGCTCAAGCATGCTCTGATACAATGCCCAATCAATACATAATATTACACGTACTTACCAGTCAAAGTAAAGGGTAAAGATTGTTAAAAAGATGAAAGAAAACAAAAAACTCGGACAACAAATCGAGCAACAAAGAAAACCTTACAACTCCCACAACAGACTCGGTGGGGGGCAGGACATGGGCATGCCAAAATAAACATTTGTATCGATGAGACCCAAGATAAATTTACACTGAGAACTCGTGAAATTTAACCTCTCTAAACCCTAGAAGGCTACTACTAATCTCCTCACATTAATTTTTACAGAAAAGGTGCAAGATCAGATCCCGCAACACTAGAAATTAAATGGAGACTTGGTCCGGTTGTTTTTCTTAATCTTTAACCACAGAGACCAGTCTTCAGGTGTTAACAAGTAAGGAGTAGCAATATGCCACACTCATATAAAGATCAATAACCTTGCTTTCTCATGTCTACCCAAAAGGATTTCCACCAGCAGAACCAAAAGAATTTGAAGTGCTCTGTAGAGAGTATCTGCCAGTTGGATGCTGATCCATGCTCAAATTCCCTAGTGCAGCAGCAGGACTATGAAAACCTCCAGTACCTTGATGTCTACAATAATGGACAAGAAAATAATTTTAAGTTCAAGGAAGTTGGTTATCATGAGAACATGAACAAAAAATGTTTTTAAAGCAAGCATCCTGCATGAGCATCAAGGATAATGCCATGGGCTTAAAGAGAAAAGCGCACCAATCGTTTGAGGTCACATATCCAAATCAGACCTCTCAAAGTTTGTTATTAGGCCTGTGACTGTTATGTCATTTTCTATTTGTCAGAGAATTAAATCTTATACAGAACAACCTGAGTTATGAATTTTTTTTGGATAGAATTCACATTGTCAAATTATGGCCAAAATAACTTACTCATCCAAATGTCACTCTCATATCCAATGCCACGAATGTGAAGTATGCAGCAGAGTCGGTGAAAAGGAGGCAAAAGGTGGACTAACGAGAATTACTTTGTCTTGAGTAACTATATCTTAAACCAAGGTTTTAAATGTAGCCAATACCAATTTATATGGCAAATATCGCATCAGATTTTAGAGGTACTTGATGCTTGATACATGATATACCATATAATATCATCCGATATTCTCTTTATATCATCCGATACTCCAAATATTGCCGATACTGTTTGGCAGATAGCCATCCTTTGTCTGATTCTATTGCCTGTTATTGCCGATACTATCGCCAACATTATTTCCTGTTCTTGCCAATTTTAACGCCATAAATGATTGGTGGATAGCTATTCAGAGTTCGATTTCGATATTTCAAATCTTGTTTTAAACTATGAAGAGTGAGCACTTCACTTGAGAAGGAAAAGATAATTCAGTTGACTATAAAATCTCAAACATGTATTAAGATGAATAGAACAGTTCACTGAAAAAGAATTTGACAAAGAAATAAAAGAGATTTTACTAGTTTTACCCCATCATAACCATATTATTATGCAGCATCTGGGGCACGCTACCAGGAACCTGCTGTGCCATGTATTGACCTGATTTGACGCAAATATTAGTATCTCTATAGCAGAGGCAACAGTAAGATGTCAGGTAAAAAAAACTCTAGAATTACCTAAGGGCATAGCTGGTGAAAAAGATTGTTGTGAGGGTCCCCACTGAGTGGAAGGATTTCCCAAGCTGGAGGTTCGAGCTAAGGGTGATGATCCAGGCACATGTGGTAATGCTCCTTGCAAAGAGGCCATAGGTGGAAACTGCATCATTGAAAAGGGCAAACTTGAATATTGTAACAGCAGAACAAAACCAGTTTGGTACCTTTCACCTACATGGAAAAACATTAAAAATGGAAGTGTTGTAGAATCATGGGGTCTTCGTTTGATGATTTGAATCAGCAAGAAAATATTGTTACTATGATTATATCCAGGGTTGTGTGAAGTGGAAAAAACAGCCTCCATCAAATAATGTTCAACCGGTACTAAAACACTTAGAAACAACAAATGAGATTAAATGCTTTCAGGTAGAAACATTACAGTATTTGTACTACAATGTCAAAAACTATTTATCCTCCAGAAGATACATTTCTTGAATCATGAATGAAATTAATGCTTCCCATTGAGAATAAATTTCGTGGGAATGTGTAGGAAATCAGAGTTCATTATTAAACAGACATTTCAGTGTTCGATATCGCTTATGGTTATTCCTTCTGAAGCACAGACATGGGTACAGAGGGATACAGGACAACGGAAATTTGTAGAAGTACACAAACAAACGACATCTAATACTACGATCTTAAAATGCATAATCTAGATGTGATTTTTAGTTATTTGCATCCACTAATCATCAAGTTGTCCTGCTATACTAAATAGTTTCAATATATAAATAAAATTAAATATATAACTCAAATTTGTAAAGTAAATGAAGACATGTATAAATAATGTTCACGTGACCAAGATATGCCTCAACTTAAAGATATATAATGGAACTGAGAATATAAACTAAGAAGCATTTCACACTTGCCTTAGAAGTGGGTGTCAGAAATTGTCATGTGTCATGTACGAGTAAGGCTAACTTTTGAAGTATACCTGCATGGTTATACTCTGTTCCCATCTAGACAAATTGAACTTGCCCAGGACAAAATTTCTAGCTGGTTTTCATTTGATGTAGCTGAAACCAGCAATGAATTTTTTTAATAAGCTATGGATACTGCACGTATGTACATGCTCAGCATATATGTGAATAAGGCAAATTTCATTTTACGTGCATCTTTTTGAAATTTCAGTTTACATGCCCATTAAAACAAACCCTGACCATATCAACCAGCAATAAATTTAACTTAACCATCCATAGTGCATCATGAAATTGTGTGGAAGAATTAGCTAATAAGAGACAAATTTCATCATATGCAGCCCCTGATATTTCAGCATATCATGCCATGAACTGACATATTGATGGAGATCAGGATTAGATTATATTTGATTTGATTTGATTAGGATTTGGATTGTACTAGATATTTGATTTGATTAGGAGTTTGGATTTTATTAAAATTCTGTTTGTTAGGGTTTCCCTATATATAGGGGTTGTATGAAGTATTAGAGAGATTAATAATATTTTGAGAAATTTTCTTGAGAAATCTCTGACGTGGAATTCGCTGAGTAAAAATCTTTCCTCGTGAATTCGTGGAGAGTAGGCGTGGGCCTGGGTGGATTCCCAAGTCCCAAAAGTTTTCCCCAATTTATCATTTATTCCCTAATCCCTCTAGAAAAAACCCTAATTTCAAAACTCTAACCCTAATTTCGCCTCCGTCCTGCATCAAATTGGTATCAGAGCCTAAAATTATTTTCTCCTCCTCCACCTGACCCTCCCGACCTTCATCCTCTTCCCCTCCTCCCGACTCTCATCCTCCCCCGAGAGAGAGAGAGAGAGAGAGAGAGAGAGAGAGAGAGCAGCAAAGCCCTCATCCTCCTCCCCTCCTCCCGACCCTCATCCTCCCGAGAGAGAGAGAGAACAACAAAAGCCCTCATCCTCTTCCCCTCATCCCCTTCCCCTCCTCCCGACCTCATCCTCTCGAGAGAGAGAGAGAGAGAGAGAGAGAGAGAGAGAGAAAACAGCAAAAACCCTCATCCTCTTCCCCTCATCCCCTTTCCCTCCTCCCGACCCTCATCCTCCCGAGAGAGAGAGAGAGAGAGAACAGCAAAAGCCCTCATCCTTTTCCCCTCATCCCCTTCCCCTCCTCCCGACCCTCATCCTCCCGAGACAGAGAGAGAGAGCAGCAAAAGCTCTCATCCTCTTCCCCTCCTCCCGACCCTCATCCTCCCGAGAGAGAGAGAGAGACAAAAAAAAAAAAAAAAGCTACAAACAGCTCAAAACATCCATAACCCAAAGCAGCAGTGGCAGCACCTCCCACACATCCCCCCCCCCCCCTCTCCACCAGCACCCTCCTCTCCTCGCCGGCGCAGATCCCCGCCGGCATCACCATCACCCGACCGATCTCCTCCGCCCGCTGCCAGCAACGCCCACCGCCAGCAACACCGCCAGCAACGCCTCCGCCCGCCTCCATCCCTCGTCGCCATCACCACCGCCCCCCCTTGTCGCCATCGTCGTCGCCACCAGATCCACTGCCCCCTCGTCACCACCGTCGACGCCGCCTCCGCCCGCCGCCCGCCTCCATCTTCCCTCCACTTCGACAGCGACCACCTCCTCATCTGCTCCCCCCCTCAACTGCAGCGAGAAAGGAAAAGAAACCTATTGGGTTTTGAGTTTGTTTGTTATTGGGTTGATTTGGTTCTGATCCACTTATTCAGACCCATATCCAAAAGAATAGAAGGTTGGAGTTATTTTGGGTCCGACCCGCAAGCTTCAGATCGACCCGCAGTTCCAGATCCATTCCACTCTTGGTGCAGTTCAGTACAGCAGTGCAGACCCATTTATAGTGCAGACCCGCTAAGGAAAAAGTGGTAATTCGAAGTTTATTTGGACGTGAACTACTCATCCCTTCAGGTGATACTTAATTTGAACTGAGTTTCAACTACTAAATTCTTTGAAAATATTATTGGATTGCAATAATTTGTGATGGAATGGTTAATTGTTTCTCTCTAGTGACTCATATTCATTTGCATTTAGCAATTGATTTATTGGAAGAAATTAATTTAATGCATGCATTTGGGTCGTCTGAGTTCTAGATTTTGCACTATCATCTGTATACTTGACTAATTTGCATTGCATGATCCATTTTGTATATTAAGCATGTCTCATTTTACAACACAATCTAGTCGTCATTCGGAATCAAATAAGTCTCATTATATTTATGATCTGCGTGCTGCTAAAGAAATAATAGATGAAAAATTCTGGTATAAAGATCCTGTATTTGATGGTTATTCCTCCACTCGCGACTTTATTGATTGGTTAGTGAATATGGAATGTTATTTTGACTGTTATGAAATGTCTAGCAAACGTAAATTTTAATTTGTTAGGAGACGAATAGTGAGACAAGCGAAAAATTTTTGGATTTCAGTAGAGATAGATCGTGAGGAACGTTATAGGAATCCTATAAACTCGTGGGAAAAGATAAAAGATATTCTTATTGAGGAGTATCTTCTTACGTATTATAGGACTCGTCTTTTAAATAAATTGGAAAATAGATTCACTCTAAAAGTTAGAACACAGTGCCCTAAATGCGACAAATATGGACACTCTGCCTTTCATTGTACCATGACCAAGTGTTCTAAGTGTCGCATATCTTGACATTACGATTATGAGTATCCCTTCAAGAGTGTACCTATAGATATCATGCCCCCTAATCACGTTGACGATTCAGAAGTTATTGAGCTTCATGTTTCTAAGGAAAGTACTGTAGTTGAATCACAATTGGAATCGAACATGTCTATTCTTATTGCCGATACTCCTATTCCTTTTATGCTTAATGATGATATTATTAATGAGGCACAAGAGTCTAATATATATCCACCAACTGAGATTCATTTTCCTATTGATATCCATGCTACTGTAAAGAGTACTACTGATACTACTGATACTCAGAATGTTTTGGTAGAGTCTAGTGCACCCCCACATGATACTAGATCTTCAATTTTGTAGTCAAATGTAGATGAAGAGACCGAGTATGAAATAGTTGACACTAATATTGCTACCGGTAAGTCTTTGAGCATCATTCCCATCTTTTGGCAGGTTAATCCTAATATATTATTTTCTAGAGATCGTTTGGAGTTTCCTTTCGAGATTCATCAAATTCCCACACAGTGTAGTGATGTTATATCATTTGCGGTGATTGATGTATGTCATCTTAGGGAACCAACATATCTATTTTTTGGAGTTGTACCACTTGAGTCTGTTGCATTGCATTTGCCTGATATGCATGTTATGCATGATGAGATCTATAAACAGATAGCAATTTGCAATGATGAATACAAATTTGTTGTATATCCACATAATATTTTGCAGGAATTTGTACTTGATAATGAAGTGAGTTTTGGTTCCCCTGAGAGGTTGCTTCCAGAAATTGTGAAGAAATTATACGTTTCACATTCAGGTGTCTTTCCAGATCTACCGTGGTTCGATACAAGTTCACTAATGAAGCCAGTTCCCCCTCCACCACTTTTATTCAGATATGATGCACGAGCTATGGTTCCTCGACCACCACCATGGCCTAATTGGGATACTTCGTGGATGCCGATCAGTTCAACCCGGACGTGTTTATCATTACTTATCTCCACATTTATCGGGGATGAATGCTTTGAAGCCGAGGAGAATTGATGGAGATCAGGATTAGATTAGATTAGATTTAATTAGGATTTGGATTGTACTAGATATTTGATTTGATTAGGAATTTGGATTTTATTAAAATTCTGTTTGTTAGGGTTTCCCTATATATAGGGGTTGTATGAAGTATTAAAGAGATGAATAATATTTTAAGAAATTTTCTTGAGAAATCTCTGGCGTGGAATTCGCTGAGTAAAAATCTTTCCTCGTGGATTCGTGGAGAGTGGGCGTGGGCCTGGGTGGATTCCCAAATCCCAAAAGTTTTCCCCAATTTATCATTTCTTCCCCAATCCCTCTAGAGAAAAAACCCTAATTTCAAAACCCTAACCCTAATTTCGCCTCCGTCCTGCATCACATATGGACAATGTGTGTTTATTATTTCTCCTCCTTTAGACATCCATAAGATTTGAACCAGTAAACTTCCATGGGAACTATTTTTTTTTGGGTTTCCAATTAATAAAAGACCTAAGCCGTAAGATAAGGAGTATGTTAGACTCAATATAGACTACCACACAATATGAACTGACGACTAACACTACAAGAGCCAATAGAAATCATGTCACCATGAGCCTTGCAAGCCACATGACAAAGAACACATTACACCACAAGAATGTTATGAAGAACCACACGTCATAACCAATAATCATAAACATCAACCATATAATAAACATAGGTTAACGTTACCACATGTACTCGCCATCAGATGATTTTTGCTTCAAATGATTAAAGTTTTAGGACCAGACAAAAATTTTGACATATTATAAAAATATTATCCCGGGTGTCATCCAGCAGCCACTGCAGCCAAAGCCAAAAACCTCGCCGAATAGTGATAACTGGGATGTACACGAGTCAAATTATCCGGACCAAATTTGTTTCCATATTTGCCTTAGGGAACTACCTGAGGGCTTCCTAGGAGGTCACCACCCTAGTACTACTATCAGTCAATATTCAGTTTCAAACTTAAAGCATAAAATTGGATATGAATTGCGACATCTGAGAACATATTTTTATACGTATACATAACCCATTAGGCCATTACTCAATACCAATATACAAACCACATGCACTTTAACCAAAACTGAATCACAAAACCTTAATTCGTCAAATACTGACTACTGTTGGTCTTCAAGTGTTCCTCTTGTGTCACGTTCATATCAGTTATACGCGGTACGGTACTGGTTATGGTTATTGTTCTTATCCGATTAGATTTTCTTTCCAAAAATTAGCATATTTTGATCCATATGTAGTGACAATGTGGTTATAAATAACTACATACCTACATCTCATCCATATCACATTTGTTTAAATCCCCATCAACAGAGCAGCAATCCAGCATCACAATCTACAAGATCCCATATACATCCTCAACCAGCAAACATGAATTCATCTCAACCACCAACTAGGCACCTATAGATAAGATACCAAAGAGCCACGAAAGGAACACATCTGCAATCAGATACATCAAAAGTGAAAAGATAAACCAACTCTTCTTATTCTTCAGGCAACCATGGTCGGACAACTTTGACCGTTGCTGCATATTGCTGCCACGGACAAATATGTAGATGTCATGGTCATATCCATCTTTCCATCTCAGTACCCGAGAAAATCCCCACAGCCATTAATGCTTGGCTTCAAAGAAATAAGAGTCCAGAAAAGAAAAATTCAGCAACATGTAACTAGCAAAAATAGATATGCCAGATGCTACGGCCAACTTGCAAGTTATCCCAGCTCACATGAATTTTCTATCACGTCTTCGCAAATTTCTGTCGCACGACATACATAATAAAACAGCTGTATTAACAATCTCCTTACCAGCTTATGCACTCATCCAACCAAAAGGAAACAATTTCCAGGATCAAGAGTCTAGTTGACTGTTCAAACTTCAAATCAATAAGACTACACTACAATAATGAATTGGATTCCCCTAAAAATAAGGTGGATGGCTAAGACATCTTTAAGTCAAAAAGAATAACAAAATGGTCAAAGCCAGGCCTGAAAAATTGCTTGAATAAGACAAACACAATTACAGCAAGTCTACTTAAGGTAATTGTCTGTCCTAGTTCTGAAAGACCCAATGATCTGGTTCCACTTCAAAGGTGAAAATGGATTTTCTACTGAGATCCAACTATTAAAATGGCCCTGGGAAGAAATCATAGGCTCACACAACCAACTTAAGATATAAATAGCAGTATTATATAATTTACAAGACCTCTTTGATCACTATGACATTGTATTGGATTCAACTGGACACACAGTCTATAGTTGTCTCAGTTAGGACTATAGAGTTTTAACTTATTTAGGAGCTTCTTGAGTCATTTCGTTCACGTGTGTGTGCGTATGTGCATACACGCCGTGCGTGCGTGTATGTGTGTCTTTGGGCATTAACACTAATTATATTCATAAGAGTTGTTAGAGTCTGACTTCAATGATTATCATGTTGACATGGTACAAAAAGCCATCTCATTACTGAAAACCCTTACCCTATACCACTGGTGCATGTCACCAACACCATCATCGCTTCCACATTCCCATCACAGTGACACCATCACACCATCGTTCTTTACCACCATCAACCTAGATCATATCTGTCTTCACTACAATACCCAGGCCACAGTCACTTCGTCATTAGCTCTCCTCAGTATCTTAAGCGCAGAATATTGTTCATTGTTGATTAATTATCGTCATATCTTGAACTAAGTTATGCTGTCACTAGCTTCTTTTATCATCCGCACTGTCTTCTTCTTCATCCATTGAATATATAAGGAACATTGAGATAATTAGAAGTTTTTCATATAGTAGTTTCTATATTTTATAACTAATTATTTAGGAGCTTCCATATTAAGACATCTCATGTATCTATATATTTGGGCAATGCCCTTGTCAAGAAGAAGAATTATGAAGTTTTGAGTTCTATAATAATTATGCTGACAATATGTACTAGAGAAGTATAACGCATAATATAATCCAATCATCCCAAGTCCTTCAAAAGCCAAACAAAATGAAATAGAAAAACAAAATGAAATAGAAGAACATACTTCAGGTTCAACCCACCTAAAACCTACCTCCTTAAGTGAATGACAAATTTAATCAGTAAATACTTTTACATCAGAATAATTCTCTAAGGTACTAAATTTACGAAATAAACTCTAGTACTTTGCACTTGAATCTTGACAATTTAAAATCAATTCAATCTTCGGTTATCTTTTTTCCAAACTTGATTGGAAGATGCAACAAAAATCAACAGTTTACTAGGAATATTATACTTCATGATAATCCCAGGAATACTTCAAATCTACTTGGTATCAATTCTCTAACTTCTCCATTGCTTTGTAAAAAATTAGGTGAGAATTCTCGAACTTCTTTGTGCTATAAAAACTGGATATGAGACTAGATATGAGAGAGAGACAGAAGTAATGGAGGAAAACTGAACTCATATGCAACATACAATAGATCATTACTCTTACCAAATCATTAGAGAAGCATATTTCGGTTTCCACATAATTTATCAGACAATTTGTTCTTACCTAAAGTTGTACATGGGCAGGATAGATTGTTTAACTTTACGAATCTGACCACAATATGTGCCACACTAGGGCCTAAAGCCCTAAACCTGACAGGTCAAAATCAGAATAAATGTGCCCTTAGATGAGTTAATGTATAAGTTGGCACAAGACTCAACCATAGTTGTCATACCTTACAATATGTGACACGTCTCATAATATGATAGAAATTGATATGTATCTCAAATATGTATCTATTGGGTCAATATACCTACAATACGGGAATGAATATTACTGTATAGATATGTAACAATGAGTTGATTTACAAATGGATTTGAACCCATTTACACAGACCTATTAAGGGTTACAAGTTTCAAAACGGGTCTAATCTTCTAACCATATAGAGAACATCCAAGTCCAAGAAATCTATGAAGTTCATAGAAATAGAAAAATTATAAAAATGCCCTGCTCTCTTTCTTTTCTTATGATAAAAAGACAATGAATCTTTAAACCATTGTTCCGAGTAAGCAATCTATCAGTTTTGCTGTGTTGTGCCTTCTAATATCAAGATAGAAAAATGATTTGGAAAGTCTAGACATGGTGTATCTTAACTACAAACTATATTTAGTTATGTAGCAGATGAAGGACAGAACTTACATCCAATGTTGCTATCATACATGGAAGTATTGATGCCTTTCTACCATAGAAAATATATAATAGAGATAAGATTAGTTATTTAGTTGGATTTGATTTGATTAGATTAGAGTTTTGGTTATATTTTAAAAGAGTTGTTATTATTTTGTTGCATTAGAATTTTCTATAAATATATGAATTGTAAACCCTAATTTTATTCAGAGAGAATGATAATTAATAAAAGTAGAGTGCATGCGATTTTCCTCTTTTCAAATCTTTCCCATGAGTGATTCGTGAGAGAGTGGAAATGTGATTCGCCTGGATGTGAGATCCAAACCCCTCAATTTATCCAAAAACCCTAGTTTTTTTTCCAATTCTTCACCATAAATCCTAATTTCACTTCCGTCATGCATCAAATTCGTATCAGAACCCAATTTCTCAATCTTCTCCTTCCATCTTTTTTTATTATTTTTTTTGTTTTAGATCTGAGAGGAAAAAAATTCAAAAAATATATATATCAAACAAAAATTCAATGAAAAAAATTCTAAAAAAAGAGAGAGCAAAGAAAAATCATATAAAAAAAAGTGAAAAGAAAAAAGAAGAAAGAAAAAAAAAAGAACAGAACAGTCAAAGAGAAACAAAAACAGAGAGCAGTCAAAGACGAACAAAATCAGAGAAGAAAAATAAAATTTAAAAAAAAATACCTCTTCTCCCGGTTTCCCCAAAGCCACCAAACTCCTTTCTTTCTCCCCTTCCGCCCCCCATCTCTTTCTACACCATCAACATCAACAAAAAAAAAAAAAAAACACTTCACCCATAACAACAAATCAAGGTCTTCCTTAATTTTCCCACCATAAATCCTAATTTTGTTTTCGTCATACGTCAAATTGGTATTAGAGCTAAAAATTCTACCTCTTCAGGTATCGGAACTCAAATCCTCCATCTTCATCCTATTTTTATTTTATTTTAGTTTTTGAAAATAAATCAAGTAAAAAAAAAGAAAAAAAATCAAAAGAGAAGAAAAAAGACAGATCACAAAGAGAAATAACAAAAGAAATATAATTAAAAAAAATCAAAGCCTCTGATACCCTTTTCCCCATCTCAACCTCCTTCCTTCACCACAAAGCCAGTAGCAAAATCTCCGCCTATTTTCTTTTCTAAAAAAAAAATCCTGATTCCCTTGCTCCACCTCTGCCGCAACACAATGACAGCAACAACATCCAATCCTCTCCTCCAAAACACTCCCCCATCTTCCCAACAAGCAACAGCACGTTTCGCCGACTCCCCGGAATCATTATTTCCAAATCTCTGACCTTCGGCGAATTCCCATCCACCGACTAAAGCCTCTGACTCATCTTCCTAGCGGTCAGAATATCATCGCCCTTCTCCTCCGACCAATCGCTGACTACGTCAATCAACCTTACAACCATAAGCCCCTCTGGCTTCTTCCTCAGGTGATATCAAGCAGCGATGAATGAGATCTTGACCCATTTTGGATTCTTTACTACAAGAGTGATTCAAGTCCGAGTTCATCTTGATTTCGAACCCGAACCGTTTCAAACCCACTTCGCCAATCAGACCCGCTTCAGCAAACCCGATTCACAGCAACAAAAAAAAACCGTTTGAAGTTCACAGACACAGTAAGAGTTTGAACGGGATATTGAAGCTGTTTGGAGCTCGGTTCGCATTGAATTCGAGTTATAATTGAGACATTTCAATTCTTTGTATTTTCTGAATTTGCTTTGAATTATGGGATTCATATTCTATAGTAAATATATCAATACTGATATCGATTTCAAACAAGTGGAATGTGATATATACGATGCAGTCCCATATTTTCATGACTCTATTTTCATGAACCTAACAGTTATGAAAATTGGGAGAACTCTCTAAACCAATTTTTTTGTTACTTTCCTTTAATTTCAGAGTAGGAATATATTGGAAAAACTTTTTATTGGTATATCAACAACTATAAATATCGTCCAACTTTAAATTGGATGCAGTTTTTTCTTCGTGTATAGTATGCTCCGCATTTTATCTTTAAACAATGCCCTAAGTGTGAAGGATGCGGACACTCTGCTCACTAGTGTCCTTCCTTCGATCAAGTATCAGCCTGTGGAGTGTTTTGGCACTATGACTATTAGTGTCCTTTGAAAAGTCTAGATACCGACATGCTCGATCCCGAAAATTTAGGTGATATTATAACTGAGACCGAATCCAGTACAAAACTTGCTACAGATTCAAAAACTGATCATTCAATTTTTCTATCAAAACCAACTATAGAAGCACTCAATAGCCATGTTTATGGGGAGTATATGAGGCCTAGTATACCTACAGAGATATATAGCGAAGTGCAGAAATTCTTAATTGCAGATCATGTTTTAATTGCATCTCCAGCTCTCATTTCAAATTTTTCATTTTCTGTAGAAGCGACAGATTTCAAGTTCTCTCCAGACCTTCCAGTTCCACAGCTATTACTGTCACCATCATTTGAATATAAAGCAGCATACATTTGGCTCCTGATTTGATTGACTTTCTTATACTTAGTTCGGTGGAAAGGATTATTAGATCTCGGAACAATTGACCAATTTCACTCGGCTGTGCTTGATTTTCTTCTTGCTACCATTCACCTAGTGGTGAATGTTTCCAAGCGGGAAAGAATTAATAGAAATAAAATTAGTTATTTAGTTGGATTTGATTAAATTAGATTAGAGATTTGGTTAGATTTTAAAAAAATTGTTATTATCTTGTTACATTAGAATTTTCTATATATATATGGATTGTAAACCCTAATTTTATTCAGAGAGAGATGATTAATGAAAGTTGAGTGCATGTGATTTGCCTCTTCCCAAATCTTTCTCATAAGTGATTCGTGAGAGAGTGGGCGTGCGATTCACCTGGATTTGAGATCCAAACCCCTCAATTTATCCAAAATACCTAGTTTCTTTCCTAATTCTCTACTATAAACCCTAATTTCGCTTCTGTCATGCGTCAATATATCAATTGATATCCATTTGAAGAAGGCAAAAATCAAGCTACTTAAAAAGGAAGAGAAGATGCACATCTATAAATTTTTAGTATATGTTGATCATTTAGCCACTAGTTTGCAAATTCCAAGTATCTAAAATGCTTTTGTATGCTGATGTAGTTATGCCAATAATTGGTAAGACCTTAATACTTGAATGTCATTGCTCAAAGAAACAGAAAAAGGTAGCTGAGAAAGGGAAGAGTTTGCAGAGTGGAAAATTTTTACAAGATTTTTTTTTTAAAATAAAACATTGTACTGTAACTTGTTTGCAAGTAACTACCTCAATTATTAAAGTGGTCAAAAACCCCCTTAGTTTATTGGTACTAATTATGCTATTAAATTAACATAACTGTTAATACATGAATACACGTGCCAAAATTAATATTGTATAACTTTTTCAATCTTGATAGGCTTATTTGGTTAAAATATAAACCTTTACTTTCTCCCTCAACTATTATTAACCACCCCCCCCCCCCGCCCCACAAAAAAAAAAAAAAAAAAAAAACAAACAAACAAACAACAACCCCCTTCCTTTATAAACATTCAAAAGAACCCATCAGATTCAAGCTTAAGATTTCCCAAAAGAATTTCGATGTGATCTTTTTTCTTTTAAATATTAAAAAAGAACCGAGAAGACAAAACTTCTTACTTCTAGAATATCCTATTGATATCTGATATCTTCTTTCTTCGATTTTTGAAGCATTGATTCTCCATTTTGTTAATCTTCTTCCCCCATTCAAATTTCTAGAAGTTTCCAAAAAATTCATATGTTTTTAGATTTTAGTATTTATCCCTGGTTATCCAACACTTTGTTTTAAATTTGCCCATATCCCTATAATACATGACTGCAAACCTAATTTCTTAACTATTTATACACGATATCTTATGGTACGCAATAAGACACTGATATACATGAAAATGATACATGGTACATCCCAACCATAGTGGATGATACAATGGAAAAGTTAATTATAACGTAGACATATATCTACCTAACTATTTTTCCCATTACTAGCTTAGCATCCACTGCACATTACAGACCTTGCAAGTTATCACAACCATCCTGACTATCATAATCACTGTCTAAGGTGCACGCAACCTCAGCATTGAAATAAAAGAACAAATAAATAAAACCATTCATGCCCATGAGAGCCTTCCACTCCCCTCCTGTGAAGGCTTATTGAGCAACTCATATTAACATCAACACCAACACAAGTTGTATCCCAAAATTTTGCGGTAGACTATATAAATCCTTTTTTTCCCCATTCTGCTCGGTTAAGGGTCATCTTTACAGTTAAATCATCACTCCCATGTCCTTTTTAACTATTTCTATCCACGTATATAGACGTATCTCTAATCCTCCTACCTCCATGGATTATTTTATCACTTTTCCTAACCAATATATGTAAAGGTCTTCATTGCACATATCCAAACCATCTCAATCGACTCTCTCTCATATTATCTTCAATCGGAGTAAATTCTAACTTCTTTCTAATGCACTCATTTATTATTCTCTCTTAATATACTATTCTCTTAATATATTATCACTCGGCTATCTTAATATTCTCATATCTGACACATTTACTTTTTTAATATGTTATTTCTTAATCGTTCAAAATTCGAATTCATAAAACATTGTTGGTGTTATAACCGTTCTATAGAATTTTCTTCAATTTGAATGGTATTTTAAAATCATATAACATTCCGAAAGCAATTCTCTATTTTAACCATCTATTTTGATCTTATGTGTCAATCTTCCACAATTTCACAATCTTCATGAATGATCAATTCTATATATTGAAACTGACTTGTACAAGGTATATCTTGACCATCAATTCGGATATTCATTCCTTCCCTAATCTTATCAACTATTAATATTCACCATATGACCTCTTCATATATATGTCTAGTAAGTTTATCCATAACTAGAGTAAAAAGATAAGGAGTTAAAGCTGATCCTTGATGCAAACATGTGGTGATGGGAAAAACTTTTGTCTCACCTCCTATTGTTCTCACACGTGTACAATTATTCGGCTACTCATATATAATATTAAAAAATCTCTCTTTCTTTTCATGTTATTCTTTATTTAGAAGTAAACCAGCTAAAACTATTATCTGCACATAATGAATTCCGCTAATTGCAACAACTTCTAACTAGGCCTGGGTTGCACTACGCCTTTTGTCTGACACAAGCTCATGACTGGACCTTAATAAGAAATCCTGGAAAGAAAAATGCTGGATTTAGACACAACAAGGTCCATCTGCTTCTAATCTTAAATAAATTTGGTCAATTTCAATCAGCAAACAAAGAAAAGCATGTCTTTAAACCGGAGTAGCTGAAAAAATTAGATGACATAAAATATTTCTCTTAATAGCATCTTCCAACAGGTTCAGATATATTCCAGTAGTGTAGATATTTCACCCCAGATAAGACACATACTGTTCAAGCCTTCCTGACATGGTAACATATATAATGTCATTTCTCTTAAGAGCAGTGATAAATAACTTTTTTCCCTTAAAGATATTTTTTTAAAGTTTTCCTGTGCAGGCAGAAAATTCATTCCAAAATAGGCATGATATATTGTCTTTCTATAAAAAAAAACAATCAAAGAAAACCAAGTTAAGACAGTTGGATTAAGATATTGTGACATCTGCTAAATAGTCTCTAAGAATTTAGACAATAACAAATACAACTAAAACTATTCCATACCGTTGGAGAATGAGTTAAATGTCGCTCACTTCCGACATCAAAGGGGTTTGAAGATTTTGATTGGTAAGAATATGTCGGCATTGTCTGTGGCTGAAAATAACCAACCATCCAAAAAATTATATATCTATATCTATATATATATATACTCAGAATCTATTTAGGGTAGAATTTAAATGGAAAAAAGAAACATATACATAGCCACAGCCTATACCATGTATTGCATCCCGTACGCCATGCCAGGGTGTGGACCTCTTTGCCAGCCTGGTACTGGCACAGGCGCTGGGGAATAAAGTGCAGCAAAAAGATCCTACAGATTGATTAAGATCCATAAGGAATACTAATGGCATAGGACGTGGAAGGATCAAACGGTTAGTACCAACACATTACCACTGGGAGTTCTTTCCTTCCAGTAGGTTTAGCCTCAACTGAAGGGGGTTGTAGAGAATCATCTGCACTTGTTACTTGGGGTGGTTTGCTGGTAACTGAAGCTGAATGTCCACCCGAATTAGGCACAGGTACTTGAATATTTGGTACTACTGATGACCCCGATGGCTGAAGGAATATGCAAAAGGCCACCTCTTAGTTTTAAACTTTATTTATCAAAAGAAATCTCGTTCTACTGTTAACATCCTATTTATAAAATTATATGCACCTCTTGCTGTTAACATCTTAGTTATAAAAACAAACCTTACACAAACAAATAAACTTGCCTGGCCTCCAGCAACAGGTGCATTGAAAGGGGGATTAGCCGGCTTGCTGAGATCAGCTGAAAATATGGAAGCCTGGTGCTGCTGCACAGCAGGCCATTTACCTCCGTCATTGATTTTGAGAGACATATTAACACCAGAAAGCGGCAAGGGTGGCATGTGGGGTGTGGGGGCCGGTCCAGGTGTTGACAATTGAGCCAGTGCAGAATCTGAAAGTCCTGCATACGCAGCAGTTTGAGGTGCTATCTCAGGTGCGATTGTTCGGGCCGCTGGTTGTTGGCCTATATTATCAAAGGAAGCCCAGTCTCCACCATTAGAAGATGGGATATTAGTTTGCTGAGGAATAGATGGTTGTGAGGCTGCAGCAACAGGAGGTTCAGGGTCTTCAGTAAAATCTATTAAAGTCCCTAAGTCAACCCTCTTTGCTTGCGCTGAATTTTCATGATTTGATCCCATGCTACTTGATGGTGAAGTCATCTGCAATAAACACACTCCACAAATAAGCACTGTTATTTGAAGGTTCAAAGTAAGAGACGGGGTTACATTCAACAGCATGCAGGAACAAAGTTAGAACTAACATTAACGAAAGTTGTACTAAATGAGTGCTTGATATAGTAGAGGCGCACACACAGTATATATTTCAGGCAATAAAGAAATAGAATATTTAATATATTAACAAGCAAGAGTAAATGCCGCTTCTTGTAGGATAATATTTCTATAAGCAAATATGTTGAAAATTCCTCAAAATTGCAAGCAGCATTCAGTGACCCAAACAGAAGAAGTCAAGCTCATGGCTATTTTTAGATTAGGAAACTATCTTGTATTTGGATTTAGTCCCCATTGCCTATTGAAATTGTTTGTATAATGTTAAGACACCTATACATATATATATATCCCTTAACTCATAATAAATAGATTGGTTTTGGTTCGAATTTATTTCAATGGTATCAGAGCACGTTATAAAATAAATCTCAGCCATCAATCTCAACCATTTTAATAGATGGCTAACTCCGATTTCGAGTTCGCAATTGTGTCACCAATTAGATGCCGATTCCAGCTCCGATTCTGATCCTAATTCCAACTCCGTCTCCGCAATCGCATCGCCAATTCGATTCCGCATTTGTTTCAGTTTTTGTTTCTTCTCTACTTTGTGATTGCAGGAACTCTGGCTGGTCTCTCCTAAACTACAAGGGTGTAATTCAGTCTTCATATAACCATTTCCTCCTTCCTTTGTCTACAACTACTTCTAAAAAAAATTTATCTGCTGCTTGCTACTGTGCTACTCATCAACTTCAAGTTAATATGTACAACTGAAAAGAGAGAGAGTGTTTTCTAATCTGTATAACAAGTTGGGTATAATTGATAGTTATACTCCAATTTGAAGAGAAGTGTTAGATAATAAAACTATCATGTATTTGGATTTAGCCCCACATCATATGTTGGATTGTTTGTACTGTGTTGAGACACTTATAAATATATGTATCGCTTGACTCATAATAAATAAATTGATTTTGGTTCTAATTATTTCATAACAGCTATCCCACAGCTTACTAATGGGTGCTATGATGGAAGTGAGAAGTCTGATTGGGGTAAGAAAATTTAGACCATACAGAGAACATACAGGTCCATAATTATAAATCCTCAATGTCTAAAGGTTCTTGGTGACTTATAGGTTTATTCTCATAGACAAGGTTTATAATATCAGAATCTATATTAGATAACAGTTTATGATATTGGAAACTACTAATACTAGATGTACTGCATCTGCAATATAGGATTTGCAGGGAAAATATTGGCAATATCGGTGCCAATCATATAGAGTCAACATTGTATAGGATATCTCAAATTCCAATGTGACATTTGCATTAATCAAAAACCCAAAAAACTCATCTGACTATTCGTCCAAGTACTTGGAGACGGGCATGGAGCACATCGAGATGAAGAAATCATTTAATGACTCAAACATAACGAGTACTCGGTCGATTTGACCGATTAATCATTCAAGTACTCGACTAAACTGTGTTTTGAAACCCATCTGATCCGACAATTATTGGATTTCAAGTTTTAATTAGATCAAATGCTTATAACCCAAAATCACTCACCTAGTATATTAACTTTGCAAATAGCGAGTTAAGGCTCGATTTTAGGGTTGATTTATTAGTAAATGATGAGCTTACTTTTATAATTTTCACCAAGTTATTAGTGAGTCTTTCTTATTATTTTTTAATGTAAAAAATACAATTTAAACTATGTAATACCATCGAATATAAGAAAAAAATAGTACTTTGTAAGTTATAACATATATGTATGAATGATATCCGGTCTAGCATAAAATTTTTTAAGAAGAAAATCAGTAAAAATTACAGTTAAATTACAATATAATTACAAAAGTTACAATAGAATTTAGTAAAATTATAGTAATTATTGCCCATTTCAAATTGTTGAACAGAAATGCTATTTTTAGTAAAAATTTTGTAACAATTTGAGTATTGTCATAATGTTATTGCTTTTCATATGTAGAAAAAACAAAAAAGTTAATTAAAACTTCAAATTTGTAAACACTAATTACTAATTGCAAATTTTGTATTACATATTATTGTGTGTGTATATAATATATATAATATTAAAAATATTATTACTACAAGTTTTGAACAAGTAATCCGAGTATTCGCCGAGTTTTCTGAGTATTCACTATTAGCTCTAGGACCAAACGCATAATGAAACTGGGTTTAGAACAATGGACATATTTAGGATGCCAACAATAACACACAAGATCCTCTAATTCACTATGCTTGTGTATCTCCTCTTTCAAGCACTTGCTTGCATGAACTAACAAAAAGGCAACAATCACCGTAATTAAAATGAACAGAAAAGCTTTGTACGATGAAAAAGGTTCTCATAAATATCATCCAAACTGAAGATCCTGACGAAAACACCAGTTATTTTACTCAATACTAGCAGCATAACAGTGCATTACGCGATTTATTCATAATGAAGAGAGCAAACATGAGAACAGGAAGAAGCATATCCAAAACAAGCGAAAATTCCAACAAAAAGCTATATACATAAAAATTTCCTACTTCAGTAAACACAATGAACCTCACCTGTACTGGAGCAGAAGTATCAGGCACCCTGACATTATTAGATTTAGGAGCATCAACCACATGAAGTTGTGGTGCATCATCACCTACAACATCCCTTACAGGACGAACCATAGGGCGGCTGGGCAGACCTTTTGGACGGCTAGGTGACAATCTCTCTGGCATATCTGGAAGTCTTTGGTCTTCGAATCTCCGGTTTTGGTTTCCAATTCCATATCTATCATCCCGTACCCTATTATCTACCACTTCAAACCGATGAGGGCTTCTCTTCTTATCACCTTGATCATACCCTGGACTTCTTTCCCCATAAACATATCTGATATTTCTGTCACCATTTCTTTCACCTGTACCATGTCGCTCACTATAGCGATCATCATATGGTGGACTTCTTGAATCACCCAGATTTGAATATTCCCTTCTACTATCGTTAGAATCATCCTGGTCAGCCTGCAACATACATATAAGACGGATTTAACAACAGAGATGATCACCAAGACAAGAAAAAAAAAACTTAGACTCATTAATAAGTTTTTAGATTATTAGCAGCACAAATAAAGCATGCAATAGAACCTTTCCCCGGGGAGGCCTGTCAGTATTCCTTTCCCCAGTAAACCTCCGATCCACGTAAACATGCTTAATGAAGTCCCTCAGCCTATCAATATTACTGGGAGAAAGTGAAATAAACCAATCAGCTTCATAAGTTTATAAATATAAAAGTGCCAAGTCCTAGGATCATAAAGAACCTGCTATCAGGTAATGAATGGCACTGTGGGTCCCACTCCTTAAAATAAATTTCTTTAGCTCTCTGCATAAACCATCCAACAATGTCAATGAGATGGCACCTTCAATATAAGTGCATAACATAAGTTAAAGAACAACACCCAAATATTACCTCATTTCCCCCGTTTTGAAGAGCATTAACTTCTTGTGTGGTAAATTTAGCCATTGATATTGATTTCACACGGTGACAGAATTCCCGACTAGGAAAAGACAATAATGAGAACATAAGCTAATATGTAAAATAAATTCAAAAAAAAAAAAAAAAAAACTCAGCTGGTGTATTAATCCAAAATGACATCGGCCATCACCATAAAAAGAAGGAACCAAAACTTATGCACAAATGTGTGCGAGTTCCATTCTCACATACGTGCCAAAAAAAAGAGCATAAACGACTGACTTAAAGATGCAATTTTTTTTTTTTAATGCATCAAAAGCAACTAAATAAATATCAACACTTACTGTAGCCCACTGCAATTTGTGCAGATGAAGGTCCAAAAATTCGTGCACACATATTGTGGCCCCTGTTCACATGTGAAAACAAGTTACTAAAATAAATTAAATTTATCCTTCAGAATATCCTCCTCGCTAGCCACAACAAAAAACTGGCAACATATTTGGCCATTTGTAAAGCTCCATTCTCATTGGGAAATAAGATGTCAAACTTGTTTAACTTAGGAAAATGATGCAAGCGCTACTGAACTTTGTATGATCACTATATATTATATTATTTTTTAGCAACAAATAAAAACTATCCGCCTACATAGTAAGCCATGTCAGACTAAAATGTGGAGATTGAGGGTAAATATTTATAGAAGATAAATGAACTCTGTGTTAGTACAACAGAAGAAGAAACATAAGAACACCTAGTGCAATTCTGTGCAGTTTCCACTCCCTATTTGAGCCATTATTTTGCCTATGGTCCCAACAAATGCAATGTACAATGGAGACAACAAAGAAGGACCCATTCATCCTTTTTCTTCTCTTTATTTTCCAGAGATACATAAATTGAAAACCAAACGTACAAAACCTGATTAGTTTCTTCAACACTAATTTACTGACATGACCAGCAAATCAACCAAGATCCGGTCCATTTTTAATAAAATTATGATAGAATTTAAGGAATTAAAGGAAATATGGAAATGGGTAAGAAGAGCCTCCACCTTTTAATATACCCAAATGGATGAAAGCTTAACTATAATCATTTGATTTTCAATTTAAGGCTACCTGAAATGGAGTTATATACACTCAGTGTTAAGAACCTAGAAAAAATACACAGGGGAAACTGTGAGCTGTTTTCCCACACTTAATCTTAAAAGATTGGGCAGAGTGTTAAGATAGAGCAGTATTGACCTGAACCACATCTGATCAGTTGGACTTTATAGTATTATTTGGTTTTATTTGATTCAGCAATTTATTTATTTTCTCTTTATTCCACCTGGTATGCATGCATTATTGGACTACATATAGCCACGAAAAAACTTTTAGTTAAATGATTATGAAAATGAAAGCCTTAGTTTCTTGAGAGTAAGAAAGTTGCTTTAGAAAAAATTTTGACATATGATTTGTTCATGGTTGGAAACTTGGCATGTGATTCACGTATGTGTGAGACTAAAAAAGATACCTTTGTTTCGTCAAACCTTTGACTTAGTTCTTCCCCATATTCACAAAAATCCTCATCACAAATATTAATTTCATTGTTGCACTGCGTCAAGTATATTATCCAATTGGTAGATACGCCCCTTATACAAAGGTGTGGAAAAGGATTCTTGGCTTAAATTGCCTGAATTCTTCAAGTGAAGCTGGGATTTGTTGATACCATAGTTTTAAATAACCATTACATTACTCAAAATAACTTTTTAAGGGTATATTCTTACATAACTAGTTCAAATAACCTAAATACTTATTTTGCAGTATAATGCTTTTTTGGCTATATTAGATTATAACATAACAAAGCATGAGTTTATTTTGAAGTATATAAATGTTTTAACCACCAGCCCCGACAAGAACCACTTTCTCCCACTTAAGCCCTAACCGTCTTTTGCTTCTAACTCTCAACCTCAAGTCTGATGCTAATTTTGTCATTGTTTCCAACTGTCAACATTTATACAATGTTCCTTGATCTCAACTCCAAACTCAACTCCAAATTCTAACTTTTGCTCTGATCATATTTCTCAACTTCAATTCCAACTTTAACCCCGACCTCCTTTTTAGATTTCAACCTCTACTTCAATATTTTTTGGAATCTTTATCTTTTTTGATATTATAAAAAATATTTTCCCATATATTGAAGTCAATGTGGATATTTTTATATTTGTTTCGAGTAAAAAGCAATCACGTGCCTACATTATGCAATGCATAATGCATTATAACCTTTCCAGGCCGAGTATTCCATTATGAGTTCGCATTACTTTCAAATTAGACTTGATATGCGACATTGTAGAAGCAGGTTTATAAATGAAAGGTTGGTAAAATCAAAAGCAACGCAGGGCAAAAATGAGGTTGATAGGTTCTGCTTATCCAAGATCTATAGTAAATCAGAAAGAACAAGCAATAAGAAAGAGGAATAAATCATCAGGGAATTATAGCATCCAAGGAGATAATTAAATTACTTATGGTTAAAAATTGTATTTTTAATATACACCAAAGATCTATCGTACTAACTAATTGACGAGTTTATATCTTCATCAAGTTTTTATTCTTCTTCCTCATTATTGCTCCCAATTAAGGATGAAGAAGAAAAAAGAAAATAAGAACAGAAGAAAGAAGCAAAAGAATATTCAATCCCAAGCAGAATAATAAGAAGTTACTATTATCGATGTTACAGTAATTTGTGCAAATTAAAGCCAAGCACCGATACTAATGAACCTACAATCTCCTGACTCCTTAAGCGCAACACATAACTAGGAATCACTTTCCATTTCTAATTCTAATCAAAGCCCAACACATTATTAAATTATCCTAAAACACTTCCTAGTAGTGTGGCACAGGGTTTCATCTCTACAAATAATGATGTACTATTTTTTGATAAATTGAACACAAATTAATATAATTCTATAGATTATTAATATTCAGTTTAGGATTTCAAGAGACTAAATTCTCCTCTCATACATATTCGTTGAAGAGTTTGGCTATAAAAAACTCTTACAGCCCGCTTTAGCTTTGGCTTCAAGAATTTTCACACTCTATGAACTGTCTTCATATATTTATGTTCAACAATAACAACAAAGCGTTTATCCAAATCTTTGGAGCTGGCTATGCGAATTTTATCTCGATTCAGCAGTACTAATGGGCATCATCTTAATTAAAAGTAATATCTATTACTCATTTCACAAGGCATGACCAGACTATGTCTAGTAGTGATAGATATTGCTTCATCAAGTCCAAATTTATTCTTACTTCTGATTCATGCATTTACAAATCACCATTGCACATACCCAAACAAGCTCGATCGCTCTCCTTCATTTTGTACACAATCAAAGCTACCTCAAACTTCTTATAAGTGCAGACGTTTCTTATTCTATGTTTTAGAACTATGTCATCTATATTAGTATTCGCATTTCACCAAATGAACATAGTTTGTGCATCATAGTCACCCCCCCTCCCCCCGCCCCCCGGTAAGCTCGTGGGTTCGAATTTCCCCATCATCAATGTAAGAGAATTTCCATATTAAATTTGTCGGAGCATACCGAATAGGCATATTTGCAAAATGGCTCAAGATCACAGCGTGCAAACACTTGTAGGCCTGAATAGCAGTTCAGGGAGAATGTTTGCAGAGAAAGACTCATGATATGAGAACTATTTATGGAGGCTACAAACAATGACAATATGAGATTCAATACAATTAAGGAGATTTCTACTCCTAAGTTGGGAACTTTTTCCATGCTATATTGGGTTCCTAACCTCACTATGGGGGCCATTCTCCCAAAAAAATATTCATGCATTCAAGTCACTTATTTTTTGAGATACTTAATTCATCTTTGAGATTTCAATAATACTTTTTTAATTTATTACCTAGTTAGGAAATCGCTTGATTTTACTTTTTGCTTGTATATTCTTTTTTTTACTGGCCATCATCGTGCTGTAGCTGCTTAATTTCCTCCTTGGCTCTTCCTCTTTCAATAACATTTGGAAAAGCACAAAATATCACAAACTAATAGTTTCTTGTTGAGCACTTGTAAGTTGCATTTATAATTGAGTGTGGTTAAAGTTCCAGGAATAGGCTTTGAGTTAGTATCAAATCATAGTTGTATTACTATAATAGGCTTATTTAGAGATGGTATGTGGAGGGAAAGTTTTAGTTGTTCGAATTTTTATATTGGGTTTGAAATCAAGGAGACAACATCAGCTACTTTTCCAATCAGATTATGACCAATTTTTAAAACACTCCGAAGAGTTCAAAAATTCTGACATTAGATCAATTAAATAATTTCTAAATTATAGGCTTTAAGTTTATCTACTTTTTTCTAAAATCAAATTGGGATGAATAACTTTGAGATGTTTGCTAGTAACTTTTACTTAAGCAAGTTTGACGAACTAAATTGAACAACAAAAAGCAAATTAAGCAAGAAAAAATATGCATTATTACCGAAGAAAAAGAAAATAATACCAGATTATTGCAATTAATGCATCTTCTATTCATTGGGAGCTTCAGAAGCCCTCTTATAATCTTCTCGTTTCTGTCGTCCTCCTTCATTCGGCTCGCCATTTCCTTCTAGATTCCTCTCCTCCCTTCATCACATTATCAAAAATAAACTCAAACCCAAATGTCCAAATAACACAATAATAGACACTTAAGACACAAACCTAACACATTAAATCAACTAATGACACCACAAAATCAAAGCAACATGAAGAAAATAACTCAATTTATTACAAAGAACAAACATTCCAATTGTTTTCAAATTCAAGGGACCCAGGATCAACACTTCGATTCAACTAAACTAAACCCTAGAATGAATAGAGAGCGAGCAAAATGAAGGAGGTGAACGGACCTGATTCAAAATGAGACGCCGGGTCCGACAGAAGGAATCTAACGAATTCGGCAAAGATCCAAATCAGGCGATCCTCAAGCCGTCAAGCGATCGCAGAGATCCGAAATAGGCAATAGATTAGGAAAGCGAGCGACAGAAAAAGTTGTTGCGATCAAATTCCCCTTTTTAGGGTTTGGAGAGAACAAAGAATTTTATACAGCGAAAAAATAAAAAAAATAAAAAGATTTTCTTTCTAAATTCTCTTTTCGTTCTCATGGGCGAAAAAAGGACAATAAACCCTTTTGTTATTTTTATTTTTCATTTTTTTTTTTATCTACTGTACATTTACAGCAAAATTCGCCTGTTTCGCATGTGGGCGACTGGCTGTCGCCGGTTTCATCCGGTTATGAAGGACCAAAAATTACCCAATTTGATAGATTCCACGATCGAATGGTCAGAAACCACACAATCATAATACCAACGGTCTAGATAGGACTGTACATAGAAATTTCGGTGTAGAGACTTATACTGGAGCCGACACGAAACGAAATTGTCGGAGCAGCAGGAGGGAATGGTCGGTGTGTAGTTTCGTCATTTTGGGGGAAAACTTGCCAGGCTGGCGATCGACGATCGGTATGAGGACGTTACAGCTGGCAGTGGAGATTCGTGATGATTCGTTGGAGTTATAAGACGAACAATAAAGTCCAGCTGGAACGTTTTGGTTCCGGTATGTAGCTGATCGGTACGACACCTATTGTACGTCATCCGTATCACTTTGTCAAAGTAGATGGCCGGGACTCTAGATTCGCTGTACGCAGAGGAAATGTCTGGGCCGCCTGTGGAATCTGGGTGAGGTGTATACGTGCAATTTTTTTATTGGGTGTAACGCGTGTTCGCTGTTCTATTCAAGTTTGCTCCTAGGGACCACTGGAAACGAGATGCGGGATCAAACAGCTTGTCATGGCATCAGTAATCTCACATGCATGTATAAATACTAGATACTTAAACTTACTAGTTTGATAGTAGAAAAATTGACTAATGTACAAGAAAATTTGGGTAAAATACATATAAGATGTCACCAATAAAGTTGCAGACTGTTTATATAACATCTCGTTTTGTGATGGGACAAGAGATACGAATTACGCTACCAACAGATATACAGATTTAGGTACATGAGACTACTTAGAATAACAATCACACAATTAATATACATATAAAATATATGAAAAATGGGAAAGAACTCTAGACCCGTAAGTATAAATGTAGGTATATGTTCTGATTTTTTGCAATTCACATGTAATCAATATTATTATTCATACACAATAAATAACAATAGATAATGGAAGTATGTATCTATACAATAATGATTTACTGGAAGGAGTCTAAAATACTATGCGAATACGATATCAAAAAAAATGCAATGCACTCCTAGCAAACGAGATACAAGTCGACTAATTATTGTACAAACCAAAATGAAGATGTACATCAAAAGAAACATAACCCCAGACTAAACAACAGGAGATCTATTTGGTCTTGAAAGTAGTCATCTATGGCTGATGGATTGACTGTTTTCTTTTGCTACGAAGCTTGAGTGTGTAGGGAACTCGCAGATCATATATGTCATGAAACATATTCGAAACGTGTGCTAATAATAAGATGCAACTATAGTATGTTAAAAAATATGAGATCCAGGCTAGACGGTTAATACAATGACTAATGATTATTTAGTAAACAATACAAATAATAAGTTAATCATTTCACTCTATAACATTAGGGAAATTCTATTTGCACCAGGTATTTTATTCTTGACGCACGGTTTTGAAACTTTTAAATAATTACAAGTTTGTCATTATTTTTTTGGACTAAATTACCCTTATAAATTCCAAACTAAAACTTCTTAAAATTTGGAACTACGACTCATCGTCTTCCTCCTCTATTTTCTCTCTAAAACCCTAAATAATTTTTTTTATATTTAATAAAAATGCATCTCCTACAAAATCATCAATTTAATTTCTTGACCCCTTAAATTTTTTTATATTAACGTTCCTGAAAAGATTAAAAGAATTTTAAATTCTTTGATTTCACCTTGACAAGTGAAATTTGGATTTGGAATTTGAGTTTGAGTTTTCTTATGCAAATGGAAAATTTCAATATGTAATTGGTGTCAGAGAACAAATCTAAGATACAATTTGAATTTTTTTTTTAGGTTTTATGCATATTTGTTTGAAATTTATCGTTAATTAGTTTTCTTTTATGTGGGAGACTTTGCTTGCTGGTCGGGTTTTAATACCCGACCAAAATATTTGAAGAGGGGTATTTTGAAAAAAAATTTGGACGCAGAGAGCAAAATGATAGTATTTCAAAATAGGAATTTGATGTAAAGAATATCCAAGTCGCTAAGAGTAAAATACAGTGCGCAAATAGAATTTCCCATAACATTAGTGGTGGTGATGCATTATTTTATGGCTAAAATATCCTTCTCTCTCGGTCTTAATATCCTTTTTAATAGTATCAGTTTCTAAAATTGTCGCTTGACATTAAATTATCGAGAATCCTTTCGAAATTCTGGCAATGTCTCTTTTGAGCGACTTTTCCTATAGTAATTTCTTCTTTTAGTTTATTTATTTATTTTTTATTATGATCTTCGATGAGCTAGTTACTAGAAATGGTTGTAAGTATATTATAACCAGCAACGCACGATATTTAGCTTATAATCGAAATAATTTAGTCACTATTTATGCTATAAAAAAAAAAAAAAAAGAAATAACTAGCTTCTGGAGTTAATGCATGTGATTTAATTGAGTAGTTCTCAGCGTTGGCAGCCATAAACTCCCTTTTGATTTTGAGAATAATGTTGTATTGATTATTTTGTATACTTTTATCTTTTGCTCTTATTTTATCAAACTTTCCTTTCTTTTCCTTTTTTTTTATTTTTTATTTTTTTTAATTCCTGGCCTAGCTAGGCATATAATATTCAGTTAAATGCTGCAGGACATGGTAAATCTCTAGAGAGAGAGTCTTCAGGCTATCACCGACACGTGTTTATTTGGCCGATAAGTAAAAAGAAAGTTACTTTCAAAAAATGAGTTGGATCATATGTGACACTCTTAAATCTCAATATTACTTCACAAGAATTTTGGATCGAAGAAGGGTTGGAAGTCAAAAATATTAATATTTCATAATCTTGTCTTTTTCACCTTTTGTTTCTTTTTGTCAAAAAAATTATTATTTAATTTATTTCTCTTGCTTCTTTAAAAAAGTGAACAAACAAATACTAAAAATGTAGAATATAAGATATTTTCAACTCTTTATTTATTAAAATTACCTATATTTTTATTCCTTACTTCTACTGATTTCAAATATCCAAACACATCCTTACTACGTGTATAACTCAAGTAGCATGATTGGCCTCAATTCCTTCTCCAGGTAAAGAATTTCAACTCCATTTCTCACATGTTTCATTTATTTATTTATTTATTTATTGGCCTTTCTAGAAGGTGTTGGAAGTTGACTATCTAAATTTTGAAGACTTTGACTGCCAAAGTCTTAAACTGACAAGCCTGCTTGTTTTCCCTCCGTAGACACCTAAAAAAGAATAATAATAAATAAATAAATTAATTAATTAATTAAAATTTTAAAAAAAAATGACGCGGACGCCCTAGGGAATTTCCCGCGGGTGACCCGCGGGAGAATTCCCGTGGGAGATCTCCCGTGGGTACCTCCTGCGGGAGCGCCCGCAGGTGCCAACCCGCAGGTTGTCTTTCTTCTATTCCCGTTTTGTTTATTTGCTGATATCTCGTGATTCGATTTTTCAGGGAAGAATCGAGCCGAATTTTGAGTTTCCTCAGTCTATAAAAGACAGGAGTTGACTCCAGAGAGAGGACTTTTGGACGATTTCGGGCGAGCTCGTGAAATTGAGAAGCAGAGCAGAGCCATCCCCTTCCAAGTCAGACGGTCCACGGAGGCACTAGCGAGGCTCCATCGCCACCCGAACCCACATAAAAAAGGGAATCAATCAATATTCCCGTTCTTATAATTCCTCAGATTTTTTTTGTAAATCTCAATATTTTCGTTGTAATCAAACAATTTTACAATGGAAGGAGAAATCCAATTTTTGAGCAAACACCCTCTAGCTGCCTTGGATTTGGATGGCATGGGCACCTCTATTTTCTTTTGAAAATTAAGGATATGGCTAGGGACGGTAATAAATGCATCTACGAGACAAATTTTGTTCCGTCCTATATATAAAATTTTGAATTAAAAATAAAATTTTATTTTTCTAATTCAAATTTTTGTATAGAGATGGTCAAAATTTGACATGTAGATGCGTCCATTACCATTCTTAGACGTGGCTTCATTAACTATCCAACCTAATGTTTACTGTAAATCAAATATATAACCTTGTGCTTAGGAGTATGGGTGATAAAAGCTAAGCGAACTGGCTTTCACCATTTGTTTTTTAAGTATAAACGATGGGACTAAGTCCACACGTTCTATTAGTTAGTGGTTAATAAAGCAAAATATTACATCACGTCGTTTAGGGCTGCATAACATGCATAAAAGAAATTACAATAAAATACAATATAATAACGATCACAATGCTACAATACATGCAATAAAATGATGATAAAATACACTACGGTCTGTTTTCACCATTACCCTTTTATTTCTCCATTTTTTTTTTCTTACTTCGCCCTTGACTTTCCATTCACATTTATTTGGTTAATATTTAATATTATCTGCAATGACTAAGTTTGATTCTCAGTGGATGATCCACGTCTGCACATCAATTTGCTAGCTCCTTTTGTATTAAACAACTTTTTTTTTTTATTATTATTTTTTTTTATAAGTAAAATGGGTGGGTTAAACAGCATCTAATTTTGCAAACACTAGATAACATGCACGGATCAAAACGACTCTTTGGTAAACTTTTGGTAAGAGAGGAACGAACTTAAGCTGATTCACAAGGACATCTCTTTCTCTCTTCTTTATTTTTTATTTTTTTAGAATAAAAGATGGAAAAATGAAACTCCTTCAACTTTGTTCGATTTATTATTTTATCATGGATCATCGTTGTTGTTGTTATTATTATTTTATTATTATTATTGAAATTTTTAAGAACCTCCATTCCATCAACGATAGATAAACAATAGGTCGGTATCAAAAGTTGGTGGGAAGCCATTTTTTCATAGGAGTCCCATGAGGCATGCACTTGCCCTCCAAAAATCCAAAAAATGTGGTGTTTATGAGTAGGTAGAGATTGCAGATCCTGCTCTCCAAAAGTCCCAGGAGCCACGTACTTGGTAGTTGCTTGCATTTGTTCGACTCTTTCAAATATGGGAGCTTCTAAAGGAGCACACCACTTTTCTTAGTAAGCCTATTAGACAGTGTATTTTTAGTTTGGACTTTTATTCAGGACAATTTTTCAGTGGGCTCATCGAGAAAAATAGTGTGCTCCTTTGGAAACTCCCCTCAAGGATCCACCTAATAATTGCTCGCGTCCCATGGAGATCTATATCGTGTAAAATTTTATGAAGTCAGTCCAAATCAACTTCTTTTTAACCACTCGGCCAAGGCCCAAGGTCACCATCGGCACTCCTGTCCTCTTAACGTTCGGTGCCAGTCAAGATTCTCATCTGAGGCCACAGGGGAATTTCTAGATGGGCACAGTTTTTTTTCTGAGTGAGCCCACTTTTCCTAGTGAGAACGTTATCTTTTTTTAGAAGAGAGATTTTTCCTAGTGAGCGCATCTGTATTCCTAAATTATCCTCCACCATCTCCTCCTCTCTCTTTTGTGGCGTCGGCGACTGCTTGATGAAGATCATCGGGTCAGAGAAAAGCACGGTCTTCGTCGGCGTCGGCGACGATGGCATCCAGGTCGAGAAGCCCGTTACCGCCCCCTCCATCCGCAGACAATCGACATTTGCAGCACCAGGGCCGACGGGTTCGATCTCGAGGTGGTGGTCGCCGACGAGAAGGATTTCGACTACAAGGACGTGTGCGGGGTTCTGTTGCAGTACCCGGGGATGGAGGGGGAGGTGCTGGATTATGGGGAGTTCATTAAGGACGCCCATGCGAACGGGGTGAAGGTGGTGATGGTGACGGACTTGCTGGCACTGACGGTGCTGAAGCCTCCCGGGGAGCTAGGGGCGGATATTGTGGTGGGGTCGGCATAGAGGTTCGGGGTGCTGATGGGGTATGGCGGGCTGCACGCGGCGTTCCTGGCGACCTCGCAGGAGTATAAAAGGATGATGCCCGAGAGGATTATAGAGGTGAGCGTGGTTTGAAGCTCGAAGCTCCCTGTCCTTTCGTTGCTGGTTTGTTTCTGGTTATTTTTTGCATGGCTAATCCTAATAAGCATACTTATGCCGACCGAACTGAACTAATCGTCGCCGATCGCTGACTAGTTCGGATCCGGGCTAGCCAGTCCGGATCAGTTTGGTTACAGCCCCGGATCAACCAAACTAATCTAGGTTGGCTAGCCTGGATCAGGGAAAAACATAAGGGACAGGGATGAAAGAAGGGCATTTTTGATCAAAAAAAATAATGGCAAATTGTTAAATAAAACGATTTTTAAAGTGGGCTCACTAGGAAATAAGCCGTGCCCATCTAGAAACTCCCGGCAACAGAATACAAGTTATCCGTCACCGCAGACGTCAACACTGATCTCTTGTCCTCCTATAAATCGATCGACCCATTCACATACCGTATCCACTCAAAGCTCTTGAATCATTTCCAACCCTCACAACCTCTCATATCTTCGTACACTTTAGAATTCGATTTCGGAGAGGAAAAAAAATGGAGGGAACTCCTCAGAAGCACTTCCTCATAGTCACTTATCCTGCTCAAGGCCACATCAATCCGGCCATCCACCTCGCAAATCGCCTCGCGAAGTCCGCCGGTGCCCGCATCACCTTCTCCACCTCCGTCTCCGCCCACCGCAAGATGTTCCCTCGCCTCGCTGCACCGGACGAAGAGTACGACGACGGCACCATCGCATACGTCCCGTTTTCCGATGGCTACGACGAGGGCTTCAAGAATGGAACCGATGACCTCAACCAGTTCCTCTCACAGTTCAAGAACACTGGGCCGCAGAATTTCTCATCCATTATCGACAGGCTCAACTCTCGTGGGCAGCGAATCGACTGTGTTATATACACCTTCTTCGTGTCTTGGGCCGCGGAGGTGGCGCAGAGGCTAAGGATTCCATCGGCCCAGTATTGGATCCAGCCAGCTACTGTTTTCGCGATATATTACCATTCTTTTCATGGATATGATGAGATCATAGCTGCCAATAGTGGAGACCCCCTGTGGACCGCGGAGTTTCCGGGCCTGCCGCCCTTGCGGATTCGTGACCTGCCATCGTTCGTCGCAACACCGAGGGCTTCGGATGATCCGTATGCCGCCATCATTGCTGGGGTGAAGGAGGCATTCTTGACGCTGGATGGGGAACTGGAGCGGACCAAACAGAAGCCCAAGGTTTTGGTGAACACATTTGACGAGCTGGAGAGCAACGCTATCTCTGCACTCGATGATGAGTTAGATGTGATTGCAGTAGGCCCAGTTCTGCAGTCCTTTCCAAAGGATAATACGGAATCCGCCAGTTTCGATCTGTTCAAGCCCGACGAGAAGAGATATATGGAGTGGCTAGACTCGAAGCCGAAGAGATCAGTAGTGTACGTTTCCTTCGGGAGTCTAGCAGTCGTAAAGGAGCAGCAGATGGAGGAGATTTCAAAGGGGTTGAAGGCAAGCGGGAGGCCTTATCTGTGGGTGGTGAGGAAAGACTGCAGGTACGAGGGAGTCGAGCTGGAGGAGAACGGATCAGAGAATGCGATGGTGGTGGAGTGGTGCTCGCAAGTACGGGTATTGAATCATCCTTCAATAGGGTGCTTTGTTACGCACTGCGGATGGAACTCGACGCTGGAGAGTTTGGTGACTGGAGTGCCGACGGTTGGAGTGCCACAGTGGACGGACCAGACCACGAATGCGATGCTAATGGAGAGGGTGTGGGGGACAGGGATCAGGGGCGAGGTTAATGGGGACGGCGTTCTGGAGAGCAACGAACTAAGACGATGCTTGGATTTGGTTCTGGGGGAAGATGAGAGGGGTGTTGAGATCAGGAGGAAAGCAAACATGTGGAAGGAGAAAGCACTGGAGGCTGTCAGCGAAGGAGGATCGTCCCATCGGAATCTAAGGGCATTCGTGCATGAGATGCCCAAAGTCTGATTGAAATAGTTTATTAAACTTTCTACTTATATACTTACATTATAGCATAGCTAAATTCTATCACAAGCCTCTATACTGGTCGGTTTGTTTGAGTATAAAATTTCAGGTTATGTTTTTTTAATATTTGTTCTAATATTATTGGTCCGACTTCAAGGATATGTGATTTTGACTGCTGAATGGTTTATATACTACCATTATCGCAAGTGAGATACAATTGACGATCAGAATGCTACTGCTAGTCCTTGCAAGCTTCTGTTGTTAACATCTTGTTGTGATGATAACGTTAATGAATGAGACGGTTTAGGTTGGTGTCACTAGTGATGATGATGGTTGGTATACGTGATCTGCACACAGAGCGAGAAGAGGCCACAGATATGTATACAGAGAGGTAACAGGCAACATTGGATTGAGATATGTTCATGAATTGTTATGTTATACAGTTCAGGATAAGAATGTTAGGCGTCATTTAGAGCCGAGAGAGTGGTTTCGTTGAGACTAGATACTATCAGCGCCTCAAAAGCTACTGTTTAAATGAAGTTAGAGCGCAGGAAGACAAAAAATCAGGGAAAAGCCTACTGTTTATTATGATTGAGGTTGATTTGTGGCATCTTAATTGCAATAACAGATGTTTATGTTATCTAGACTTCCTTACTTGATAGTTGTCACATGTTAATTTCTTCCGATTTTATTTGACTTACCTTTTGTTATCATCGTGCCCTGGACTGTTCATCTCATCTGTCAATTGACACCAAATTTAATGACATCTGCATAGTATGGCAGGAGATGGCTAGGAACTTGACTATGGGGTTGAGATGTTACTTTATTTTTCATTTCGTGTATTTGAAAGTCGTGAAAGTAAGAAGCGAAACTAAAACAAACTTTCAAAATAAATACTTGTAAGTATCATATTTCTGATGCTTCTGCCGTTTGTTCATTTTATTTCTAAAGATGGAAGTAAAATAAAATATCTATTTTTTGAGAAAGAAAAAAAAAAGATAATATAGGATTAAAATTTTATGTGAAGTGAATTTGAGAAGTTGGGATGTCATTTATGATCCACCTTATTATTAAATAAATAACTTCCATGCTACTTTTTGATTAAAAAAAACATATGAAATAGTACTACTACTACTGAGGAAGAACTCCCGTCGACGGAAGTCGACTCTCATTCTTTGGACCAACCAACCGGAGACCGAAAAGAAAAAAAGGAATTTACTTTCATGTAAACCAATACAACCTTAGTACTCATGTTTTTTAGGGATGGGAATGTATGGGTTCAAAATCAATCCTTTAACTTGTCTTATTCATTTTTTTAATTAAAAAATAAAATTTTTATTACTAATATAAAATTTTGATTATTACAAGCCAAGAACTTATCCGTACATTTGTTATTATCCCTAAATCTTTCTGCTTTCATTCCGTCGCTCAGTGGTTAAGTACTATTATTGGTTGGTTTCATTATCTGCATTTTTGTTTTTCTCACTTGAGTTGGTCCCGAATGGACAAATCAACGGCTCATTTGTACCAAGTGAATTCCAATTTCTTAATGATATAATTATTTTTTTTCTAATTGTTGTGACTCATTAAAAAAATAAAAAATAAAAAATAAAAACATTGGGCGCAGCGCATCTAAAAACTCCCTTGTAAGAATCAAGGACAAACATATCATAGGCATTTTTAGGCCATGAGGTCAATTTGCCTGTAGTTTTTTCTTTTTTAATAAATAAAGTGGGGAATAGGTTCTCCAACGTTAAGAGACTGAATGCATGCATAGTCATATAGGCAAATTCTATTTGAGCACACCAATTTGAAGTGAGCCCACTTCGGTAAAAAATTACAATTTTATTCAAGATTAAACATTGAACGGTGTTAAATATATTAGAAAACTAATCTCAAAACAGTGAAAAAGGCTCAAGGACTAATCTTTGACCAAGAAATGTGGGTTTACTGAGCAAAGTAGTGTGCTAGAATAGAATTTCCCTAATAATATGTACTTCCATGTAGTTGCTTGCATGTGTTTGGCTCTTTTTCGTGCAAAGACACGTAGGATAATATTTGTTTTGATTGTCGTGTTAAATTTGTCAAACTTAAGCCCAAAATCCAACTTGCCGTTCAGTACGACCAGCCGTCATCGCTGCCGTGACACACGCACACACCTGCGTCTCCTCACGTCCTTGTCGCTGGACCCTTTAGTCTAATATTTTGACTGCGGCCAGTCAATACCTGTCATCTGAGACCTCAAAATCGAAGGGGAGTTTCTAGATGGGCACACCATTTTTCCTAGTGAGCCCACTTAAAAATTTCTATTATATTATAATTTTGCCATTGAATTTTTTGGATCAAAATGATCATGTCTTCCTTCTCCCTTCTCCTTCTCTTCTCAAACGAAAATTCAGTTAACAAAAAAAAAAAAAAAAAAAAAAAAAAAAACTCTAAAACCTACGAAAATTGACAGAAGAGGATCAACGACGGCGTTGCTTAGATTGGCGGCAATGAAGGTGGCGGCGGCGACAGGCAAAAGGAAGAGAAGAGTGGTTGGATAGTGATGGGTTTAGAGAAAAGGAAGGAGGAGTTGGATATTTGAGTTAGAAAAGATTTTTTGAAAGAGAAGAAAAGAGGAAGGAGGAAGAGGAAGAGAAAAGGAGAAGGGGGAGAGAAGTAACGGTTTAATTGGGAGAAAAAGCTCCTTGATCCGGTCTGGATAGCCCGGATCAACCAGTGTGAATAGTCCCGGATCACATATTAATTCGGAACTGTTAGCCCGAATTAAGGAGACAGAGAGTATTTTGGGAATATTAGTGTGCTCACTATGAAAAACCCTCTCTTCTCAAAAGATAGGATGTGCTCATTGGGAAAAGTGGGCTCACTAGGAAAAAATCTATGCCCCTCTAGAAATTCCCAAATCTAAGTTGTCCGTGAACAAACTGTTGGTTATTATTTACCGTATGACAGTGTATGTAAATTGGAGGTTACTAATTCTGTGGTTGCAGAATGAAGCAAACAAAATTATTTTAGATTAACACAAAATGACAGATTTGTAGTTAACAGAATTGTTACTGTTATCTTGCAGAAAATTAATTCTGTAATTTAGGTTTATGTCTATATATTTCCAGTTTCGAAGTAGAAGAAGACTGGTTAAAGAAAAACCATCAAACTGTTCTTCTTTATCTAGTATACTATCCTAATCAGAAAATTATGAAACTGGATGAAGAAAAACCTGGTTGCAAGAAGACTGGAAGAAGACTTTACTGACAGGAAGCAGATTGGATGAAGATCGAGGCTAGTGTTGGACACTATCTCCTTAAAATCGATTCGTCCTCCACTGTTCGCTTCTGGATTTCTTGGACGTCGATCTCCCAGGATACAACGATCGATCTGCAGAGGGAAGGAAGCCGCAATCCCTCTGCTCTGGCGAATCTGATAAAGGTTCTCTCTGGTTTATGTTATGCAGGACTGGATTTTATTGAAACTGATGAACAGAGTTCTTCTGTAGACAGAAATTCTGGAACTTCTGTCTGCAGAAGAACAAAGAGAAGAGAAAAGAAAAACTTGTAGTCTTATTCTTAACACTGACCCAGACCCTACCCTATTTATAGGTTTTCAACAGTCGCAACGGTTGAGATTTCAACAGTCGCAACAGTTGGCCGTTCGACCGTTGGACTTCAACGACTCTTGACTGACGGGGCGGGTGCAGGTCGAATTCATTCAGTTCTGAACCCAATAGAGGCAACCCGAATCCAATAGCACCAAAAATCAAAGGCTCCTCAGCTCCTCGCGACGTTGCGTACGTGCGAAAAAGTGCAAAGTGCGCCTCTAAAGCGCCCAATGCGCCCATTCGCCCTCGCACACGCGCGTGCGCGTGCGGGCGGTGCGTAGCACCACCCGTGGTGCTCAAGGTTTTCCTCTTCTTACATAAGCAAAGTAAAGGAGCAAGCTATCTTATTTAAACCCACATCCTTACATTCCTCTATCCCATGTGGGACTATCTTTTCATCTTCCCTTTTTGTTCCTTTGCTATGTACTCAACTTTTGAAGCCAATTTCAATTCACTTAATTCATTTAATTTGAACTAGTGAATTGGCTCATTTAAGGTTCAAATTAGTGAATGAATTCAACAATCCCCCACATGAATGAAATGACTTAGACTCTAATGCAAATAACCAGAGAGTGTAATAGAAAGTTACCGCATCGGGAGAGGTGGCTTTTGGCTTTGAACCTTCCCTAGTGAAATATTATCGAGTTTACTTGCTAACCAGTGAACACGATGTTTTTGAACTGTTCAACTTTTGATGTAAACTAAGACAATAATATTCACACGATTTCTTTCAACTTTATCAGATTCTATGATGTGTCCATTTTGGCCTTGGACAACCTGGTAATTCTGTGAGTGCTCTTAGAGAACTTAGCCTTTCTCATTCTCATAGAAGCGGCCCCTTCTCACTCACATAGGTGATCTCTTATCAAGAGTATCCTGCCATACTCCACTTAGATTTCTAAGATATAAGGATCATTAAAAACTTAGCTTATCCTAACACGTTGCAGATAATCACTATTTTACCATAGAAATGGGATAGGAAATATTTTCCTCAGTGATTCTTTCGAGTTCCCCCACAATTCGGTTGTCCCTTTGAACCTAGATCTTGGGATCTCCAGTCAGCTAGATTGGGTTGCCATTATGGAGTTACTCTTTAGTAGGCTGTAATCCCATTCCCCTCGACAACTTATATACTTGATCTCTAGTCAAGCCTTTTGTTAATGGATCTGCAATATTATCTTTTGATTTTATATAATCAAGAGATATTATTCCGTTTGTAAGCAGCTGTCTTACAGTTTCATGCCTACGACGTATATGTCGTGACTTTCCATTATATAATACATTTTGTGCCCTTCCAATTGCTGATTGATTATCGCAATGGATGCATATTGCTGACACAGGTTTAGGCCACATTGGAATATCTTCTAAAAAGTTCCGAAGCCATTCTGCTTCTTCTCCAGCTTTATCTAAAGCTATAAACTCAGATTCCATAGTGGATCTGGCTATACATGTTTGTTTAGAAGATTTCCAAGAGATGACTGCTCCTCCAATAGTAAAGATATATCCACTTGTGGATTTGATATCTTTTGAATCGGTAATCCAGTTAGCATCAGTGTATCCTTCAATCACTGCTGGATATCTAGTATAGTGCAACCCATAGTTAGTAGTATACCTCAAATATTTGAGTACTCTAACTATTGCTTTCCAGTGGTTCTCCCCTGGATTACTTGTAAACCTACTCAGTTTGCTTACTGAGTATGCAATATCAGGTCTTGTGCAGTTCATTAAATACATAAGACTGCCAATGATCTGAGAATATTCTAACTGTGATATACTAGCACCTATATTCTTTGTAAGATGTAGACTCATATCTACAGGTGTCTTAGCTATATCAGTATTTCCCTTGTCAAATTTTTCGAGTATCTTCTCGATATAATGTGACTGGGATAAGGTATATCCATCAGATGTCTTGGAGATTTTAACTCCAAGAATAATATCTGCAATACCTAAGTCTTTCATATCAAATTTTCGTGTTAACATGATTTTTACTTCCTTAATTAAAGCCACCGTGCTACCGGTGATAATCATGTCATCCACATATAAACATACAATGACATAGTTGTGCATATCCCCTTTTACATATACACATTTATCGCATTCATTATAGCGAAATCCGTTTGACAACATAACTTGGTCAAACTTCTCATGCCATTGTTTAGGTGCTTGTTTAAGTCCATAAAGAGACTTAACAAGTCTACACACCTTCTTTTCTTTCCCTGAAACTACAAACCCTTCAGGTTGTTCCATGTAGATTTCTTCATCTAATTCACCATTTAAAAATGCTGTTTTTACATCCATTTGATGAAGCTCAAGATTATATAATGCAGCAAAAGTAATTATTAATCTTATGGATATTATTCTTGTTACAGGTGAATATGTATCAAAATAGTCAATACCTTCCTTTTGTCTATAGCCTTTTATTACAAGTCTAGCTTTGTATTTATCTATAGACCCATCATGTTTTATCTTTCTTTTAAAGATCCATTTATATCCTAATGGTTTACTTCCTGGAGGAAGATCCACAAGTTCCCAGGTGTGATTTTGAATAATTGATTCAATTTCACTATTTACAGCTTCTTTCCAAAAAAGAGCTTCAGGAGTAGACATAGCCTCTTTATAAGTTTGAGGTTCTTTTTCTAATATATATGTTAGAAAATCCGGACCAAACGATTTATTAATCTAGCCCTTTTGCTCCGTCTACATTCATCCTCATTGGTTTTATTTCCAGAATCAGACTCTGTTTCTCTTATTATATCATCACAAGTCCTTTTAGAGGAACTTGATTCATGTTCTTTACTAGGAAATACATTCTCAAAGAATACAGCATTCCTAGATTCAATAATAGAATACTTATGTATCTCTGGATGATCAAAGTTAAAGAGAAAGAAACGATAAGCACTGCTATTATGCGCATATCCAATGAATATACAATCAATAGTTTTAGGTCCAATTTTAGTCCTTTTCGGAGTAGGAATTGCAACCTTAGCTAGACACCCCCACACTCTTAAGAATTTATAACTAGGTGCTCGACCTGTCCATAATTCATAAGGTGTTTTCTCAAGTTTCTTTTGGGGTATCTTGTTGAGAATATAATTGGCAGAAAGCAGAGCTTCCCCCCACATGTTCTGGGGTAAACCAGAACTTATTAACATGGCATTCATCATTTCTTTTAAAGTTCTGTTCTTACGCTCAGCAATTCCATTTTGCTGTGGAGTGTAAGGAGCAGTTGTTTGATGTATAATACCATGTTCTGCACAAATTTGTGCAAATGGTGACTCATATTCACCACCTCTATCACTTCTTAGCATTTTTATCTTTTTGCTAAGTTGATTCTCAACTTCATTTTTGTATTGTATAAACATTTCAATTGCCTCATCTTTTGTTCTAAGTAGATATACATAACAATATCTAGTACAATCATCTATAAACGTAATAAAGTACTTCTTTCCACCTCTAGTTTGAATAGATTTTAAATCACATACATCTGTATGAATTAATTCTAAAGGTTCAGTACTACGTTCTATAGAGTGAAATGGAAGCTTAGTCATTTTTGATTCAACACATATTTCACATTTATTTTCAAAGTTTATATTGAAATTAGGCAACATATTCAAATTTATTAATCTTTGTAAAGTATAATAATTAACATGTCCTAATCTACCATGCCAAATAAAAGGTGACTCAGTCATATAAACAGAAGAATCAATTTTATTGATAACCTTAGGGGCAATGGTCATTACATTTATTTTGAACAGACCATTGGTCATATACCCCTTACCTACATATACACCATTCTTTGTGAGTATAAACTTATCAGACTCAAACACAAGCCTAAAGCCTTTCTTACTCAAGACTGAACCAGAGACCAGATTCTTGCGGACATCTGGTACATGAAGTACATCAGTAAGAGTAAGTTCTTTCCCCGAAGTCATCTTCAGTACAATATTGCCTCGTCCTTCAACCTTGGAGGTTGCAGAGTTACCCATGTAGAGTAGTTCTCCTTCCACAGATTCATATGTGGAGAACATCCACTTGTTGGCGCAGATGTGGCGAGTGGCTCCAGTGTCCACCCACTATTCTTTAGAGTTGCCACCAACTAGGTTAACCTCTGAGACAACAGATGTACAATTTACATCTACATTTGCACAAAGATTTTCTTCTTCGGCCAAATGTGCATTAGGATGCTTCTTCTTCTTCTTCGAAGAATCTGGTGCCTTTCGCACACGGCAGTCCTTTGCACGATGTCCAGGCTTGTCACAGTTGTAGCACTTGCCATTGAATCTCTTCGAGTTACCACTCTTAGAGTCTTCACCATTGTGCTTTCTCTTCCTGTCATTAGACTTATTGGAATTTTCCATAACATTAACTTTAGAAACATTGTATGGATTTCCAATTTTCTTTTCAGAAAGGCGGTTATCTTCTTCAATCCTCAATCGTACAATTAGATCTTCAAGTGTCATTTCTTTTCGTTTATGCTTTAGGTAATATCTAAATTCTTTCCAAGATGGTGGCAATTTTTCAATTATTGCAGCCACTTGAAAAGATTCACTGATAGTCATACCTTCAGCATGAATTTCATGAATGATCACTTGAAGATCCTGTACTTGGTTGATTATATTTTTAGAATCAACCATTTTATAATCCAGAAACTTACCGACTACATATTTCTTAGAGCCGGCATCTTCTGTATTATATTTCTTGTCTAAGGACTCCCAGAGTTCCTTAGCAGTAGCAACTGAACTATATACATTATACAGTATATTGTCCAAACCATTGAGGATATAGTTCTTACTCAAGAAGTCCGCATGTTTCCATACTTCAACCGCCTTCACTGATTGTTGATCATCTTCAACAAGAGTAGGCACAGTCTCCTTCAAGTACTTGGCCAGATTCATTGTAGTGAGATAGAACAACATTTTCTGTTGCCATCTCTTAAAATCTGAGCCACTGAACTTCTCTGGTTTCTCGTACTGGCTTGAAGGCACAGTTGGAGTAACCATGACAGGAGTTATCACAGTGGACATATCAGATGTAGTAGCCATCTACAAATATTAAAATTTATCTATCTTAATGTCTTGTAATAAATTTTAACTTTCTAATAAAACAACACTCCAAATCACAAAACAGAAATTAACTAGTCTTCTCTAAAAGCAATTAAGATTACTAGTGCTTGATTACTATTATGACAGTATTTTAATCTAAAACAAAATATCAGTTTAAAGATTAAATACTATTATAACAGAGTTCTAATTGATAACAGTACTCTTAATTGATGGTATTGTGACAGAATTCCAAAACTCAGTTTTAAGAATGTTGGTTCTAAACAAAAATGTTTAAACTGTATTCTTAAAAAGTTAATCTAAAACATGCACGAAATTCGATTTTAAGAATGTAGGTTCAAACTAAAAATGTTTAAACTGTATTCTTAAAAAGTTAATCTAAAACATGCAAGAATCGATTTTAAGATTGTTGGTTATTATTTACCGTATGACAGTGTATGTAAATTGGAGGTTACTAATTCTGTGGTTGCAGAATGAAGCATACAAAATTATTTTAGATTAACACAAAATGACAGATTTGTAGTTAACAGAATTGTTACTGTTATCTTGCAGAAAATTAATTCTGTAATTTAGGTCTATGTCTATATATTTCCAGTTTCGAAGTAGAAGAAGACTGGTTAAAGAAAAACCATCAAACTGTTCTTCTTTATCTAGTATACTATCCTAATCAGAAAATTATGAAACTGGATTAAGAAAAACCTGGTTGCAGGAAGACTGGAATAAGACTTTACTGACAGGAAGCAGATTGGATGAAGATCGAGGCTAGTGTTGGACACTATCTCCTTAAAATCGATTCGTCCTCCACTGTTCGCTTCTGGATTTCTTGGACGTCGATCTCTCAGGATACAACGATCGATCTGCAGAGGGAAGGAAGCCGCAATCCCTCTGCTCTGGCGAATCTGATAAAGGTTCTCTCTGGTTTATGTTATGCAGGACTGGATTTTATTGAAACTGATGAACAGAGTTCTTCTGTAGACAGAAATTCTGGAACTTCTGTCTGCAGAAGAACAAAGAGAAGAGAAAAGAAAAACTTGTAGTCTTATTCTTAACACTGACCCAGACCCTACCCTATTTATAGGTTTTCAACAGTCGCAACGGTTGAGATTTCAACAGTCGCAACAGTTGGCCGTTTCAACAGTTGTGACCGTTTAACGGCAACCGTTGACGGCGGCCGGTGACTGTTGGACCGCCGACCGTTGGACTTCAACGACTCTTGACTGACGGGGCGGGTGCAGGTCGAATTCATTCAGTTCTGAACCCAATAGAGGCAACCCGAATCCAATAGCACCAAAAATCAAAGGCTCCTCAGCTCCTCGCGACGTTGCGTACGTGCGAAAAAGTGCAAAGTGCCTCTAAAGCGCCCAATGCGCCCATTAGCCCTCGCACACGCGCGTGCGCGTGCGGGCGGTGCGTAGCACCACCCGTGGTGCTCAAGGTTTTCCTCTTCTTACATAAGCAAAGTAAAGGAGCAAGCTATCTTATTTAAACCCACATCCTTACATTCCTCTATCCCATGTGGGACTATCTTTTCATCTTCCCTTTTTGTTCCTTTGCTATGTACTCAACTTTTGAAGCCAATTTCAATTCACTTAATTCATTTAATTTGAACTAGTGAATTGACTCATTTAAGGTTCAAATTAGTGAATGAATTCAACACAAACAACACCCTCCCTGTCACCACAAACGTCACGTTTAAGGGTGTGTTTGGGTATTTAGAAGCAGCGGAAGTAAAGAAGTAAATTAAAAGTTATTTTCAAAAATGAAGAATTGGAAGTATCACATTTCTAATACTTTTAGTGTTTGTTTCTTACTTTTTAGAAGAAGGAAGTAATGGAAAAGGAATAAAATAATTATTTCTTGGAAAAAAGAAAAGATGAGTAAAACACAAAATAATAAAATATTAATACTTTTTACTTCTAACTCTCTTCCACCCAAAATCTATGTAAATTAGATTTGAGAAATTTAATTGCCACATAGTATGTGCCTCATTATTGTGGAAGTAACTTTCATTTTACTTCTAAACCAAACAAACATATAAAGGGGAAGAAGTGACTTTACTTCCACTTTTTTTTCTATACTTCTATGTAAACAAACACACCCTAATTATCGCAACCAGAACTTGGATCACTACAAAATCCAAGTTGTCTTAACTTAATCCCCATTCCCACACCCCCTCCTAACACATACACACACAGGGTGTGTGTATATATATATATATCTTTTTTCCCGCTATCTTGTCCACTCAAAATTCTTGAATCTTACATTGTTAGCCAGGCTTGAGAAACTTATACAATCATACTATCTTCTTTTTTTTTTTTTTTTTAAAGATACCATTACAGTATGTAGACTAAGGCCCTTGGCATTCTAATAATGCAAGATAAATGACAAGGGCAGATTCACCATTATCCAGATAGGGCAGCTAATATCTTCAACTTTTTTTAGTCTGTGGCCTCCTTCAACTGTATTTCCCTCAAGTTTGAATAGTCAAAACTAAAGAATATTTTTTGACCTTCAGATGTTACATTTTTCACCTCTCATAAACTATTTTTTTCGATCTAGTAGCTGAGTTTGGAACTCTATCTCTTGTCCGATGAATAGCGGACGGTTATTTTTATAGATTGCAAGTATTTTCTCTCTCATTTATTTAAAAAAAATAAAAACTTATTAACCGGGCTCTGAAATAATTCACCAGATTATGTATTGGTGCCTGCATAATCCCCCCCCCCCCCCCCCCCCCCCCCCCCAATAATTATATTCTCCTGATTCCGATGCCTGGATCTGATATTGCATAAATTGTTTAAAAAATAACAGTACAATGCTTTTTCATACAGCAGCTTCGGGCCCATTTAGAGTCCTATAGGGCCGAGTCAAAATTTTCTTCCCTGGGTACCATACTACCATAGGGCCATGGTTTCTTCCCTGGGTACCATACTACCATAGGGCCATGGTTATAAAATTTGGGCCGGAGACAACACTACGCCATAAGTTATGGCCTAACAGCACCCGTGCAGCCCAAAATTTAAATTTAGAGCCTATATATGGCAGTAAACGCAAGAATTGTGAATTTCTTACTTTTTGAGAAGGATGAGACAAAAGCAAGACATAAAGAGGAAAAAGAAAAGTAAAGGTTGACAATAATATTTGATTAAATGAAGATAAATCTAGACCTGCTAGGTAGGAAGATAGCAAGTTACGATTTGTAGCATAGTAGCATATGCATTCTTTCACTAGATTTCACTTTGGATAAAAAAAAATTGTGACAGCGCCTCTTTCTAAAACACCTCTACATCACATAACTTTTCTTGAGCTGGCGGCTCACCTACAGTGTGTGTGTACACACACACTGTAGGTGAGCCGCCAGCTCAAGAAAGGTTACGTGAACTAGCGGTGAGAATATAGTGATTCAACGATTTTTTTAAATTTATTCCAGAATTATTATCTCTATATCCTCTTAACAGTTTTTGGATAAAATTTCATTAATTTTGGTGTTTATTTACCTTTTCATCAAGTAAATACAAAATGTTTTACTTATTGAAAACTATTAATTTTGTGTCTATTTGATAGAGAATCAAATCAAAGCTTAAACCCAAGAAATTGGGCATGAGTGAACCCTAATAGGTCGAGATCATAATACACAAGAAATTTCTTAAAATAAACTATTAGAGATAGTGGAAATGAAGTGCAACTCAAGTAATTACATGAGTTGTCAACACCTTTCCATTATTCTAATATATATATATATGTGTGTGTGTGTGTGTGTGTGGAATTACAGTAGGTGAGCCGCCAACTCAGGAAAAATTATAATAATCCAATAGTTTTTCTTTAAATTTTTTCTAGAATTAGGTTATCTACCTCCTTAACTTTAATTAGATTAAATTTCATGAATTTGGGAGCTCGTTTACACTTTTATCAAGTTGATACAAAATATTTATTCATTGAAAACAGTTAAAATTTGTATCAACTTGATGGAGGACTAAATCAGAATTAAAACCCAAGAAATTGGACATGAGTGAATCCTAAAGGGTCGATAACATAATCGAAAAGAAATTTTTTAAAAAGATTTTATTAGATATATATAGTGGAAAAGAACTGCAGTTTAGATAACTTATATGAGCTGCCAGCTCATTTTCATTTTTCAGCTCATTTCCATTTTTCTCTGTACATGTGTGTAGTATCTCCCATACTTGGAGAGGTAATGCTACTAGTGTATCTAATTACATTGATTACATTTCCTATGGCAAATTACAGGCTCCTTCCCTATCCACTGCAATAATTTTCTCTCTGTGCGGCTCGGCCTCTAATGCATCGTCTTTAGTTAGCTCTCTGTACCCTCTTTGTCACCTAATTGCAACTTTAGTCTTCTGCGAGGATCATGTCTTTTATGTGATACTGTACTTGTGCCTGTGCCCAGTACCTCTGTACCTGTCAATATGAGTATATAATGATGTGTCAACATAGAAAGAGACGATACATGCATACTGCTATTTTTTCAAAATTTTGTTATTTCTTTCTGAGTAGAGCTACCATACACATGACACTGTTCTCTCCCCGCTTCTTTCAATCTTAATCTTTCGGTATTTGATATTCTCCCAATGATCATCCATGTTTTTATAATTTGATTTTTTGAGGGGAGTTTCAGAGCGCCTCTTTTGTAATATTGAAACGTGCCCGTTGGATCTTGTGCCTTCTCGGCGATAGGCGATAACGTCGTATCCTTAATTAAAGGAGATAACGCCCCTTATTTTTTTCTTTTTCTTTGACAGATAATAACGTCTTGTTTTTTGTTATGGGCGATGATGTCTTATTTCTTTTTTTTTAAATATGCGATGACGTCTTGTTAATTTTAGTGAGTGATGACGCCTCACATTCTTTCTTTTGAAGGACGATAACGTCTTGTCTTTTATTATGGGCGATGACGCCTTATATATATATTTTTTAACAGGTGATAATGTCTTGTTAATTTTAGTGGGCAATGACGCCATACTTTTTTTGACAGACGATGACGTCTTGTATTTTATTATGGGCGATTACGCCTCATATATTTTTTTAATAGGCGATGACACCTTATTAATTTTAGTGGCGATGACGCCTCACATTTTTTTTTCGGCCATCACCCGGCAATGACGCCTAAATTCAAATCAGAGGAACTTGACGATCGGATTATGCCGCCGAGACTCCCACTATAGTCGCCAATTTTTGTACGTCCGAAAAATTGAATATTTCCTTATATTACAAATTTACTTCGGAATTACAGTAATAAAAGAAAAATTACAAGAATAGGAAAGATTAATTTCAATTCCTTTTTTAATTTATCTGTGGGTTCTGACAGCGGCGGAACCTTGATTCTGCACTCCGTTGATGATCTGAACGTCGCGTCGATTGATTTTTTCAGCCGGAGGAGAAGGGAAGCGAACTCCGCTCTCTGAAAATTCCCGTCCCCCTGTTTATCTGAGAATTTCTATCATCTGAGAATTCCTCTCCCTTTTTCTCTGAACTTTGCCTCTTTTTATATATTGAGGAGAGTAGCCGCTCGGATAAGATCTGAACCGAATCCGATGACAAAACATCGAGATAGGGAGTATTCATTTTCTGAAATTCCGAAAATAAAACCACGTAACCAAAAGCACCGAGGCGGGTAACCCCGCGGGTGCACCCTGCGAATAGCACCCTCAGGATGCTCCCACAGGTGCAATCCGTGGGGAACTCCCACGGGTGGTACCCACTGCATCCGCAGAAAATGGCACTCGCAGGAGCGGCCCGCAGGTCCGGATGGTTGCCACCCGCGGTTCTCCCCTTATTTATTTTTTTTTAATTTTTTTTTGTCTACAGAAACCATGATTTAAATCATTAAGCTATTATTTTCTTTTCATTCCACTTTTAATAAAGCGTGTTGGTTTTATGTGTATTATATAGAGGAGAATGTTGTTTTTGCATTGCCAATACAGAAATTTTACTTCCGGTTGCAGCAAGTTAACCACTTTTCTCCAATAAAATTTATGGTCACGCCCGGTCATCTTTACCTCCTCTAGGATTAACACTTACGGGTTATAGAGTCCATCTGCCCTTCCATCAAAACTGTATAAGTTAATGGTTTTATGTGAACATAACACTTTATATCCTCGTGATGGAAGAGTAGGTGAACCCTATAACCTGCAAAGTGAATTTTGTCCTAGAACACTTAATAAGCTGTAGATGAACATGAGAACTTGGAAAATTCACTTTTATTGGAGAAAAATTGTTTAATTTGCTTCCAGCACAGAAAAAACAGTATTTCATATTCTCTATGACCCTCTGAATTAGTGGAGAGTATATAATTTATTGCTTCTGAAGTCCGAAAATCTCACTTAGTTCTTAGACCGTTACCAAAATTAGTTAACAGTTAGATAATTTCACCCCCTTTTAAATAAAATTGTACTTTTTTTATTTAAGTTCTGATGCACTTTTTCCAAACATAGAAAAGCAAGGTCCTTTCTTTTTCACTTGTTCTTAGTTGGAAAAAAAGGGACAGGATTCCTATTTATCACCACCCATTAGACACAAGCTCGAAGGATAGCTTAATCGCAAGTTGACAACATGCCGAAAATATGTTTAGGAGTTGACGAGACAAACTTAATCTCTATTAAAGGAGCTCATGGAAGTTCTGTGTTCGGAGGCAAGAAGGAAGAAGGACATGGGAGGAACAGATGGTGTTCAGGTGCAGTGAAATTAGTGGGGTAAAACTGACATTTAACCACACATGTGCATCACGTGATCCAACCCCAAACGATACTAAATTCCGTTAGCAATCCTATGAGACTAAGTGAGAGTTTCAAAACTGTAGGAGTAATACGTTATACATTTTTTATACATCTTTCATACTTAAGAGAAGCTAAGTGTAATTAATTAATAATTAAACCTTTTCTGAAAGAGAAGTCTCAGCTTCCAATTTGATTTATTATTTTATCTTGGATCACCGTGGTTGTTATTATTATTATTTTATTATTATTGAAATCTTTAAGAGCCTCCATTCCATCAATGATATATAAATAATAGATCGGTATTAGAAGTTGGCGGGACGTCATTTTTTCATAGGAGTCCCATGGGGCATACACTTGCCCTCCAGAAGTGTGGTGTCTACAAATGGTCCCCAGGAGCCGGAGCCATGTACTTGATGGTTGGGAAATTGTATTTACGGCACGGAAATTTACTTTTCAGGTACAGTTTTAAATTTTATAAATAATTATCAGTTTATTATTTATTTTTTGATTAAATTACCTTTTCAAATCACAAATTAAGATTTTTTAAAATTTAGAACTATAACTCATCGTCTCCCTTCTCTATTTTTTCTCTAGAACCTTTAAAAATATTTTTTAGTGGAATTTAATTTTTAAAAAAAATACATCTCCCACAAACCCATTGATTTAATTTCTCAATCTCTTAAATTTTTTAAATTCATGTTCCTAAAAAGATATGGAGAAATTTTTAATTCTTGGAATTCACTGTAACAAGTAAATTTAAGGTTTGAAGTTTTAGTTTAAGTTTTTTTTTTCATTCAAATGAAAAATTCCAACATACAATTGGTGTCGGAGGACAAATCTAAGGTACAATTTAAATTTATTCTTAGTTTTTTATATGTATTTGTTTGCAATTTATTATTACTTATAATTCTTTTGTGTGAGAGACGTCGGCTGTTGGTCGGGTTTTAATATCCGACCAAGCAATTCGTTGGTCGGGTATTAATACCCGACCAACATATTTTTATTTTGGAAATTAATATCCGACTCAAAAAATTTGAATCGGACGACATAAGAAAATAGAAAGAAGGAAGATGGTTAAATTTGGAAAAAAAATTGGATGCATAGAGTAAATCGATAATATTTCAAAATGAAAGTTTGGTATAAAAAATACTCAGGACGGAAAAAGTAAATTGCAGTGTGTAAATAGAATTTCCCTTGATGGTTGCTTGCATTTGTTCGGCTCTATGGGAGTTTCTAAAGTAGCACACCACTTTTGGGACAGTGTACTATTGGTCTGCAGTCAAGAAAGTTTTTCAATGGGCTCACTATGAAAAATGGTGTGCTCCTTCGGAAACTCCCCTCAAAGATCCACCTAATAATAAATGCTCGCGTCCGCCAAATGGGGATCTATCGTGTAGAACTTTATGAACTGAGTCCAAATCAACTCCCATGTCACTACTCGGCCAAGGTCACCATCGACACTCCTGTCTTCTTCCGCCTCATCAACTGACCCTCTTATGTTCGGATGCCGGTCAAGATTTTGAGGCCACAGAATTCAAGTTATACGTCACCCCACACGTCAACACAAATCTCTTGTTCTCCTATAAGTCGACCCATTCACGTACCGTATCCACTCAAAACTCTTGAATCCTTTCCAAACTGCACAACCTCTCATATCTTCAAACATTTTAGAATTCGATTTCGGAGAGGGAAAAAAAAAAAAAAAAATGGAGGAAACTCCTCAGAAGCACTTCCTCATAGTCACTTATCCGGCTCAAGGCCACATCAATCCGGCCATCCACCTCGCAAATCGCCTCGCGAAGTCCGCCGGTGCCCGCATCACCTTCTCCACCTCCGTCTCCGCCCACCGCAAGATGTTCCCTGGCCTTGCCGCACCAGACGAAGAGTACGACGACGGCACTATCGCATACGTCCCGTTCTCCGATGGCTACGACGAGGGCTTCAGGAAAGGAACCGATGACCCCAACCAGTTCCTCTCACAGTTCAAGAACACTGCGTCGCAGAATTTTTCATCCATTATCGACAGGCTCAACTCTCGCGGGCAGCGAATCGACTGTGTTACTTACACCTTCTTGGTGTCTTGGGCCGCGGAGGTGGCGCAGAGGCACAGGATTCCGTCGGCCCAGTACTGGATCCAGCCGGCTACTGTTTTCGCGATATATTACCATTCTTTTCATGGATATGATGAGATCATAGCTGCCAATAGTGGAGACCCCCAGTGGACGGCGGAGTTTCCGGGCCTGCCGCCCTTGCGGATTCGAGACCTGCCATCGTTCCTCGCAACACCGAACTCTTCAGATGATCCGTATTCCGTCATCATCACCATGGTGAAGGAGGCCTTCTTGACGTTGGACAGGGAACTGGAGCGGACCAAACAGAAGCCCAAGGTTTTGGTGAACACATTTGACGAGCTGGAGAGTAAAGCTATCTCTGCAGTCGAAGAGTTAGATGTGATTGCAGTAGGCCCAGTTCTGCAGTCCTTTCCAAAGGATAATACGGAATCCGCCAGTTTCGATCTGTTCAAGCCGGACGAGAAGAGATATATGGAGTGGCTAGACTCAAAGCCGAAGAAATCGGTAGTGTACGTTTCTTTCGGGAGTCTAGCAGTCGTAAAGGAGCAGCAAATGGAGGAGATTTCAAAGGGGTTGAAGGCAAGCGGGAGGCCTTATCTGTGGGTGGTGAGGAAGGACTGCAGGTACGAGGGGGTCGAGCTGGAGGAGAACGGATCAGAGAATGCGATGGTGGTGGAGTGGTGCTCGCAAGTACGGGTATTGAATCATCCTTCAATAGGGTGCTTTGTTACGCACTGCGGATGGAACTCGACGCTGGAGAGTTTGGTGACTGGAGTGCCGACGGTGGGAGTGCCACAGTGGTCGGACCAGGGGACGAATGCGATGCTAATGGAGAGGGTGTGGGGGACAGGGGTCAGGGGCGAGGTTAATGGGGACGGCGTTCTGGAGAGTGACGAACTAAGACGATGCTTGGATTTGGTTCTGGGGGAAGATGAGATGGGGGTCGAGATCAGGAGGAAAGCAAATATGTGGAAGGAGAAAGCACTGCAGGCTGTCAGCGAAGGAGGATCGTCCCATCGGAATCTGAGGGCATTCGTGCATGAGATGCCCAAGTCTGATTGAAAAATTTGTTAAGCTCTTCGCATAGCTAAATTCTGTCACAAGCCTATATGCGTGACCAGTTTGTTTGAGTATAAAATTTCAGGTAATATTTATATATATTTTAATATTGTTCTAATAATATTGGTCTGACTTCAAGGATTTGCGTCTTTGCTTGCGGAATGGTTTATACAGTCCAAAGGAATATACTACGTACCATTATTGCAAGTGAGATACACTTGATGATCAAAATGCTACTGCTAGCCCTTGCAAGCTTCTGTGGTTAACATCTTGTCGTGATGATAACGTTAATGAATGAGACGGTTTAGGTCGCAGTTATTAGTGATGATGTTGGTTGGCATACGTGATATGCATACAGAACGAGAACAGGCCACATGATATGCATATAGAACGAGAACAGGTGACAATATATTGAGATATGTTCAATTGTTATGTTATACAGTTCAGGATAAGAATGTTAGGTGTCGATATAGGTTTTTCAGAGTCGCGAGAGTGGTTCCGTTGAGACTAGACAAAAGCTACTGTTTAAATAAAATTAGAGTGCAGGGAGACAGAAATCGGAGAAAAACCTAGAGTTTATTATGATTGAGGTTGATTTGTGGCATCTTAATTGCGATAACAGATGTTTGTTAGAAGTTTGTTTCATACTTTTCACATGTTATCTAGATTTCGTTTCTTGATAGACCAATTTACCTACATTTTAAAGTTGTAAAAAATTATAATTTTATTTAAAAATTAATTTCCAAACGATGTTACACCAACTTCTCCTTGAAACACCCAATTGAAAAAATAAGTTGACTAAGCAAAGTGGTGTGCTCAAATGGAATTTCCCGTCTTATATGTACTCTCCCTGTAGTTGCTTGCATATATATATATATATATAATATGTTTGACTCTTTTTTCTGAAAAGACAAATTGGATAATATTTGTTTTGATTGTCGTGTTAAAATTTTGAACTTCAGCCCAAAATCCAACTTACTGTTCACTACGGTCAGCCGTCATCGATGTACTCACACGCACACACAGGGGAGTGTTCTAACGAGCACACTATTTTCCCAGTGAGCCCACTTCTCAACTTTCAGGCCCTGCGGACTCACTAGGAAAATTGGTGTGCTCCTTTGGAAACTCCCTACACCCAGGCGCCTACGTACGTCCTTGTCGATGGACCCTCTAATCAATGTTTTGAGTGCGGCCAATCAATATCTCTCATCCGCAGACCTCAAAATATAGGTTGTCTGTGCACAAACAACACCCTCTCCGTCACCACAAACGTCATGGGCAAGTCTCGCCACCGGAACTTGGATCCCCACAAAATCTAAGTTGTCTCTGAGTAACTTGCTCTTGCCTCCATCCATCTATAAATCTTCAATGCTTTCTTGTCCACTCAAAATTCTTGAGTCTTACCCAGGCTTGATAAACTTATACAATCATACTTTTTTTTTTTTTAAAGATATCATTAGTCAGAGGTGTACCTTGACACTCAATTCAGGGAGTAGGGTTATTCAGAAGTCAAGCTGTCCGAACAAATTTTCAAGTATAAGAGGCGAATTGCCCTTGTCAAGGGTACCTAAGCAGAACCCCAACTTAAAAAAATATTATATTTCTATTGAATAATTTACATATAAAATTATAGTATTACAATACTAATATAAATATTTCTATTTTATACATTCTAAGCAAATTTTATATATTATAAGGTAAATGTCATTTAAGACTTTTTTGTCATTGACTTTTAGAGTATAAAATAAAATATATATTATACAATTATAAACAATAAGATATCATCTTTACCCAATTATTAATTCATTAATCTCTCATAATCACGATCTATATAAGTGTAAACTAAAAATTTAATGGGAATGGAATTATATAATTGAGAATTTAGAGTGGTTTTGAAATTTTTTTCTAAATTAACACACTAGCTAGCAGAGTTTGGATCTTCATCTCTTATCCAATGAATAGGAGTTGGCTATTCTATAGTTTGCAAGTATTTTCTCGCTCGTTATTTAAAAAAAGATTAAAAACATATTAGCTAGGCTATGAAACAATTATCAAATTATGTGTTGGTACTGAATAATCTATTTTTGGAATAACTCTATCCTCCTTATCCGAATGCCTGGATCTGATCCCGGAGATAACAGAACTTGTTTACAAAAGTAACAGTTAGTGCTTTTTCAGCCAGCAGCTTCGGGTTCACGCTAGAGTCCATTAGGGCCACGTGGCCATTGTAAAACTTGGGCTGGGTTTACCTTTACGCCATAAGTTTTGGCCCCAGCAGCACCCTTGCAGTCCAAAACATTCATTTTTGGGCCTATATATGGCAGCAGACTCCACACCAAAAATTACTCATATTTTCAAGAATTAGATACCATAAAACCCAGAATTGTAGATTTCTTCTTAGAAGAGAATGAGACAAAAGCAAGACATAAAGATTAGAAAGAAAAGTAAGCAAGACATAAAGATTGGAAAGAAAAGTCTCTCTCTCTCTATCTCCGACTTAAAGATTAGAAAGAAAAGTCTCACTCTCTTTCTCTCTCTCTCTCAAAGTAAGCAGGACATAAAGATTAGAAAGAAAAGTCTCTATATATATATATATATATATATGAGAAAACGGAAGCACGTTTTTCTCTCTCCAACCCCAATTTAATAGCTGTTTCGTCCAGAGATGGGGAGCAATCAGTGGAACCTTGACGAAGTATTGCAGCTAATACTGGTGTGCCACAATGAAATGCACCTATATTGGGTTGTCAAAATAAATTCACATGTGGATTCATATTAGGTATGGGACGTGAGATTAGAGGTTATCAGAAGTGGACTTGTCCAATTTCAAACAGAAAATGTGAAGTCTATTGCCACCATTATACTTTTGAACACTTCCCTCCAGTTTGGCTCGCAAATACAAATACAACAACAACAACTAAGTCTTTTATTCCAAGTATTTGGGAGTAGGCTACATAAATCAAAAAAAGAACCACGCCGGATCGATCTTTGATATTCCTTCTCCATTCATTTCTATCAAGTAATATCTCCTTATTTAAACCTCTAGACTCTATATATTTGCGTATTATCTTCATCCATGTTTTTTTCGATTTTTCTTTCGTTCTTTTAACTTATCTTACATTGATAAATCTCCCTTTTCGAACTGGTGCACTTGTAGGCCTATGTTGCACATGACCAAACCATCGTAAGCGATTTTTTCGCATCTTCTCATCGATAGGAGCTACACCTATTTTAGCACGAATATCTTCATTTCTCACTTTATATCTCTTAGTGTTGCCGCACATCTAACAGATCATGTGCATCTCTTCTACACTTATCTTCTGTGAATGACGTTTCTTTATAACCCAATATTTTGTGTCATATAATAAAGTTTGGCCAGCAAATCCTATACTTTAACTCCTCACCTGGGTTTGAAAAACCATATAGTCAATATAAGAAATAGAATAACTGAATAATCACCTTTCTGGAACTTCATTCATAGCACAAATGACCTTGGCTCTCTTGTAACCTAGTATAAGTGTCAGTTCTATGTGGCCTTTTCTTATTACTACTTCCTGGTGTCAAGAAGCCAAAGTCATTGGCATTGTCATAAGATCTGCTAATCTCTATTATCAAGACCTGAGAATTTCATACATAAGTAAAAATTAGTAAGAAAGAATCTTGCAGGAGTTTAAAAAAAGCAAAAAAATAAAGGTAATTATCTCAAAAAAATAAATGGAGATGATAAAATCTAAAATCTTACGCGGAGCTCATGTTCCATTGCAATGTTGCTTATAAGTTCTGTTAGAGTACTTATAGAAGGTGTGGAGCCAATCTCAAGCCCAACAAAAAATTATGAAATTGTTCACGTGGGCATTTATACAAGCAACTGGCAAGATACAAGCATACCCATTCTATGTCATTTCGACTGTGCTGGTCACAAGCTATTGGGGCCTGAGCGGGGTTGAGGGTTGGGCTTTGTTGATTGTCAACAATGAAGCTACAACAATTAAACGAAGCGGTGTTTAAATTGAGGGTTAGAGAAAGAAAGAGATGAAGGCTACAGAAGTGAAAAGCTATTCAGAAATTGGGACGCTCTATCCATCTTGAAGCTCTAGCCCTTGAGGAGTGTGTTTGGAGAAGAATCATTGTCACTTGGCATTTAAAAACTAAACACAGAGAAGATGGACCGAGAGGTTTTGTTAGGTGGTCCCGAAGAATTGGAGAGACCGAGAGGTTTCAAAGAAGTTTTTGAGTTGAGAACTTTTTGCATATAAGCCCTGGGTTAAGTTGTATTTCAGTTTTAATTGAATTATATATAAAAACTAAACTACTTAATTTTTATTAGTCCAGCCAATAAGATGTTGCCACGTGGCAACAGTTTATATATATATATATATATATATATATATGAGATTACTGTGGGTGAGCCGCCAGCTAAGGAAAAGTTACGTGAGCTAGCGGCAAAATTATAATGATCTAATGATTTTTCTTCAATTTTTTTACAATTACAATCTCTAGCTTCTTAACTTCTTTCGGATTAAATTTCATAAGTTTTAGAGTTCATTTACCCTTTTATCAAGTGCATACAAAATGTTTTATTCATTGAAAACTGTTAATTTTGTATTAATTTGATGGAGGTACAAATAAAAACTAAAATCCAAGAAATTGGGTATGAGTGAACCCTAGGGGGTCGAGATCATAATCCAAAAGAAATTTTTTAAAAAACATTATTGGAGATAGTGGAAATGAACTGTAGCTCAGATAATTTGCGTGAGCTATCAGCTCATTTCCATTTTTCCCTATATATATATATATATATATATAATTCATTTAATTCCACAATAGTTTCAAGAATTAAAGAAGTTTGATGATGAGTAGTTCAAGCCTTAACTTTTTTTGAGAGTAACTGTGTGTTATAGTCCTCCCCCCATACTTGGAGCGCACGTGCACACGCGCACGTGTGCATATATAGCATCTCTCCATACTTGGAGAGGTAATGCTACTAGTGTATCTAATTACGCTAATTATATTTTATATGGCAAATTAAAAGCTTCTTTCTATCCTCCCGGCTTGGCCTCCAATGAGCTATGTCTCCAGTTGGCTATCTGTACCCTCTTCGTTACTCGATTGTAACTATAGTCTTCTGTGTTGATCCCGTCTCATCTGTGGTGCTATACTTGTGTATGCTCCCAATATCTCTGTACTCGTTAACCTGAGTATACAGTAATGTATCAACATAGAAAGAGACAATACATGCATACTTTTATTTTTAAAAATTATGTTATTTCTTTCTAACCAGAGCTCCCATAAGCAGGACCCTACTCTCTCCCTGCTTCTTTCATTCTCATTCTTTTGGTATTTGACACTATCCCAAAGATCCTAATCCATGTTTTTAGAATTTGACTCTTTGAGGCCTCCCAACCTATATATTGTTTCCTAGGTTTTAGACACATATGTACAATTTATAAACAAGTGGTCAACGGTCTCTTCCTCCTGCTTGCACATAGCCCAAATGTTAGGGTCTTGCCAGTCTCTTCTTTGGAGGTTATCCCATATCAATATTGTGTTTTTGTATACAATTCTCAAAAATATTTGGATCTGTTCAAGCCTTAACTTACTTACTAGATATTAAAGATGGGTATTTACAGTTCCTTAAATCTTTATAAATTATAATTTAGTCCCCATCATATTTAGGATTTAGTCCCCAAATTCTTTAAATTACTACAATTTAGTCCCTCAGTTTATATTTTGGCCTGATTTTCTCATTTTACCTCTTATTTCCTTCACTTAATTCATTTTTCCTCTTCTCTCTCTTCTTAATTCTTATTGGGTTTTCCATTGTTCTTCCCTTTTCTCTCTCTATTCATTTATTTGGTTCTCTCTCTATATTGAAACCAAATATATTATTCTTCGCTAACTGTATTAAATCTTTAAGTCTCAATATAAATTCATTTATTGGCTTCTCCCTCTCTATATTGGATAAATCCATTTCTAGGTTTAATATATTTAGTGAAGAATAATTTCGTCTCAATATATAGAGGGATAACCCAATAAATAAATAGAGAGAAGAGAAGAAGAAGGGGGAACCCAATAAAAACTAAGAAAATAGGGGGAAGAGGGAAGGGAGAATTAAGTGAAGAAAAATCATGGATAAAACGGAAAAATCGGGCCAAAATATAAACTCGGTTACTAAATTATAGTAACTTAAAGAATTTGGGGAATTAAATTCTAAATATAAAGATTTTGGAGACTAAATTATAATTTATAAAGATTTAAGTGGCAGATCTGTAAAGATAATTGAGCATTAAAGCAGATGAAGTCATACCTCATTTTTTGTTGATAAACTGATTGCAGCAATCTCACCTAAAAGCGACTGATTAGTTAACTTCTTTGTTTTCAAACTCTTGGAAGTTGGGAGACATTTTACTAACCTCATATTAAAATCAATAAGCTGACATGGGAATCACATTGTTAGTCAGCAAAAAGGCGTTTTTTTGGAGTTATTATCTTAGAAAAAAAAAAAAATCTGAACGTTTTAATTCTAAATCTCCCAATGACAAGCATTTCCAAACAAGAAAAAAATGTAGAGAACCCATCAAGGAGAGGTCACCTCCATTCTCAATTTGATAGAATGATGCTTAGCAATGCCTCATTCTAAAGCGACTCAATCACCTTCTCTTGTCTTAAAAAATCATAATAAATACATTGGATAGTTATCTTTATAGTAGTGAGAGTTTTACCAATTATATATTACTATTTGTGACTTTGTTTTATTAACTCCTGATTAATAATGCAAGAGATATATCTACCATTGAAGTTTAAAAATAATTATATCCATATTATTAAAAAAAAAAAAAAAAAAACCGAAGTTGACATGAGAACCACAGTCTAGAGAGATGCATCTGTCAGCAAAAACCAAAAAGGTGTTTCTTGGAGTTGTATCTAATGCTAGAAATATTAATTTATCATAAATATTCATTAGTAAAGAGCCAAAAAAAGGCCGGCTTAAACTTGAAACAAATCTGTTTGAATCAATTTGATTGAAACTTCTCCAGTATTGGGTGTCTTTTAGTGGACAAACTCCATGTTCTCTGGTCCTCTAATTTTGTTAGATAATGTGTCAAGTGTTTATCTTCACTTAATTTTTAATTATTTCAAGAGAGTGCCTTAAAGATTCTCTCTCATTAGTCCAAAGCATTTGCTTGATTGGTGTTTGTTTCTTCTTTCATATTCTGAGACTGGTGCATTTTTTAAAGATAAACTATAGATATAGTCACATATTTTAAGAATAAGCATTTTAATAAAACAAGATAATATTAGCAACTTCATTGTATTAATTAATACTTGCATACAATAGAGTCTGAATATTAGTTACATCAAGCTAAAATATTTTGATAAGCATTAAGATATAATATCGGTGATTTTTCAACTACAGACATAATATCGGTACATAAAGATATAGGAATATTATGGATAAGCAATTAGAGTCTATAATATTTTCCAATCATCGAAAAGCAAATCAGGTTTATGTACCGATATTATGTCTGTAGTTGAATATGGATTTCAAAAGAGATCAATTAGAGTTCAAATAAAATAAAAGAATGAGCCATTTATTTTTCATAATTATAATCTTCGTAATCGAAAACTAAAATTATAGGAGTTGTAAATTGATCATTCATAGAAGTGGTGTTGAAATTTTTTTAGTAAAGCAAGATCTGCAAGTGTTGCTTTATTAGTATTATTGTTACTGTCGTTATGTGTCAAGTGTGTATATAAATTGAAGTTTAGCTATATATATTGACACATAACAATAGCCCCATAAGCTCAACTCTCTCTCTCTCTCTCTCTCTCATATATGGCCATGAATGCAAGAACCCTAGGCAATGGAAATCAAACCCTAGTCCTGGCCCATGGATATGGGGGTAGCCAAGCAATATGGGACAACATAGTCCCTACCTTGGCCGAGAAATATCGTATCCTCGTCTTCGATTGGAGCTTCTCCGGTGCAGTCGAGGAGGAGGATTCGGACTTTGTGTTCGACTCTTCCAAGTACTCTTCCTACTACGGCTTTGTCGTCGACCTCATATCGTTGGTTGAGGGGTTGAAGATGAAGGATGTGGTGTTTGTTGGCCACTCCATGTCCGGCATGATCGGATGCATTGCGTCCGTAGAGAGACCCGACCTCTTCAGTCGGCTTGTGCTTGTTGCTGCATCTCCAAGGTGTATAATTCAACTCCTTTTTTTTTTTTTTTTTTAATTCAAATCTTTTCATTAATCTGTTATCACATCCTATGTCTAAGATGTAGATTTTATTATTATTGTTTTTTATTTGTGTATGTGAATGCATATGGATTGTTAGCCGTTGCTTACTCTCTTTTTTTTTTCTTTTTTTTTTTTCCCAAAATGTTGTTTTTCCAAGAAAAAATTTTGGGAGAAAAATAATTTCATTAAAATAAGGGGTATTTATTGGTTTGTCCCTCAAATCTTTATATATTATGATTTAGTCCCCCAAATCTTCATATTTAGGATTTTGCCCCCCAAATCTCATAAGTTATAACAATTTAGTCCCCCTCTCTAACTTCCCCTAACACAGTTAAATATTTAACAATTTTATCTCTCTTTTCCTCTTCTATTTTCCTCCTCTCTTCTTCTTCTCTCTTTCTCCTCTCTTCTCCTTCTCTTCATTATTTCTCCTCTCTTCCTCCTCTCTTCTCCTTCTCTTGCCCCCCTCTCCTCCTTTTCTTCATTGGATTCATGTTCATGCATTTTTTTTTCCTAAAAGAGTAACAAATGCATTTTTTTCTTCATTTTTTTTTTTGTTACTCTTTTAGGAAAAAAAAAATGCATGAACATGAACCTAATGAAGAAAAGCAGAAAAGAGAAGGAGAAGAGAGGAGGAAGAGAGGAGGAAGAGAGGAGAAATAATGAAGAAAATGAGAAGAGAGGAGGAAGAGAGAAGAAGAAGAGAGGAGGAAAATAGAAGAGGAAAAGATGGGTAAAATGGTCAAATATTTAACTGTGTTAGGAAAAGTTAGAGAGGGGGACTAAATTATTGTAACTTATGATATTTGGGGGACAAAATCCTAAATATGAAGTTTTGGGGGACAAAATCATAATATATAAAGATTTGAGGAACAAACCAGTAAATACCCCTTAAAATAAATATGCTTAATACTTGTATTTAAAAAGTTAATCATACTAGAAAACGTAAAAATTATAGAATTAAAGATCATGATTTTGCGTATTCTATTCTTTCAAGAGAAAAATTAAAGAGATAAATAAAGATGTACTCCTATGTTCTCTAAAAATAATAATAATAAATAAAGAGTATATAATAATATAAGAAAAAATACTTATTATACACACTTTTGAATTCCCTATTACTTTCTTATGGGAGATCAGATGGAATCCATATTGTCATTCATGGCATAGACTTCCTATAGAGCTTAGTTGGATACCGAGTTTCACAAAACTCTAGTTTCACTTAGTTTTACAAAATTAAACTTTGTATATATACAAACTTTAATTTCTGAAAATCGTACATTTGGTTAAGTTGGGTCTAGTTTGGTTATGAGGTTTCAAAATAGAGTTTCACCTAAAATACTCATTATAAAATTGTGCAAAAATATGGAAAAATTCACTCATACTGGATTTTCGATTTTGGAGTTTTGGAGGGTTCTAAATTTTATAAAATTAGAGACTAGACATTTCAGTTTAAATATTGAAACATAGTATGTTTCAAAATTGGAATTTCAAGTTGAAACTCTCTGAAAACTTACAGTATGCAAACTGGGCCTTTGTGTTCTAGGCCTTAAGGGTTATATCAGTAAAGTATTACTTATATAAACCTCGTCAATGAATTCATAAAGGAGACACTAACCCAAATTTTGGGAATTTCTAAATGAGCACACCACTATTCTTAGTCTGCATGCCTTACAAATTTGCCACAATTTTTTTGGCCAGGAATTACTCTCCAAATATTGTTAAAAACATTCGGAAACAATTTTTTTGGTCAGGAATTAATCTCCAAATATTGTTAAAATCATTCGGAAACGTATCAGAAAAAGTGTGCTCAGTCAAGTAGTCTGCTGGTTTAGTAATTCTCCAAATTAATACCTCCCTTTTGACCGCCAAAAAGACCTTACATAAACCATGCATGATGTCTTGCCCGAAAACTTCAAAACGAATAAAACCAGGCCAACTACTGATACAAAGTCAACATATCCAATGTCCATAGTGTAAAAATGTATATATCTTAGATCATAAAATTATGTCCTCCAATTTTTACGTGAAACTTAGAATTTTGGAAAATAATGAGGATTACATCAAAAGAAAAAGTTAAAAAAAAAAAAAAATTGTTATTGGAAACAGTTGGTTGTTTGTTGCAAAACAATATATTAGTACTCCGCAAAATCTTTTAATGTTGGTCTTTAAAGAATTACTTTTCATGGAACAATATACATACATTATTTCTACACCAACAACATTAATTAATAAAGCATAGAAATAACAAAATACATATTCAAGAGATAACCATTCAAGTAAAGTTCATATATCGACTCAGTATTAATAAAATATTATTATTTAGAGAGAGCGATATATGTGCATACGAAGATAAACATGAAGATTATGTGGAAATAGAGTTTTTCTCAACGGTTATTAATTGGAGTTTGTGATATAAAATATATTCAGAATTACATATATGTAGTCGTTCAGATTTTTTAGCTAAAAATCGAAAAAGTCATTACCATCCACCATTTTATAGATAGTTACATAGACAAACCGGTAATATTCCATAAATTGCAGGTACATAAACACGGGAGACTACGAAGGAGGCTTTGACCAGACATCCATCGACGCCATGCTCGCCAACATCGAGCCCAATTTCCACGCATGGGCCGAGGGCTTTGTCCCGGCCGTCGTCGGGGCTGACGACCCGATCTCCATCAAGAAGTTCGGGCACGACTTCAAGCGGATGAAGCCCAGCACCGCACTGTGCGTGGCCCGAGCCATATTCCTCAGCGACCACAGGGACATCCTCGAGCGCGTGGTCATACCGTGCACCATCGTTCAAGGCACCAACGATGTCGCGGCCCCCGTATCCGTCGGCCATTACTTGAAGAGCAAGATCAAGGGAGCGTCCCTGGAGATTTTGGAGATGGACGGGCACTGCCCTCAGCTCACTGTCCCGGACAAGCTTGTGGATGTTATCGAGCGAGCAATGAGTTAGAGGGTGGTGTGCCCTTGGATAGAAGTTTAATTAGAGAGTAAACGGGGATTGTTTGTGTTGTCTGTGATTGTAATGATGTATGTTTATATGTTTGTTGTGAGTGCAGGACTTCAAATGTTTAGATCGGAGTGCATATAATATGTTGATTAGGCCGTGCTAATTATGTTTTAAACGCTTAATTAATCTAGTGTGGCCTTTGACTATCCAGTTTACCCCCAAAGCCATGTAAAGCTTCGCAAAATTTAATAGTTCTGATTTACGTGTTTGGGGCTGGTTGCTTTTGGGTCTTTGCCAAGTTGGGCCTTCGTTGGCCTATTGAATTATTGCCTATTGGGCTTCTCGTTGTGAATAAATCAATAAATTATGTAAGAACACTTACAATTGAGCCATACCCAAGGGTAACCATTATTGAGTTGGAAATTTTCAATCTTCGTAAGACAAAACTCGAGCCTTGAGCCATATCAAAGGGTAATTCCCAGGGTGCATTCCTTCTAAGGGCCCACTCCTTTATTTTTAAAAATTTGAGAATTTTTCCATGAGTGCATCCTTCTTTTCCCCCCAAAATATCATTTTCTTTCCTAAAACAAACCCCTACCACCATTTCCATCTCCAGTCACTCTCTGCTAAAACCACTGCCCCCTCTCTCCCCTCTTAGCTCCCCCCATCTCGATCTTCCATACACACACAAGCCACTCTCTTATCTCCCCCTTCCCCCTCTCTCTCCCCCGGCCCGATCCCCCCACTCCCCCAACAACAAACCACCCCCCACCCCCCCACCCCCCCCCCCCCCAACGCGCACACACACACCCCACCCAAAAAAAAAAAAACAATTGTAATTAAAAGAAATTTTAGAAGGTGTGCCCTTATAATTACTCCATACCAAAATGAACATGCACAATAGGGATCTCAACAGAGCCTTTAAAACCCAACCAATTAAAACTGGATTTAAGCCGAATTTCCCAAAACCCATAAACCTAGAAAGCCCATTGGTGAGCCCAAATTAGTCCCATGTGCGTTATGGTATAGCCTAACACGCATTTCGTAAACGCGTCTATGATCCTTACCGCCATTTCATTAATGCACATTAACTAACGCTAACAAAAAACTAATCAAATACTAATTTTTATTTACCTCCATAGTTAACTCTTTCAGCCCAGTTGCTCAGGAATCTTTCCAGCTCGCGGGCCCAGCATAAATATATGACGTGGCAAATAACTATTAGCCGTTACGGGAATTTCTAGATGGGCACAGTTTTTTTTCCTAGTGAGCCCATTTTTCCTAGAGCGCACACCCTTCCTTTTAAAAAACCTAATTTTTTTTCCTAGTGAGCACACCTATATACCAACATTATTCTCACCATCTCCCTATCTTTCTCTCTCACCGTTCACATCTACAAATTCTTTTTCCAAACTTATTCCCTAACAAAATTAACTCCTCTCTCTCCCAATCCATCTCTCCCACCTTCTCCTCTTTCATTAAACCCATATCGCCTTTCCACTCTCTCTCATAATAACCCAAAATCTCCATTCCATCATCTCTCTCCTTTGCTTCCGACCCTCCGGCCGCTTCCCTCCGCTCCGACCGTCCGCATCCCGGCCGACTCTGGTGCTAATGACGACACTCCGCCACAAAGGCGGATTTAAAAGAGAAGAGGAATTAGTGGTTATCTTGATATGTAAATGAATGTTGATAAAGGTAGATTTAGTTGAGGGACACAGAGATTAGAGAAAAAATAATTTCTTTATGTTTTGTTATGGTGAAATTAAATTCTTCATTGGTTAAAATAGTTTAAATTATATTGTTGTTATGGATTAATGTTAGTTGGAATTTGTAATTAGTTCTAACCTGGTGCACATAAATTGATATTGACACAGTATTACAGCCTACTGTGCAATCCCCTACCGAAAGTCCCAGCTCTTCAAGACGTCGTCAACCTAAAAGCAAGCAACCAGCTCGGAAGTCTCGAAGAATCTAAAATTTGTTGTTTTTTTATAATATGAGTCTCAAACTCAAAAATGAAGTTGTTAGTATGGAACAAAGATTCTTTTTAGTTTGTCGTTTTCTTTAAATGAAGTTGTACTCAAGAAACATATTATATATATCAAGTTGTAGTTGTCATTGTTTTTAAACGAGTCTCAAACTCAAAATGAAGTTGCTGTTGTTTTTTGTGTATGAAACTATGAATGATTTGTTGATTGAAAGTTGTTTTGATATCAAATTGGGGGTATGCAACATGGACAAGTATTGATATGAACACCGTATTTGAAGTTGTTGATATGTTGGTCAATGATGTCGTTGTTGTTCGACATGCACGATATTTATTCTGTTTCAACCAACATCTGTTTCGGATATTACTACGTTTTGATTTGATAACAAACTTAGTATCTATCGGGTTGTACACACCGTATCAGGGCATCCATGGCACTGTATCCATGATCCGAATTTACAGAACCGGATCAATTTTAGGTGATTAGAGACTGTAAACCCGATCAAGAAATCAGAATTAGGGTGCACTGCCGGGCTAACCAGCCCGGACCTGTTCTCTTGATCCGGGCTAGCAACCCCAGACAGAGAGAACTGGTCCGGACTGGCTAGTCCAGATCAGGGGTGCAGAAATTTTGGCCCCCTGTCCGCGCTAACTAGTCCGGACCCATTCACTCTGTCTGGACTAACCAGCCCGAATGCATCCAAAATCACATCACATGCATCCAAAGCTTATCCCCCCTTCATTCCTGACAGCTTCTATCTAGTCCGATATCGATGCTGTTCTCCGATGAGGACGGCTCCGGATCCTCCTCAGACAGGAAAAGCAAGGGGACTGGAAGGATGAAGGAGGAGGTGAAAGAGGAGGTGATTTTGACAAAAAAAAAATTAATGGTAAAATGGTAAATAAAGTGAACTTTTTAAGTAGGCTAACTTGGAAATATGCCGTGCCTATCTAGAAACTCCCGCCGTTACCGCGGAGGGAAACTAACAAGAAAAATAGAACTTGGCCGACTTTCCGTTTACTCCCTCGTGCGACGCACGTGCAAAGTCTCGAGACCACTCGTCTCGTCTCGCTGCGGTCAAAATCTGTCCGAAGATTGAACTGCTCTTAAACCTCTACATTCTATTTTCAGTAGCTATCCATCGAGATCTCCATTGAAATTCGCTCGTTCGACTTCTTCTCTTCGACCTGAGGACTTCAAAGGCGATTCTTTCTGGAGATTTAGGCGTCGAGACGTGTTCCCATTCGATCTGCTGACCGTTGCTGCTGCTGATTCGAACTTCGGATCGAGCTCTTTCTCTGTTTCTAGGGTTTGATCTCCCTAACTCCACGTACTCTTCAATTGTAATTCCCGCGAGCTCCTTTGTCTGATCTCTTATAGCCATCTTCTAATTGCAAGTAGACTCGAAGATAGTGAGTTTTTTTTTAATTTTTTTTTTAAATTTAAGAAAAGAATACTAATTCTAGGATTTTGGAGTGATCTTCGGTGCATTACCGTTGCTTTTAGATGAAAATTTTGTGTTTTTTGGAATCTTGATTTAGTTCTTCGAGTCAGGGGATTCTGAGTAGCTACTGCTGTTATTAATTAGCTTGTTTGGATCTTCGACAAGCTCTAAAAATAGCAACTTTCGACTAGCTTGTTTGATTTGGTTGCATCCGGATGATCACATTGCGAGGAAAGGAATAAATCATGGATGATACCAGTAGCAAAGTGGATTTGCATGGGGTCAGGCAGGGCCCAAGTCGCACGCCGTTGACCTTGAAAACCTCATTTTTGGGGAAACCGAGCCCGGGGAACTCACCTACGTTCCGCAGATTGGGGTCGAGTAGAACTCCCCGAGGTTCAAGAGCCAGTGTAGGGAGATTTCTTTGGGTCCGGAATAACCAGGTGGTGCTCTGGTTGATACTTATCACTGTATGGGCGTATATTGGATTTCATTTTCAGTCGCAATGGGCTCATGGGGATCACAACAAGAAGGAGTTTGTTGGTTATAAGAGCAAACGGAGTAGTGGTACAAATGGTACTACTGTACTCAATACGGAAAGGTCTCTAGTTGAAGGCAAGAAGGATTCAGATTTGAACTATGGTGTCAGTTTGTTGAGGAAAGCGAAACAGGTTGCATCCCATCTAAATTCCCGTAGGAGGAAGGGACGTAGATCAAGGAGAGCGTCAAAGCTGAAGGAAATGGCAGAGGTGAATCAAGCTGAGGAGATGGAGGAGCTGATGATACCTAAAAAGAATACTTCATATGGGTTGATTGTGGGGCCTTTTGGTACCACAGAGGATAGTGTTCTAGGTTGGAGCCCAGAGAAAAGGAGAGGGACTTGTAATAGGAAAGGAGATTTTGCACGCCTTGTTTGGTCACGGAGATTTATGTTGTTATTTCATGAGCTTTCGATGACAGGAGCACCACTATCAATGTTGGAGTTGGGTACGGAGATTCTGAGGTGTGGAGGATCTGTTTATGCTATTATTCTGAGCAGGAAGGGCGGGTTGATGAGAGAGCTTAATAACAGAGGGATCAAAGTTGTGCCAGACAGGGAGAAACTGAGCTTCAAAGCTGCCAAGGAAATGGACCTTATTATAGCAGGATCAGCTGTCTGTTCATCATGGATTGGTGAGTAATTAGCAATCCTTACAAGATTTAAGGATTATAGTTTGTGGATATATTTTCAGGTAGATGCATGTCTCACTTAATGTTTGCCAATTTATATATGATTATTTTTTTTCAAACTGTTGAAAAACACACTATTTTCTACCCCTTGGGTATTCAAATTCATCCTTTTCATTGATGCTTACCTAGTGAGAAATTTTTACATGCATATCCCACTTTCATTGATATACTAGCTGAGTATTCCTGCATATTTAAGTTTGCTCTGGCACAAAATCAATATGATGAATGCCTTCTATTTTTAAATAATTTGGTGACTGTCAATTTGATGCTTATGTTTTCAACAAACCAATACATATTCTCAACACCTTGAAGGTATTTGAACTCTATTTTCTTAATGTTACCAAAGCAAACAAGTTCATACGTGCACATAACTTTTTTGACAACACACCATCTATGTATTCCTCAAGATTTATTGTTTGCATTGGCCTGTAATATAGTTTGGTGATCCAGTGCAACAAACCTGACTTAAATCTCCTATATTTAACTATGTTCCTTTACATGAATGTTTGTTCAACCAGGACTGCTCTCATACTAGTTTGTGAATAATAAGCAACTGATTTCCGCATTTCAATAGTGATGTTTCGATCAGTCTATGGCACTAATGAACTTGTGGCAAACAATTGCTGCATTGGTGCTAATATTGTGTTCAGAGTTACTGAATCACTAGGAGGATTTTTCTTAGATTATTTCATCAATCTTGCTTACTAAGAGGCAAATGATTTGCTGTGCTTTAGAATCTACCATTTCCTATATAATACTATACAACTAGCGATGACAACTTCATCTTGCATATGTATTTTCATTTCCTTTTAGAGCAGGAAGAAAAGAAAAGGAAGATTTTCTGGTAAGTATATTCTTTTCCTTTTCTTTCTGAGCCATGAGGCTATCACCCCTATCATGACAATTACGTATACAAATCCCCACCATCCTTCGACATCTAACTGCCGGAAGTGGTCTGCAGTAGCTGTACTATATACCTGTTCTTTAGTTCTTGATAGTCCAGACAAACATTTGGATGTAAATATTCATGCAACATTTATTGCTTTTTTATGGAGTCTGTAAGGTTCTTGTCTGTTTTGTGTTTCACGAAGAATCGACAACTTGTCTTTTACGTCGCCGTGCTGATTCTATGGATTTTCCAATATTATTTTGCAGAACCATATTTGGATCATTTTCCCGCTGGAGCAGGTCAGATTGTTTGGTGGATTATGGAGAATAGAAGGGAGTATTTTGACCGATCAAAGCATTTGCTTAACCGTGTGAAGATGTTGACCTTCTTGTCGGACTCACAATCAAAACAGTGGTTATCTTGGTGCGAAGAAGAAAAAATTAAATTTTATTTACAGCCATTGCTGGTTCCTCTGTCTGTTAATGATGAACTGGCCTTTGTAGCCGGAATTCCATGTTCCCTAAATAGTCCAGCATCCAGTGTTGAAAAGATGATAGAAAAGAGGGACTCACTAAGAAGAGCTGTCCGGAAAGAAATGGGGTTGGGTGATAATGATATGCTTGTGATGTCATTAAGCAGCATAAACCCACCAAAGGGTCAGCGTTTACTTCTTGAAGCTGTTCTTTTAGTGGCTGAACAGAATGTGTCTTTAAAGGATCCTAAAAGTTATGAATTACTGGAAGAGGATAAGTTGCCAGGAGTTGCCCATCAAAATGAAACTATCATGACTATCAAGCTAAATCCAGGACCTGTGTTGCAACTTAACAACCAGACTGACAAACCAGCAGATACCCTGCAGAAAAGTAATTCTACTTATGTTAGTTCTAAGAAAAAGAAGAGAAGATACCGTGTTAAGACTGCAAGGCATGGAGAACAACAAAGTTCAAGGAACTTGCAGTCAGAAGTAGTAAGCCAGCAGGAAGAAACCCTCAAAGTTCTAATTGGTTCTGTTGGATCAAAAAGCAATAAAGTGCTTTATGTCAAAGCAATTCTGAGTTTTCTATCTCAACATTCGAACTTGACAAAGCAAGTACTTTGGACACCAGCAACTACACGTGTTGCCGCTCTTTATGCTGCAGCAGATGTTTATGTAATAAATTCCCAGGTGATTTTTATTATGCACTATTGGTATTTAGTGGCTTTTTATTTCATATGTTTTAAGTCTAATTCTCTATCAATGTATAATATTCTAACTCTGACGTCTGCTAATCCCATCCTCGTGAATATCTTTTAACTCACATTGCACAATATCATTAGAGAATTTTGCTGAACTACTGGTCAAATTAGGATTTTTGGTATAATTAACTGCATTTGTGGAACAGCAGGAAGAGGAAAAGTGAAACAGGAGGGGAGATTAGAGGTTCCTATTGTTTAACCAGCAACTGTTCATATCTGTAGCAAGAAGAAACAGAAGAGATTTTTTTTCTGAATGGCAACTGAACGGGAAAACTATGGGATGATCTTCATATCCTGTTAGAGAACTTTTAAAGAACCATAATACACTAAACTAGTATGATGCAGAAAAAGCCTAAAAGGAGATGCAGAGAACTTGAGATGTGATTCTCAATCTCGCGCCAAAACACTGATTTTTACTCAACTTCTCTACTTCAAATCCATTACTTTTTTATGTGCACTCGCAAATATGATTTGGTAGAAGTCATGTTAACCACTTGCTTAGACAATGATAACTGATACTCTTAGTTAAATGTTTTGGTTCAATTTTAATTCTTCCCTAGACTGTGTTTTCCATCCGGTAGAAGATGAACAAAGAAATGCTTTTCTTTCAATAATTTCTAAGTAATCTTTATTTCAAGTTATTTTTATTGGAGGATGTTTAATAATTATTTACTTATTTATAGGGGCTGGGAGAAACATTTGGAAGGGTGACAATTGAAGCTATGGCGTTTGGCTTGCCAGTAAGAGAGAACTATTTTCCTCTTTTGCATGTTGTTTGGCTGATCCTGATTTTGGTTTCATTTTTGGTTGTTGAAGTATTTTCTATTGACTTTGAAAATGAGCAATACCCTATTATTTGCATATCCTCAACTTCAACCAATTATATTTATTAAATATTAATGCCTGCAAGATGTTAGTTCAAATGACTTAGAGATGCATTTCCTTGGCTCAGTGTAATTACGATGAATTTTCATTGCATCTTTGTACTTTCTAATGATCATTTTTGTAGAAAATGTTTTGTAATTAAATTGTATTTCAAAGCATAATGTTTGAAAAGTACCAAATGATGAGAGTACTGTTGCGCTGATTGTGTGTGTGTGGTGTATTGGTCTTGCTTCTCTGAATTTTAGAGCAGTGATATACTTATTATTAACTGAACTAATCTAGAATGGACCTGATAAAGATTAAACATGAGTTAAACTAAGTGCTAAACAAGTGGGTTTTAGCCTGATAGTCATGTCTGATATGGCAATAAAAGTTTAATTGCCCAGTAGGTTTATGTAACAAAGCATCTAAACTGTCATATCATGCAATGAATGCTCTTAATTTATAACAGAAAAGAAAGTCAAATGAATTCATAAAATTGATGTAGCCCATGCCATATCTTTTCCCTATAAAACTTGAGACTTAGGGATTTGGAGAATCTCTACCGCTATCATAATTGAAATTTGTACCATCCTTATGGACCTTGTTCATTATTACCTGCGTTCATTTTTATCTACTTTAACTGGAGTTGGGAGAGAGTTTCTTTCATTGACCATATGAGGTTGGAGAGGTGATAGAGATAAGATTTGATTTGAGAGTAGATTTGATTAGATTTGGATCTTGTAAGGATTTTGGAATATTTGATTAGATTTTGATTTTATTAGGATTTTGTTTGTTATGGTTTTCTCATATATATAGGATTTGTATGAAGTATTGAGATAGATGAATAATATTGGAAAAAAATTTCACAATTTTTTACCTGGATTTTACTCGAATTAAAATCTTTCCTCGTGGATTCGTGGAGAGTGGGCGTGGATTCGCCTGGATGGATTCCCAAACCCCTGTAAGTTCTTCCTGTTCTTTCCCAATTTCTCAAAAAAACTCTAATTCTCAAACTCTAACTCTAATTTCGCTACCTCCTGCGTCAAACTTGGTATCAAAGCCTATGATTCGTGGAGATGAATGCTTTGAAGCCGGGGAGAATTGATGGAGATCAGATTTGATTTGAGAGTAGATTTGATTAGATTTGGATCTTGTTAGGATTTTGGAATATTTGATTGGATTTTGATTTTATTAGGATTTTGGATTTTATTAGGATTTTGTTTATCAGGGTTTTCTCATATATATATGGGGTTTGGAAGTATTGAGATAGATGAATAATATTGGAAAAATTTCTCAAAATTTCTTGTGTGAATTTCGCTCGAATTAAAATCTTTCCTTATGGATTCGTGGAGAGTGGACGTGGATTCGCCTAGGTGGATTCCCAAACCCCTGTAAGTTCTTCCTGTTCTTCCCCAATTTCTCCAAAACTCTAATTCTCAAACCCTAACCCTAATTTCACTTTCGTTCTGCGTCAAGAGGTGTAAATATTTTCTTTTCTTATTTTTTATAGGAAAATATTAGGAGGACAATGCATATATGTGTGTTTTGTATTTTAGGTATAGTTGGATAAAGTTGCACTATTGAAACTTCTAGTTTACTCTTGCGGAAGTACCAGTTGGGTGGGGGGCTAGGTTTGCATCCATCTTTTATATCTTGGTTTGCAAGCATTTTAGTAGCAATTACACTGTTATATCTTGGTTTGCAAGCATATTAGTAGCAATTACACTGTTATATCTTGGTTTGCAAGCATTTTAGTAGCAATTGCACTGTTATATCTTGGTTTACAAGCATTTTAGTAGCTGACATTATACTAGCGGAGGAGGTTCATGGACAGTCAATGTCATCACTATCACCATAATTTGTTTATTTCTTGACCCATTAAAGTGGTATCTTATACAGCTCAAACTCTAGGGAGTATCTGTATTACCATTATGGTCATGGACTCATACCACTGGTTTGGGGCTTGTTGTACATACAAGCTACTCATCAGATATGGAAGCCTGCATCAGAGTTGCAGTTTAAACTGCAATTCATCCAACTGAGATGTCCCTTTAGCATTACCGTGGACAAAACTTTGAAAAACAGAAAGAGAAGTAGGGAACACAATTTTTTTGTTCAGGGAATTACATTCATTCTGAATTACAAACTATGAAGAACAGGCACATGTCGAGTCCGTGCTATAAATCGGACACCTATACTTGCATGATACTTGCTTGTCACGTATTTAACATGTTAGAACCATGTTCGATTTAATAACCATAAAACTTGCTTGTTAGAGCCGTATCCTTTTCACATGTCCTAAAGATATTGTTTGGAGCTCCACGGAGCCATGCATTACTTAAAAAATGTATATGATCTTTTGACATAAGATAGCCTCATAAATTTATCGGAACCGTGTGTGAGGCATATTGTGTGAGGTTTTGGATTGGACTTTTAGATGTTTCTTTAATCTTGTTAATTTTAGAAACCATGATTTAAGACATTAAGTTATTATTTTCTTTCATTCCACTTTTAATAAAACATGTCGGTTTTATGTGTATTATATAGAGGAGAATGTTGTTTCTGCACTGCTAACACAGAGAATTTACCTGTGGTTGCAGCAAATTAACCGCTTTTCTCCAATAAAATTTATTGGTCAAGCCTGTCATCTTTACCTCCTCTAGGGTTAATACTTGTGGGTTGTAGAATCCATCTGTCCTTCTGACAAAACTGTATAAGTCAACTGTTTTATGTGAGCATAAAACTTTATAACCTCTTGATGGAAGAATAGATGAACCCTATAACCTGTGAATTTTGGTCCTAGAACACTTAATAATAAGCTGTCGATGAACATGAGAACTTGTAAAAAATCACTTTTACCAGTGGAAACTGGTTTAATTTGCTGCCAGCACAGGAAAAACAGTATTCTCTACATGTAGACACATCCATAAAACACTTGTCATGTTTTGGTATCCTTATTTTTAAGGATTTGATCTGTTGCTATCTGTATCATGTCATACCCGTGTCTAACATCCATACTTCATAGATTACAAATCATACTTGAAGTATCCATATTACATGTAATTTCCCGTATAATAATGTAGGACGTCGATCAGAAAGTTCCTCAGCAGGCGAAAAGAAGCATAATGAAAGAAGTAGATGCACTATGATCTACTTATGAATATAGTTGGAACAGAGTTGTTATTATTTATGTTATTTGTATTTTAATCTTCACTTATAACTGTTAGGCTTTATAACTTGATTAGGTTATATGTATTCAGATCATTTAGAGATTATGTTGTGTCTACCTTCAAGGAAATATGTCCTAATCATTTGATGTGTGTTGTATATAGGCACATGGACATAGTCATGTTGCCATGTTCCCTGGCCCAATATTTAAGGAAACACTATATAGCCATGTTTGTGTCATGTTGTGTCTGTGTTCTATGTCTGCGTGATGCTTCCTAGATGACGAATGTGAATGCTCTCAAAAATCTTTTCAGCAGAACTCTTCATTCCAACTAATTCTCAGAAGTATTTGGAGAATTAATAGGTTGCGTTTGCAGTTTGGTTATTTTATGACCTAGGGATGGATTTGCAATTTGTAGTAAATCTTATCTCACAACTCATTGCCTAAACTCATTTTCTAGTCAGGTTACTTGCCTATGATCTATGATCCTTACCCCTTTTAGAGTAGGTAGAACAACATGGATCTAGTTTCTACCATGATGACTTAAAATCTTCATGTTACAATTCTGGTACAGGTCCTTGGAACGGATGCAGGAGGTACCAAGGAGATCGTAGATCACAGAGTAACAGGCCTCCTACACCCTGTTGGACATGAAGGAATTGAGATGCTTGCGCAGCACATCCAATATCTGCTGCACAACCCATCAGTGAGGAAGAGGATGGGAATGAACGGGAGGCGAAGGGTGCAGGATAAATATTTGAAGAACCTGACTTATGAGAGCTTCGGAAAGGTCTTGCTCAAGTGCATGAGGCCCAGATAGAAACCTCATCGGAACTGATCCCATTTTTCCCACTGCTTCGGGGAAATGCTGTTACCAGTTGGAGTTCAGATTGTACTCAGCATTCCCGAACTGTGCCATTGGTATTTGTATCTATTTTACTATGAAACTTGGGTGGTCTTTAGCAACCTGCAAGTGGGGGTATTTGCAACTGCAGTTTCTGCGAGTGAGCATTTTCGGCTGTATGGTTGTGGCTGCAGTTTCAAAATTTTACAACTGCAGCTGCAACCATTTATACGCTTCTGCAACTGCAGTTGCAGAAAGAAAAAGTGTGTAGACACTTTTCGTTCCCCCTTTGCAAATAACAATTATAGTGTTAGTCGATAAATGTAGTACTGTAGTACTCTCATAACGTTTTGAAAAGGAATCTAAATTTGATAATTTTCACAACTATAGTTACCAATCGCACGTTTCAATCTTAACGCTGAACTAATGCAATAATATAAGTTGCAGTAGTTTGTATTAACTTACAGTAATACAAATTGCAACTTGCAGTGCTGCTTTCAAACAAAAAAGACAAGTTGCAAGTTGCAATATGCATTGAAGATACTTCATTCTCTTTATAGATAAATAAGGAGCAATTTTTTATCAGGTTTTGGAGTTGGTTATATATGTTTGTAGAATCTGTTTCATAAAAAACCAGTCATCAAAGAGACAATGATTTGTGTCATAGTCAGAAATTTTGAAGGCAAAATTGCAATATCAGTTTCCAAGCTTCTTTAAAATAAAGAAATAAGATAAACAAAATGTCAAATAGGAATGAATTGAAAAGTATCATATTCCATATGTAATTCGCTTTTGGTTCATGTATTCTAATCTAAGTACCGGAAATAAAAGGCACAGTTATTATAAAATAACTTACTCGAGAAAAGACAACAAATTAGCAATGTAGTGCTCAGTATGAGATATATAGCAAACTGAAGGATCCTTTAATTTTTTTTTTTTTTTTTGGAGTCAAGTACATAAACTGTCCTTGTAACACTAGAAATGTATTACTGATACCCTTGTTAAAAAAAAAATATTTGCATAGAGAAATGCAACAGTTTTTTATTATTTTTTGTTACTTTTATACTCGGATCTCTCTACGAAGAAGTTTCTTGCTTAGTGGGACATTAGTGTTATACCGATAGTAATAGTACAAGAATAGTTACAGCAATCAATCCTCTTTAATACTTACTTACAGCAAAATGGGTGTAAAAAGACTGAAGTCCGTGAGCACACAAAACTGAAAACTCGATAATCGACAACCGCTTCCCCACATTACTGGGCCTCCAGTTGTGAAGCCTAACAAGAAGAATCAGATCAATGGCAACACCATGCACCAATACTTCGTACGGAGGGCTCTGAAAAACTTCCCGCACGTATTTTATTTATGGCCAAAAGCCGACACTTTTTAACCGGTGAACATTTGCAGAAAGAGATGCAGGTAATAAAAACCGGCAAAAAAAATTTTATATACAAAGATTTGCATTGCAACACAAAAGAAAAGGAACCCCATCTCCCCGCTGGAGACCGGCTCCACCATCACAACTACCTCAGAGAACCAAAATGGCAAAAAACTAGATGAGCAGACGGCATATCATGCTCAAGGAAAGCTCCTTTGAGCCACGACGACTCAATGCAATGAGCTGCAGGCCGCTTGAGTGGTATAAACAACATCGATCACTGGCATGTGATCACTGAGCCAGAGATTAGAACGACCGACTTAAATATCAACCTCATCATCATCCTTCTCATCCTCATCTTCATTCATCACGTCTTCCTTGGATTCCTTCATCGCGTCTGCAATCATAAGAGCCACAGTGGCTTTATGGATAGCAAGGTCAGCCTTGTGCATCAGCCACTGGGCTTTCTCTCTCTTCATCTTGGCCATTTTTGATGCATGCTGAGCTGCACTTGATGCATCACGAAGTTTGAACTCGTCGATGTCAGCCCGGTGCCTGCGAAGCCCATCGCGCTGGATCTGACTCATGCTAGGCGGTTCAAACATTCCAGAGCCCCGTGCATCAATTCCATTTCTCCTTGGTTTTTTGTTCTGTGAGAAGGGCGTTATCTGAGAATCTCTTGGTGATGGAAAAAATCCTCTCTTCTTTGAGTTACTCCTGTAGAGCTCTGGGTATCTCTCTGGACCGTCGTTGGAATGGTAAGAATCTGATGATTCATAGCTTGGAATAGGAATACAGACTGATATCTTCTCATCTCCAAGTCCATTTGTTCTTCTACCTGATACCGTTAAACAAGACCCCTGAATTAAAAAGAAGACAGAAAAAGGCACCGGAATAAATTTAAGAGTGATGTAAGAGGGAGAGTGACTACCGGAAGAATAAAACCCATCCTGCTCTCTCCCGAAGGAACTGTGGTTCGCTGTTGATACAAACTTCTTGTGAGACCTCTGCTTCGACAATTTGTTAGGTACCTCTAAGCCACGAGGTCTTAAACAGAATGCATACATAGGAGGTTTCTTAATCGGACATTCCTTCTCCCGGGACCCATCAGGCAAGCTCGGCATCTTGCTCATAGCTGACTCCCATTCATTTAACTGCTGTTGGTATCGCACCCACAATGCAGGCTGAACATATGAAAGGATGGTTAAATTTTTGAAAAACAAATGTACAAGTCAAATCTTCTACCAAATTAAAGGTGCGATAATAAAGCAAATACTCCGAGTGGTTAAGAGTTCATGCAACCCATCAAACAAAGCAAATAGGCTGGTACCAAGCAGAGAGAACTATATTAAGCATTATAGCCCTGTCCCATCACCAAATTGCACTATTGTCATTTTAACAATGTACTTGATTTCATTGAGTAATAGCTATTTTACAACTTCCAGAACATCTTCTACCAAATTAAAGGTGCGATAATGAAGCAAATACTTCGAGTGGTTAAAATTTTGAAAAACAGATGTACTAGTCAAATCTTCTACCAAATTAAAGGTGCAATAATGAAGCAAATACTTCGAGTGGTTAAGAGTTCGTGCAACCCATCAAACAAAGCAAATAGGTTGGTACCAAGCAGAGAGAACTATATTAGGCATTATAGCCCTGTCCCATCACCAAATTGCACTATTGTCATTTTAACAATGTACTTGATTTCATTGAGTAATAGCTATTTTACAGCTTCCAGAACATCTTCTACCAAATTAAAGGTGCAATAATGAAGCAAATACTTCGAGTGGTTAAGAGTTCATGCAACCCATCAAACAAAGCAAATAGTTTGGTACCAAGCAGAGAGAAAACTACATTAAGCATTATAGCCCTGTCCCATCACCAAATTGCACTATTGTCATTTTAACATTGTACTTAATTTCATTGAGTAAAAGCTATTTTACAGCTTCCAGAACATCACAAGCAAAACCATCAACTATAGTTGTTATCGCGTAAACATTTGGAGCTTCTGAGCTAAAACTTTGAAGAACAGCAAAAAAAGGCATTATATTATTCTGGATGTTCAGAAATCTGACAAATTACCAACAGTCACAAGCTGGATGAAAAGAATATCTCCGATAAAGATTTAATTCCAGTTTTCTATAAAAAGAAATGTTGGAAATATGACAATCTGGGTTAAGATTGCCATATATATGACATTTTTGTAATGGAACGAAATCGTTATTTGAAACACAGATTGCCATATCTATAACATTTTCTGTTATTAGATACTGGAACTATATCTTGGTTCCAAAGGTTTTCCTTTAGTCAAACATGTTGTTGCATGCGGATATAAATGCAATGTGATGTAAAGGGAATTTTTGTTGAAACATAATAGAGATTCTGCAGTTTATAAATGTTTACTACAATGAAAAGCATTAGCAATTCATACACAGCAAGAAGGATGGAAGGGTAAACTTGTTACCTGAAATTGTCGAATCAGAGGCATGCCTTTTTTCAGCCTCTTTTGCCTCCAATACTCGTATATAGTTCTGATAACATCCAGGGGACCAACATCATCCATAAACTCCTCTATCTCATTGCTGCTAAATTCGTTGCACTGCTGAGCATATGCAAATTTCTCAAAGATGTCCATAACCCTTTCAAACATGTCATCTGTGACCTCAGAAACGCCATGCCCCTCGATATCCATAGAATTTCTCATGTTTGAAACCCACTCCTCATCATCACTATCCATGTCATATAACACGTGGGCTGGATCCAAGGACATGTCAACCTCTGTCCCACCCTGCCGATAGTACTTTGAACTGCGAACAAAAGGCATTCCAACTAGATCATCATCAACATCATCTGTAATCAATCGAACACCGGGGATAGGGATGTATTTGACATAAGCAGCCCTAATATTGCGATTGAAACACTCTTCATGAAGTTCTTTGAAAACAGACCATTGTTTCCAGTCTGTAAATTCTAAAGTCCAGTCCTTTCCTACTTTCCACATCATGGCATGTGTGTGTCGATTTGTTATTCCAGGCTGCAGAACATGTTGTGCTTTGTACTCATACTTGGTAATACCTGAAAATTTCACACAGACCCTTGAATCCTTATCGTCGGACTCTATTACAACCTCAGCCCCACACTCCCTCCAACCCTTGTCCCCATCTGTAACCAGGACATTTCCGTTACAGGTTAATCGCTGATGATAACTCGGAGAATTTGCTGAAACACCCAATAGCTTTTTTGCATTATCAGTTGTGATCTTCTTATAAGACCGTGGTTTTCGCTGATGACTTCGACGTTTCGAGCCAAGATCAAATCCTCCAAAGGGCAATGAATAAGAAACCTGGGTACGAGGCTTCTTGGAGCCACTGTTGAAGCCATTCCACATAAAATCCTCCTGCCACAATTTGGAGTAATGACCATGTTTTGGTGAAACTGAGTTGTGACCATTACAGTTCCGCATGCTCCGTGGAGCAGTTGGGTTAAGACTGGAATAACCATTCATTTCCCAGGCCAAACCAGGAACGGAGTCAGCAGCTAGAGTTCCCTTTTCAATTACCTGTTCTTCTACTTTACCAACTGACTGAGGCTGAACATTTATATTATTCATATAAGAATTGTACCCTCCTTCAGATTTTTCTGGAGATGAATAGCCTTCAGGAAATGAAGAACTTGACTTCTCACCATCTTGCCACGACCCTGCATGGCTTTGAAACCTTTCAACTTGACCAACAGTCTCATTGCTTCCGTTAAGCTCCATATTCCAGTGACCTACAGAGTTTTCACTGGTGTTAACCACACTTCTGAGGTAATTGTTAGAGGACCTCATCCAATCACCATCATTGCTCACAGAGAAAGCATCAGTGTCTACCTTTAGATGACCAATAGATAGCTTTCCAGAACTAGCAGCAACCTGGCCCAATGAAGACCCTGAATTCTCCATTGTGATGTCTGAAACTTGATCAGAAGCATCCTCAACAGGAGAGCAGCCATGGACAGTCGATTTGTCATGACTATCAGGAGATTTTTGATAAGCACATGATGCATGCTTTTGAAAACCAACACAAGCAGCATTCCGTTCCATCAGTAACTTGATATGAAGGCTTAGAATAGACGAAGGTGCAGTTGCAAAAGAAAGCAAAGGTGGAGGAAGCCTTCCACTGTTCTCATCAATATAACAAATTGTTGGGTTTACATTCAAGTGAACTGTTTTGTCAGGGATATGTTGATGCAGAATTTCTGAATAAAACCTCTCAGGGAAGTCCTGCATATTATAAAGAAACCAAAAAGTACTGAGATGTCAATCAAAACAAATTATGTCAACTCCTGAAATATATATTGTAACCGTCCGACTGGAATTAAACATTTCATAAATTAATGTTATCTTTCTATATAATACTAGAAATGTTCCATAAAATAAATTCTATCCAACAGAAATTTGCTCCTCAGAATCAACTAGCTACAAAAAGGGTGCATCAGCAATTCAGCAGACCATAATTTCAAGCAACTAACTGCTTCATAATAGATGGAAGAAGACAGCCTTCAGGAATGCACAAGTCGAACTTTCTAGCTAGTTATACCATAATGATCCATATCAAAACATTATGTCAAACTCCAAAGTGCAGATTAGTATGAAGGACAATCATGATTTCAAAGAGCTATGTTGAAAATTTCATTCCAACTATGTGGTAATCATGAAAACGAACTGCTAGTAGCATAGCCAGGCTATTTTTTTGATTTATAAGAGATTACCTCTGGCAAGTTTTATTTTAAAGTATATAAATGTTCCAGCATCAAATTCTACAGCAGCTACCACCGTGAGATTGCTCAGCAGCAGCATATATGAAAGCAGCAAGAATGCAGCGATCTTCACAGAGCCGCAAATCAGGTGAGCCTTTGGAGAATATATTGAGGAACAACTCCTTGATGCACAAATAGGAAGCACTCGGGACCATGAAGAGTAAACCTTAAGCTTTTGATGTGAGTGCTTCATATACTGGTCAAAAGGAGTCTTATTTACGAAAGACATATTATGTTGGGTGAAAAACTAATAAATTAGAACCTAAATGGAAAGAGTAAAAGCCAAACATATATTAAGCTTTTCAAAAAGGTCACCTACTTGTTTATAACTTCATTCAATTTCATAGTGTTAATTAAATTTTAAGACTAATGGAAATTATTCAAAGCTTATGCCTCAGACTTAGGGAGGTCTATTGCTTTGTCATGCACCTTCCCTTTTAAACACTGCAATACAGCAAGAGACAGGGCACAAACCAAGACCGGAACTGAAATACTGATTTTTTAAGGTTACGAGGCCCCTTTCACTTTAAAGAGGGAACTTATTTTCCACCTTCCATGGCTGAACCTCTGAACCTTCCTCATTTGCTCCGTTATTTTGTTTCCTCCAGCCCACCCAAGCAACTTGAAATATGTTTACAGGTTTCTATTATTGATTTACATTAATAAGAAACAGACTCAACCTAAATTAATTGTGCTGAAAGAAAACTAGTAGAATAAGCAATATCCAGGTGGAACAGTTGACAATATACAAATTACTTTGGACTTAGGGTTTGTTTGTTTTGATGAAAGTGCAAACATAATTTACAATTGCATTTGAACAAAGAGGAAAGTTTTGAATTTGAGGGGGAACTCCCAATCCCCATGCAAATTAATGGTTGTCAATGCAAATTAATGGTTGTCATGGAACCGATTTTGAAGTTTTGCATTGGAATTAGGATTTCCCACAAACTCAAATTTTCCTTTCTTCTTCAAATGCAACTGCAGATTATATTTAGACTTGCATTGAAACAAACAGGCCCATAGTTCTGTGGCAAGCAGGAAGCAACACACTGTTTAAGGTCACAACGGGTTGAATACAACTTGACTCCAAAAATAAACCAAGATCTTGTGACAATGCTTCACTTCAGATAGCTCTTCAAAAAACCCTTTCTCCTCATATTCCTTTCTTTCTGCACATTTCATTCTTCTATTCAATATTTTGGTGGTTATTAGGTAAGACCAAACTATCAGGTGAAGTTATAGCATTTTGCATTAAAATTTAGTTTAGGCTGGTGTCGAAGTTATAGCATTTTGCATTAAAATTTACTTTAGGCTGGTGTCATCTACAGAAGAACAAGTTAATTGGGTCAAAATTCACAACAATGATTGCACGGTTTCCTTGACAGGCATTAGGTAGTTGCTTTTGTGTCCCTCTTGTTTTAGTTCCTAAAGCATATTCTTCTTCTTTGGCCACTTCATAGTACATTTAACAGATGATAGGTCCTCTGCAATTGTTTTTTAGTATTTTAGACATAAAATAGCAGTTCTAGGTTGTTCCTTCGGCAAAAATTAGTCTAACACTTACCAAGGATGAATATCAGACCAACAATATAGGAAGCTTGCAAAAAACACAGATCCATGGAAGATCTAAAGGCACAAACCAAAATTATGGTTTCAAATTGAAATTTAGGCCCATACTTATTAAATGCCAATCTGAAAATTGACTTCATTCTTTGATTAGCTCCCTGATTTAATTCTTGATTGAGGCTGACAAATTACCTATGATAAATTGTAACATATGAATTTGTCCAGGTATTACAGAAGACAAATGGCAAAGGATAGAGATCCGCCAACTCAACACTCACAACTCAGTCCAGAACCAAGAGACCACATAACAGTGTAACTTATGCCACGTCTGTGACACTGCACTTTCTTTGCTGAGCTCTGCAAAGAGGATCGAAGAAACTAAGACAATGAACCCAAACTTGACACCATTTCCCCTTCTCTACCTTTGCATAGAAGTAGCAGTCAGAGGCCAGAGCGGCAACTGAAGGACTACAGAAACAGCAGCAAAAGATGGTGCCTGTTTCTTCTTTTTCTTTTCTCTTTAATCAATATCTTTTCTTTTCTCCTCCGTCCAAACATCTAGATGCTTCTATGTGACTAGGCATCAGGCTTCCCTTTGAACACTCACTGGGGCCTAAATATTGTCCAGCATTCTCTATAATGATGTAATCTGCCAGGACAATTATCAGACTATTTTCACATGCTTTTCTTGTTGTACAACTATCAGACTTTTAGACCTACACTTCGAAAGTTACAGGAATGGGAGTTTTGTAGTGTTATCTTCATGATATTGGTAAGGAATTAATCTCGTACCTATTAGTGTTACTGATAATAGAAGCACATTATCAATTATAAGAAATTAACAGTTATCAGGTAACTGTTACTCAATAGTATCGGTTTCCATAATTTAGAATCTTACTTTTATTTCACATTATTTTTAAAATGTGACTCATTAATTTTAAACTAAAAAAAAAAAAGTTATGGGTGCAAACAGGGCAAATGCAACAATAATGATAATAACTTTCAAAATTCTTTGATACAACATAGTACTAGAACCAGGTAACCAGTAACCACACTTTCTCGTGCTACCTGTCCCCCATCCCTTGCCAGAAACCACAGTAATAAGGTCTGAAACAACGCCAAACTGAGTCCAAAGGACATCATAACTAACCCCCAAGCAATTGATAAATTTTTTTCTAACAAAAGAATCATGCTGCAGTTGTTTCCTTTCTGTTTCGGGTATAAACATTATTTCCATGAATCATGAATTCCGTAATACAAAGAGCACTTTATTTCCTAGGAAAGATGCAATAGATTCTAAATTCCAACATGTTCCCAAGCAAAATAGCGTATGAAAGAACTGTGATAAACTGAAGACTCTACCAATCTACTAAAGAGACACCAAATAGAGATAGGATGAATATGATCAGTACGCTATAGACAACCAAAGGATATATACCACCCAAAATTCTAGACTTTTAGTTAATATAAATTCAATCTGAAGTTAAGACCTACATAACTAAATCGGCCAGCACAGACATGGCAAGGATTCAAGATTAACAACAAATTACTAGTAAGTACCGTCAAACTAAGGCTTCGCCAAATTTAACAGAGATTCAACAGTCTCCTCAGTATCAAGATTGATCTGATCTATTTTTTTGCTGTAAGGTCTCCAAACTAATCCCTAGACTACCAATTTCAGCAAATTCTTCATGTACTTATATAAATTATGTAGTGATAAGAGCGAAAAGTAGCTGAACAATAAATCAAGCCTGTGACACAGGGTTTGTACAGGTAGCTGGAGGCAAATAAGAAACCATATGTGCAATCAGATAATACACAAAATAAGCACATTAGCTGATAAATAGCAACCAGCCGACAAAGTAGTGAAACTTGCTAATGAAGTAACAGCATACCTCAAAAGAAACAGCACCGTTAGATACTGAAGAGAAGAGCATATGACCACTTTCATTTTGGAGGTTCTTAATGGCAGAGTACGTGCATTGATGTGCTGAAATCTCTCTCACTCTCATACATTGTCGTTTAAGCTTATCTTCCACATATCTCCATTTTGAACTCTTCACCTCCACAAATCCGCATAGCAAAAACAGAAGCTTCCCACCTTGGCCATGCAAACCAGAAAGGTTTATCCCTATGGAAGTAAATGGCCTTTGCATATCTTCAAACTTGCTCCCTTTGCTGGGCCGACAGAAAGAACTGATGATTAAGCATAGAAGCACTGCTGCACACCTTAAAGATCCTTCAAACCATAAAAGCCGTAATCCCGGTATACTGTCAACAAGAACTACTTCCATGTGAACCATTGGCCACATGTTGACAAGTTTACCAAATTGAATAAGAAAAAGTGCATGGCACAACGAGGTGTCCAATCCAAACACAAGGTCATGGATGCAGAGGCCACAGAAGCTTAACTTCAACATAACTTGTTTTAGTTCCATTGATAAGTCAAATATATCAAGTTCTTCCAAAACTTCTACACTATCAGCAACAGATGCAAGAATGTTAATAGAAGCAGCTGAGCTTCCATGAACAGTATCATGCTCCAATGTTCTATCTAATCCCTCCCTTCTCTTGTGAAACTTTTTCCTGAAATAAACAAAAGATAGTTCCCGATCATTTACACAGGGACTACTTCTACTAACTGGTGATGCCTCCTCTAGTTTAGGGAATAATTTAGAGTGGCCCTGCAGTTTCAAGGAGACAGATGTTCCTCTCTTCTTTATCAAATTAGCTACAGACAATTTCCTGCGGTGCTTTGACCTAGCAAACCAAGCAATAATGGGCTCTGACTCTGCACAATTGCTGAAACTATCATCCAAAGAATTCTTATCACCTTCCTCCTGTTTCAATTCCAACTGTGATCTTCCAGAATCAAATTTTCCTGCAATTTCACTCGGAAAAAGCAACAATTTAAACCTCTCATTCTGGAGATTGATCCATTCTTCATCGCGATCATCATATTTCACATAGTGCAGTCTGGTGACAGGATCATAGTCCTTCACAAGACCAAAATACCAACTCTGATCAAGGGGCCAAAATACTCTAATTCTCTGCTTTAGGAGACAATACGGATCCATATCCCTGTAGTTGACCTCATAGAAATGACGCCGTTTCCTGACCAAACTCTTTCCATTGCGCCTCCTAGGACGCAACATCCTACCTGCAGCATCAACTGAAGAGGATTCAGGTTGTGAGGCCTCGAAATTCCCATGAGATGCATTAGCTCGTTCTGAAGAAGGTGCTCTGCTCCCTGAGATGCCAGTGCAACTCGGATCAAACCGAGATGAAAGCATCCTAGCAGCATTCTGTTCAAGATCATCTTCCAGCAAATCACCATATAACTCCTGACCATTGTCAGTCAAAGGAGCTCCATTCTCATGATGGTCCTCTCTTACCAAGGCCTTGCTATTTTTCTTCCTATATGGGCGATTTTTTTCACCCTTAGTGCTAATGACAGAGCTAAATCTACCAGAACCCTTCTCCTTAACAGCGGTAGGTTTCTTCTTCCTCTTAACAACTGACAATTGAGAAGGTAAAACCACATCAGCTGACAATTCATTCCTGACATCAGCAGAACTCTTCTTCCTCCTACCAATTGGCGCATGAGAAGGTGCAAGCAAATCAGCTGACAATTCATCCCTGATATCAGAAGGCTTCTTCTTCTTCTTACCAACAGACAATTGAGAAGGCGAAGCTAGATCAGTGGACAGTTTATTCTTAACATCGGCAGATTTCTTTTTCCTCTTAGATTCTGACACTTGAGAAGGAAAAGCTACAGGGGTAAATAATACATCCTTACGATCAGTACATTCATTCTTATTATCATCTGACACTTGAGAAGATGAAGCTACATCAAGGGACAACTCATTCTTAGCCACAATAGATTCCCTCTTTCTCTGACCCTCCAACACCTGAGAAGATGAAGCAACAACCGTAGACAGGTCATTTGCAGAGAGCTCAGCACCAGTTTTCGCACTGGGGTCATCATCATCCTTCGTTTTTGTTGTATCATCTAATTTGTCAAGCTTTCTCTGCCTCAAAACACCTCGTGGTTTTTTTGGAACGATCACTCCATCACTCAAACCACTAGAACTCCCGCAGTTCCCAATGCTCGGACTTCCATTGTTATTCCTCTTCAAACTGTCCAAAGCAGCGTCACTGTCAAAACTGCATGGCCCATCACTCGAGCTGCTACTGTTGCTCAGCTTCTCAGGCTTTGAAACACCCGAACTAAACCCATTTGGATTCAGCCCCCACAAGTTCAAACCATTCCTCCTTTTCTTAATGATTGCAGGCCCAAAACTACTCAAAGATGCCTCTTTTCTGCTCCTTTTTCTTCTAGGGCCATCACTAGGAGAGTGTTTGATCTCAAATGTTGACGATTTCTGCCTCTTCCACCCCTTCGATGACTTGTGAACTGAAAATTTTCTCTCCAGACCCCTCGGTTTGTCTGCAGACACGCTATTGAGATCGACAGATCTTGGCTTTTTGGGGAAATCGGGCGATTCACACTTCCGTACACCAACTTCCATCTAAAAACACTCGATTGATGAGAAAGGAAGCAAAAGCCCCAAATTTCATCTTCAATTACACATGATGATCGGGTCGAACCCTAACTTCAGATCTACTGACATAATTCCAGCAAAATACTCCCAAATCCTACCATAAAAGAGCGTAAAACGAATCAGGACACTTTGCCCTAAAAAAACCCCCAAAAAATCAAACAGATCAAACCAAAATCGAAGAAAAATCACATACCTGGATCAAAAACCACTTTTATCGGCCAAATAATCCATAGATCGGCTTCGATAACCTTGGGCGAACTAATTCCCAGGTCAAATCAGAGAGTTTTTTAGCGGAAATTCTTCGATCTGTCGAGAATTTTGGATGTGATTTTTGTAACCCTAGGTAACGACGCGCTAGGGTTTCTTCGATTTAGGTGACCTAGGGTTTAGATGGGAGAAAAATTAAAAGAAAATAGAAAAAAAAAATGTTCTCTCTCCATCACTCGTAGAATCTCAGTCGTTGGATCTCGATCGTGCGAACGATAAAGTTTTCAAAAGACAAGTGGGTCCCACGAGCATTTATGGGCCTTGACAATTTCGGGGCAAAAGAAGAAGAAACGAACGGGGGAGATCGTGTAGGCTTTACACGTGTACGTATGAGATGAAAAGGATCGTTAGAGAAGTTTGGGCGGGACGAGTGCCACGATAAGTACCAAATAAAACTGCTGAGCTTTACTGCTTTTCTTTCCTTTTTTTTGCCTTTAAAGCAAAATACCCCTGCATAACTCTGTAATTTACACTTGTACCCTTTTGCCTTTTTGAGGAGAAAAAATTACCAAAAAAATATAAATCAATTAGAAACCTACCAACTTTTGCGCCTATATTAATGGGATCAATATCATTTAGCTATTTGTCAAGAAATAAAGGTTAGGTTGGAAGCAAGAAATGGAAAAGAAAATAAAAGGATACAAAATAGGTATTGTTTTTTTTTTTTGCTAAAACATGACCTTTAACGATTATAATCGCATGTAACTAGAACCATAAACAATCATGTAGCAAGCTCCAAGAATCATGTGGAGAAATCTTCTTCTAGGCCATGTTAGCCTCCAGGCGAGCACCCTCGTTGACTGCAAAAACAACATGCATATTGTCTTTTTTCTGTATGTAATGAGCATGAACTTCGATAAGTAACTGAATAATAAACAATCATCGTGAAGTAAATCATGACAAGCAATACTATTATGATGCTTTGAAAAATGAATACCTAGGCATCATCCTCCAACACAAATCAATATCTAAGAATTTTCCCCACTATCCATACAAGAGCCTAGATTTTCAGTATCCTGATAAATTTTAAGCTTTAAATATTAATTTTTAAGAGAGAAAAATGTTAAGTTTATCCTTGAAACTACCAATTTCACAAGACAAAACAAACTGAAACTCTAAAAGGAAAGTATTATGAATGGTCCAAATAATTAACAAGAAATATAGGATAGTTTGAAGAGAAATTGTATAATATATAAATAAAAGGGATTTTACATATCGTTCCCTAAAAATTAGACTTTAGTCTCTGAAATCTTCATATTTTAATTTTAATTCCCAGATCTTTTAAGTTACTTCAATTTAGTCCTTATGGGTAATTTTTTGTCCGAATTTTCCAGTAAGGAAGGAAAATATCAGTTATTTCTCTTCCTTTCTTCTGCCTCTTCTCTTCTTTTTCTTATTGAGTTCCCCTCTCCATTAGATATAAGAGTTAGGAAAAGAAAAGAAATAAGGAAGAGAGAGATTAACTGGAAGTGAAGAGAGAGAGTGAAGAAAAATTGAGAGGGGAACCCAATAAAAAGAGAAAGAGAGAAGAGAGGGAAATACTGTTATTTCCCTCCCTTACAGGGTATAATGGGAAATTCGGGCCAAAAATTATCCAGGAGACTAAAGCGAAGTAACTTATAGGATTGGGAGATTAAAATCAAAATATGAAGATTTTAGGGACTAAAGTCTATTTTTAGAGATTTAAGCACCGATATGTAAAAACCCCATAAATAAATCATGGTGATAGGTTATTATGTGTACCTTCAGGGAAAAAATTTGTTAATATGTCGTGTATTAATTATCACACGTGCACCCACACACACATATATATATGGATTACTACAGGTGAGCCGCCAGCTCAGAAAAGTTACGTCAGTTAGTGGTAAAACTACAATGATCCAATAATTTTTCTACAATTTTTTTTAACAATTACTATCTCTATCTTCTTAACTTTTTTTAGATTAAATTTCATAAATTTTGGAGTTCATTACCCTTTCATCAAGTGCATACAAAATATTTTATTCATTGAAAACCATTAATTTCGTGTTAACTTGATGGAGGATCAAATCAAAACTAAAACTCAAGAAATTGCATATGAGTGAACCCTAGGGGGTCGATATCATAATTCAAAAGAATTTTTTTAAAAAAGATTATTGGAGATAGTAAAAATAAACTGTACCTCAGATAACTTGCATAAGATATCAACTCATTTCCATTTTTTTCTCTCTCTCTCACACACACACATATAGAGAGAGAGAGAGAGAAAGTGAAAGAACGGTTTTCCTTCACCGCCACTTAGATGACCCAATAAAATCATTACACGTGGCGCCACTTAAAGTAACAAATAAAATAACTCTCTTAACTATCATTTGAGTGGCGCGGTAAATTTCCCGTTTCCTCATACATATATATATATATATATATATATATATAGAGAGAGAGAGAGAGAGAGAGAGAGAGATGGAAATGAGCTGATAGCTCACGCAAATTATCCGAGCTGCAGTTCATTTTCACTATCTTCAATAATCTTTTTTTTTTTAAATTCTTTTGGATTATGATCTTGACGCCCTAGGGTTCACTCATACCCAATTTCTTGGGTTTTAGTTTTGATTTAGTCCTCCATCAAGTTAACACAAAATTAACGATTTTCAATGAATATAACATTTTGTATGCACTTGATGAAATGGTAAATGAACTTCAAAATTTATGAAATTTAATCCGAAAGAAGTTAAGCAGTTAGAGGTAGTAATTATACAGAAAAATTGAAGAAAAATTATTAGATTATTATAATTTTACCGCTAGCTCACGTAACTTTTCCTTAGCTGACGGCTCACCTACAGTAATCCCACACACACATATATAAGTTTTATGAAGTTAAAGAGTAGATGGGTCCTTTATTTAAAAGTTTGTCCTGAAAGCAAGAGTATATAATAAAAAGTTTTAGAGATTGAATGAGGAAAAAAATTGTATATTAAGTTTAGGTTTTGCATTATATAAATAAAGTTCTTAAAATGTGGTTTAATGGCTATTAGCACCCGCAGAGAGGAATGTTTTAGTTTTAGTTATGAAAAATTGTAGCCGTTGAGATCATATTTTAGAAAAAAAAAAATATTGACATTTAGGTTGACATCAATTTATCTTCTCCCTATCTTGATGTTACATACTGAGTGATTTGTTTTAGAAAGCGTGATGAGTTGATCAGGTAGGCCAAGTTTGATGGTGACATATGATACGACTAAATGCATAGTTATTTTCAACTATTTAGGAGCTTATCGTGGCAAAAATATCTACAAATTTCGATGGCGATATATGTATTAACTTTCAACGTCGAACTCAGTTCATCAAATAAAACGATAATATTTTATTCATGATACTGATTTACCAGTGGAGCTATTGAATCACACGCGAGAATATACTAACAGCAATAAGAATAACTGAATGCTTACATATTTCTTTAATTTATATTTTATATGAAAGTATTTGCTATATCAAAGTCTTTACTTTGGTTTTCTTTTGTCCTCATTTATTAATTTCTTCAGTAGACAGGTCAAGCTAGAGCTAAAAACCAATGAGTAAATTTTTTTTTTTCCTTTTAAATATAAACCTATTATATTAATACTAGAAAAGAATGTTGTAATTCAACGTATGGATGTAGAAAATGTGAACATTTTTTTTAGCATAAATAGTGAGGTAATGCTCCCAGTATTCTATTAATTGGTAATTAACGAAACCCTCGGCATAATTATTTTTTGGTTGGGGTATTTACATATCTGTTTCTTAAATCTTTATAAATTATAATTTAGCCCCTCAAATCTTCATATTTAGGATTTAGTTCCCAAATTCTTTAAGTTACTACAATTTAGTCCCATAGTTTATATTTTGATCCGATTTTTCCGTTTTACCCATAATTTTCTTTACTTAATTCCCCCTTGCCTCTAACTCCTCTCTTCTTAGTTCTTATTAGGTTCCCTTCTTATTCGTTTCTTCTCTCTCTATTCGTTTATTGGGTTCTCCTTCTCTATATTGAGACCAAATGTATTATTCTCCACTAAATGTATTAAACCTATAAATAAATTTATCCAATATATAGAGAGAGAACTCAATAAATAAATTTATATTGAGACTTCAAGGTTTAATATATTTAGTGGAGAATAATACATTTGATTTCAATATAGAGAAAGAGAACCCAATAAATGAATAGAGAGAGAAAAGAAAAGAATAAGGAGGAACCCAATAAGAATTAAGAAGAGAGGGGGAAGATGAGAGGGGAATTAAGTGAAGGAAATCAGGAATAAAACGGAAAAATCGGGCCGAAATATAAACTGAGGGACTAAATTGTAGTAATTTAAAGGATTTTAGGACTAAATCCTAAATATGAAGATTTGGGGGACTAAATTATAAATTATAAAGATTTAAGAGGCAGATATGCAAATACCCATTTTTGGTTTATGTAGCCTATGCCACGTACTTGAGATAAAAGGCTTGGTTGTCATCCTCGTCTTATTTTATTGCATATTTAATGTATCTTATTATTTATATCAAATATTACAACTTTAAGGTTCGTGGCTATTGGTGTTATCAAATAAAACGTTTTATGATATATTCATGTAGTAACATTATATATTTTTAAAGATATCACTAATCTTAATGTCTTTGTCATTATACAAGGGGTCCAAAGTCATGATATATAGTGTGAATAAATGTAGAGGCAGTTATTTCCAAAAAACAACCAACTTTCCAAACTTACTCATATTCATCTTATTTAGACTCCGTTTCATCCAATTTATTTTTAAATTCCAATCTAAAAATCTTAATTTCTTCTCTCTAGAACAAAAAAATTTGATACATGAATATTGATCATGCTAGTGACTAGTAATGAACTTTACTTATTGAATAAAATTGTTCAGATGCTCAGTGGTGAACAATTTACTACAAGAAAAGAGATGAATTAATTAAGTTTCGAAAATAGTTGAGAAGGTGAATAATAACCCAAAATCTATGAAGACATCTCAATCAGGAAAAGGAAGATTGTTGAATTGAATTTAGAATTTAGTTACAATAGTTTAAAATTTGCATAAATTAAACTTGATTATTATTAGGCTTTCTCTAAGGCCTTTGTTTGGTTTGAGAAAATAAGAAAGAAAATATTTTCTATCTTTTACTTTAAGAAAAAATTTAAAAAATATATATATATTTTTTGGCTAACTAAGTATTTAAAAAAAGGGATTTTTGCATATCTGTTCCTTACATTTTTAAAATTAAAATTTAGTCTTTCAAATCTTCATATTTATAATTTAGTCCTCCAAATCTTTTAAATTATCTCACTTTAATACTTCAGCTATATTTTTTATCCAAATTTCCCGTTATACTCCTAAGTTACTTCATTTTACTTCTTCGTTTTCTCTTCATCATTTTTTCCTCTTTTTATTGGGTTTCCCTTTCCATTCTCCTCCTCTCTTTCTTTCCTTCTAATTAATCTTTAAAATGAAGTAACTCAGGAAATCCAATGAGAAGAGAGGAGAGAGAGAGGAAAATAATGAGAGGAGAATCTAATAAGAAGATGAGGAAGAAGGAAATGAGGACTAAAGTGAAGTGACTCGGGATATAATGGGAAATTCAGTTAAAAAATATGACTGAGGTCTAAAGTGAGGTAACTTAAAGGATTTGGAGACTAAATTATAAATATGAAGATTTGGGGGCTAAATTCTAATTTTTAAAAACCCTAATTTTTATTTTATTTTCTTTCTCTTTTCCTTTCTTACCCAATTTATTTCTTCTATTTTGTTTCAAACCAAACACACAGGAGTAATTGCACCGGGAGTTCTTTTAGAAAGTTTGAATCAAGTTACGGAAAACTCCGAGTTTTTGAAAATTTATTGTAAGAAACATAGAAGCAATCAACTTTTGGTTGGTTTTGAAAATAAATTTGAACTTTATCTTAAAAAAAATAATCAAGACTTTGATGTTCTTTTTAAATTATCTTAATCTTAATCACACTAATTTAATCACCCAGTCCTTGTCTCTGTATTTACTTCATCTCTCTCTCTCTCTCCCCCTCTTATTCTAGTCTCTCCTCCTCGTCTCAAAATGCAAGCTCTCCTCTCTCGCATCGCCCCGTCCATCAAACCTTCTCTCTCTTTTGCAGAAAACCCCCTCTCACAATCCAAAATCTCACCTCCCTTCAAGGTCCCCAATTCTCGCCGCGCTCGCTCCTCCATGGCGAGGGTAGCTGAGGAATTTGTAAAGGGGAGCGTCCATCCCAATGGCCTCGCCGTCATCACCCTCGATCGCCCCAAAGCCCTCAACGCCATGAACCTAGGTTCGATTCTTCGATCTCAATCTCGATGAAAAGTTGATGAATTTAGGTTATCGATCAGAATTTTAGTCGAATCTTGAAATTATTTAGTTTCTAGGGTTTGATTATTCGTTTGATTTGACAGTGCAGAAATGGACCTTAAGTACAAGCACTATCTCGATGAATGGGAGAGTGATCCTCGTGTGAAATGCGTTCTAGTGGAGAGCAGCTCGCCCCGGGCCTTTTCAGCAGGCAAAAGAGGAAAAAAAAAAAAAAAAAAAAAAAAAAAACCTTTTTTGGGCACATGTTCAGTAGACTTATGATCACTTATAATGATTACCTTAATTTAGTTTTTTTTAGAAGATTACATTGAAAATACACTGGCATTACACAACTTGTGATTGCCTAATTGGGTGCTATGCAATTTTCTTAAAGTATAGGTGGTGATGTCAAGATGATTGCATTGAGAAACCAAATATCGGATATAATTGAGGTAGAGTTGCGTTACTTCAACTATATGATTGCTAGACGACAAATGCTACTGGATTTTGTTTTTTGTGCTGGTTCTTGTTGTATAACCAGCCAACTTCTTATGTCAGTATAATCAATAATTGGATCTTGTATGTTAGTGTTGAATTTTTGAGATTAGGCTTAATTTTAGATACGAGTAACAGGAACATTTTCCCCCATTGACAAGAGAGTATTTAAGCTTTAGAGCTATATGATTGGTTTTTAGCATCTGCATTTATGCACACATTATTTTTATTCATTAGTTTATCCAAGGTTTAAAATCTTGTATTGTGTCAGAATCCATGGATGACTTCTTTGGAAGATCTCAAGGTGTATAGGAAAATTTGGAGTTTAGGAAGTGAAGTTTCAGGGTTTGGGGTTCTGTTAGTGGGGGTTTTGGATCTGGGTCCCTCTTACTGGTATGGGGTTTGATTTTGTAAATGGTGGTTGGAATAGGTATTTTCTTCTAATTTTATGGTTGATTTTGGATTTATATCCTTTAAAGTGGCTTGGAGGTTAATGTTGATACAGATCCCTTTTTGTTATATGGTGATTGAATTTGTATTTGGATTCATTTTACAATGTGGCATCCCGATCAGTGCCAACAAGGTTGAACTTAGATCTGATACCTGTCCTTTGAGCAAGTTGGAGGTCAAATTTGCATATGAGTTACATGAATATTCTTCGACTGAAATCAGTTTAACTGTAAAGGACATTTTAGCTGATGCACATAAAAATGCTAGATATTAATAAGTATGCATAACAGGATAAACTACTTGGTTTGTATGAAAGGGCAAAGCATGTAGTTTGGGAACATAGTTAGCCTATAGAAGATTATTAAGTCTTATCAAGAGTTTTATGCACAAGCGAGTGGGGCTGCAAAACATGGCAAATTGGAGAAATTTCAACCTGTGTGCACAACACGATAAAATGCCATATTCAGCAGCAAATTGGAAAACACTTCAACCTGTGCGTATAAAATACTTAAATGCATAGGACTCTTGCATGTTTGTAAGTTGTCTCACAGGAAAGACAAAGTACGTACCTGGAAGTCAGTTCTGTTGGTCCAGTTCTTAAAGAATTTTGTATACTTGTAAGTCAGCTTGCAGGAAATATCCAAGCAAATCACTTTAAATGCCCTGAAAAGGGGGTAGTGAATTCTCTACCTTTGTAAGCTAAACAATGAGAAATAGCTTAAGTAGAAAACAAATTACCTGGTCCACAGAAGATGGTTAACGATTGAGGATTTAGTATATTTACATGGTACTTAACAGGAACCGACCAAGCAGGAAATGTTTTAACCAGTTTATGGACGATGTTCAAATATTTAGGAACTCTGTAAGCTGGCTATTGCAAATGTCCATGTACGCTTTCAAAAGCCAGTCTACAAGAAGTGCCTAAGTCCATAACGACATACTTTTAGATCTTGAAAATTTTGCATCCAGTCCACATGAAGAGGATGAAGGATTGTATGTTGATCACCCTTTCATGGTCCTCTGGAATCTAGTAGTGATGCATGCCAGTTTCTTTAAGTGAAGTATGTGCCTTTGATTTATGTCATACTCTGAATGATCCTTAGAAAAGGCATAATTAGATTTTATTTTATTTTATTTTATTTATTTTTTTCGAGAATCAAAATTGTCTTAGATATAGTCAGGTCTGCATTCAGAATATACTGTCAGAACAGTGTTCGTGTAAAGTGGACACTGGACTCTTCTTTTATGGAGGAACCAAGTGTCTACTTAATCTCTTACACAGTTTCATCACTATTTCAGGTCTGAGCTTTCGATGGTTCTTCATAAGTATTCATCTTGTTTTATCCAATGGTGTCTATCTGAGTTTAGAAAAAATAAAAAAAATAGTTACAAGTATTATTATTAACGATGGCAATGCATACACACAAATACAATGGCAATCAAAGTTCTATTACGATTCCTAACACAAGGGAATTCAATTTCAGTCTACAATAATTAGAAAACCAATAACTAAATTGTTTTCCCCAAAACTGGATTTTATATCATGTGCTTATGACTTGTTTCAAAGTATTACACTCTAAAAAGAGTAAAAATCTTCAACAAAGCTTCATTGAATAACATCAATAGTATTTTCTATTGCTCCATGGAAGTCAACTGAAAAAGCAGCACTAGCGTGTTTTTGACCAGCAATAGGGTTTTTGACAAGTTGTAGTAGTGGGCTTGTGACAAAAAGAAGCATGAGCGTTTCACAAGTATTATTGTAGTAAGCTTTTGACAAGTAACAATAGTATGTCTCCACTTTGTAACAATTGTCTCTCTTTTTAAGGAGCACAATAACAAATAAGAAGAATCAATAAGAATTTACTACAAAGGGTGTCATCATAAGATAAAACGAGATTGTAAAGAAAAGAGAGTATACCTTATGAGAAAGATAAGAAAAAGATGATTGAAATGGCAAGAAATACTGAAGAAAAGAGAATACTTCAAGAGAGAAGAAATAAGTTTCTTTTTAGCCATCATTTGGAATAAGATGAAATCAAGGTTTTGTTGATGGAGGAGACTCTTTAGAAGAAGCACATGCCTAGGATGACCCTAATACTCTATTAGAGTTTAAAGAAAAATAAGAAACAAAAATTTAAAATTTATTATTGATTAGGGCACTGCCCATATGTATAGTGTACATGAGAATCCAATATCTAATACAAGTTGGAAACTAATATAATGACAACTCGTCCTATTACAATTCCGAATATAAGAGAATTCAAATCCTATTATAGCTAGAAAACTAATATACTAAATTATTTCTTAACTGTCTCACTTATTGTTGTATATTTGATACTGGTTAAATTCATGTTTTTTTCTCATCTCCTGTAAGAAATATGACTCCTCATAGTGTTATTAAGAGCTGCATGCTATTCATTTAGTTTGTCAATTTTTATAAAACTTTCATCCTACCGTTTAGTTATTTATTTATTTTGCTTGGCCTTGGTTGTAGTACTTTGCAATTTTCCATTCTGTTTCTAGATAGCCCCTAAGATTTTTATTAAATGCCTCATGCTCTGATGAAGAAGCATTATAGCTTTGCAGGTATTTTCTGCAGAATATTCGTTGATATGCAAAATTTTTGAGTATAAAAAACCCTATATTTGCTTTATGGATGGTGTCACCATGGGATTTGGAATTGGGTTGTCTAGTCATGGTCGCTACAGAATTGTTACGGAGGTATCCTTTCAGTCAGGTCAATTACTGTTACTGATCTACTAAATGGTTTTGATTTTGAGCCTCGTGGTCTTGTTTTATACACAGAAGACTCTTCTGGCCATGCCTGAAAACGGAATTGGCTTGTTTCCAGATGTTGGCTTCGCCTATATAGCTGCACAGAGTCCAGGAGAAGGGGCAGTTGGTATGTCCTTCAAATTCCTATATGCATTTTCATTCTTTAATCTCTAGACTCGTGGTTGATGCCAAGCATTGGTGCCATACATTTAGTACCCTATTATTCTGTAACAGGTACACAATCATTGTTTACGTGTACAATTGATTTTTTTCATATTGTCATTTGTATCACTATCTAGGGTCAAGTGCTTGGAGTTAGCATACAGATGATGTGGTCTAGACCTAGGTTCTTAGAGTTCTGAATACATCATACATTTCAAGTAACCTATTGCTGATGATGTCTAGAACCAAGTGCGGCATATAAAAGACGCAGCATCATTCGTCATGTGAACTTGAAATCAGAGTTACATGATATATAAACTATTATCTCTATGTGCATAGGATAACGTATTATACATGTTACAACATCTCCATTTACATTCTTATTCATATGTATTGCCTTTCAGTATTTAATATATCAAAGGTTATGCAAGGATGTTGTGCATAGGCGATTGCTGCCAAAATTGATCCAACATTATCCTCCCCTTCTCTTCTTGTTCTTCTTCACGCTTCCTCCTCCACTTTTTGCCTTCCCAATTTTCTTCTTCCTCCTCTTTGTCATCTTGTCTTCTTCTTCTACTGCTTTGTCTAATCAGTGTAGATTTGTTTGCAGTAATAATCTTCTCTGTTTGGCAATCAACAATTTGGGTGCATGTCGTGCTCTTTACAACAGGAAAATGTATTTGATTCAAAATGTTGTCTCTTCATCTATTTTTATCAGTAGTTTGTGAGTAAATTCTTTTACTAAATCATGTTGCCAATTTCCTATTATTATGCAAAACGTATTCCGCAATACAATATGATAGATAAGAAAATCGATATGCATCTTAATATATATATATATATATATATATATATATATATATATATATATATATGGGGCTACATATATTATAATATGGTAAGCGAATCCTATGATATGTGATACCTATATTACAATATGCAATACTTATAATATGTGATACTTTATGATATGCTGACTCAATTTGTAAATAGATTTTAAACTAATTTAAATGGACTTTTTTTGGTTTAATTAGGGATTGCAAATGCAAAACAAGTAAAGTCTTTTAAAAAAGATGACATCAAGTGCAAGATACCTATTTTAGTTGATAAAAACTTCAAATCAATCAACAAAAAAAGGTAGATGATATAACTATTAATTTTTTATTAATATTAATTATTTAATTGCTAATTCAACAATTCAAGTATCTATTGAGATTAGTTATGAGCATGATAGAATCTCGACATATTAATAACATTTGCTCAAAAAAGTAAGAGTTTGTATATATCATAGAAAATGAAGAAGAAGCTAGAGCAAGAGTTTTAAAAGATGATTATAGTGAAGTATCTATACAAGATGATTAATTGATATTACATTTATTTGTTTATTATTTTTCGAATGAGATGAACTTATAATTCGTATTTCAGTTTCTGTTAAAATAATACAATTCAAATTGAGGCAACAAAAGTAGAAAAAGATTGGAGAAACATATATGATTTGCCTATTTGATATGAAATTGACTGGCAATGGATTGCCGAGAAAGATGAACTTTATATAGTGGAAGGTGTCTATTTGATGGATGTTCACGAGTCTTTTAAAGTTGAAGGAGGATCAAGTGGATTTACCAAAATAAAAAGGAAAAGAAGTGGTAATAGTTTACTTTTATTCAATTAGTAATTTATTCTTAATATTTAGTATCTAATTTTTTTTTTTATAAATATTGGTAGGATTCGGTACTTGGATTCACCTGTAAATAATAAAAGATGAAAAGAATTGGTAAATAAGAGCATAGTAATGAATGAGGAGTTTGTGTGGATCAAAGGAAATGTAGATAAGGTAATTAAATATACCATTCTTTGTTTTTATGTGGATCTAGCGATTTATTATATTCGCTAATGTAGTATCACTTTGACTAATGACCTCATGTTCGTTGAACTTTGGCTATTTTCTTATAGTTGGTTTACTTGTAATTTGCAAATTACCAGTTTTAGCATTTGTCCCAGGTTGTTACTTTACTTGTATTCCAAATTTGCTTATATGTTTGGTATATGTTGCTATATATGTGATTAAATTATCTATAATACATTGATCAATATATCATACGATCTAATATGCGAAATAATTTAAATATGAATAACGATACATTTTCATATTTGTCAACTTTGTGTAACTGAATTTACTTTTAGTATTTTTTTTTTTTTTCAAATCAGAAAATGTTAATGCGCTCATCGCGTACCAGAATATGTATTGCTATATTATTAAATCTGATGGGGTTAATTTTAGTTTGCAGTATGGACATATAATATGGTTGTGAAAGAACCTTTTCTAAAATTTCTTATTTGCTTTATATCAAGAACTTCTTTAATTTTGTTTATTGTTTACAGGTGCTTACCTTGGAATGACTGGATCAAGAATTTCATCTCCTGCTGATGCACTATATATAGGGCTTGGAACCCATTACATACCATCTGGAAGCTTGACTTCTCTCAAGGAGGCCCTTCTAGCATGCAATTTGTATGTCTAAAATCAGTATTTTTTAAGTTGATGTGCTAATTTGCTTGTGGGAAAACAAATTCGTGCTAACTAACTTTTAAGTATTTGTCATGATAGGTTCTATTTTCACCTCAGTTTAGATTGCCTATGTGTTTGGTGGAGTTGGTTTTCTTTGTATATTTGGATGAAAAGTTAAATGAAAGATTGGTTGGAGTACTCAAGTTTGAGACCCACCCTTTGTCTCAAAAGAAAAAAGGCTGACTTCTAAGTAATTAGCAGCAGATTAATTGTTCTTTTTGAGATATGTCACTGAAAACTGTGCCCAAGTTCTACCAAAAGTTCATGCAACCATTTTTCCTTATAAAAGTTCACAGGATTATCTTGCAGAGGGCTTAACCTCAGCATGCTGCTTAGCTTCATAGAAAATTATCATTTTAATGTTTCTGTTAGCCAAAAACTTTGGAACATAGTCACATATCTCACATGATGTTCTTTTGGTTGTGAAGTTATGCTACAGATATTAGGATTTAACCTGATGGAAGGTATTTAAGATATTTGTTGCCTAGTGTTGGACAGTGGGAGTGTAGAGTATTATAAGTGAATCCTGTATGACGTAGATGTATGAAGATCTGGTGGACTTTGGGGCAGTTTTATGTAAAATCTTTTTGTATATTTAGTGGTCACATAAGTTTATAACTTGATATATGCATAGGATCAAAATTACCCATATCTTATTTAAATAGAAGATTAAAATATATGACGAAATATGTTAATATAGCTATTCCCTCTGTGCCTTAATTTCACTACATCTGTGTTATTAATAGCTATATTTTTGACATCAATATATGTAAAGAAGCTTCTAGATGCATATTAATATGGATTACAAAATGGTTTAGTCTCATCAAAGACTCCTAATCAATTAGTTTTAACTCACCGTGTTCAGAGAAACACATTTAACTCCCCCTATAAAGAAAAAAAAAAAATGGAAAAGAAGAAAAAATAAAGAAACATATTTAAACCATTTGGATGGTAATCTAGTAATTAGAAAAGTTCAGTATATCTCTTTTAAGGATATGTGAGGCCCTGAGCAAACTTGAGACACAGTTCAATTGCAAATTGCAAGACCCTGAGGAGTTTGCGTCTTTATAGTAGATATGTTGCAATTATCTTATATGTTCTTATTTAAATAGTTTTCCCCATTTTGCTACATCCAAAGTAATGAAACAGGCTATGTTAACATTACATGTCTGAAATGATTGTCATGCATGCAGGAAGAGAAATTAGTATTGTTGTGATTCGGTTTAATAACTTTGGTTCACATTTAATTCAACTTTCTACATTGCTGACAAGCTGGAGAATTTCAAGGAAAGGTTGTCTGTCTTCTTTATTTACTTTACCCCTTTTTCTCTTGGTTGCGCTCCTATATCATCTAATTGAAGTTTGTTAAGTCAGCAAACACATGGTTGTGGATTGCAATTCTAATTTAGAGTGTTATGTTTGTGGAGTATCCTTGCAATGTCATTTATGTTAAAGTGAACCTTGGAATATATATTTGATAGGCAGTGTTAATTTAATTGTGACTAAGATAATTTATATCTTTTTATATTTATTCCTCTTCATTTAAGTTAAGCAACTGAATTTGGAAGCATGATGTATGTAATTGTTCTGGCCTCCTAGGTTAGAGTAAATATGAAACTGTTGGTTGGATGAAAATGAGTTTATCAAGTGTATTTTGTATTTGGGTCTTGTTTGGATGGTTGGGATAAAAATCCCTCAGATATTATTTAGGATGGCAATCCTTCGATTTGCACCTGTGTTCCTTTAGAAAGAACCCTTGAATTACAACCCAGAGAATTTGATTAGATGCTCCATTAACTTAATGACAAGTTCTTAATTTCTGGTTAGAAAATTAGTTTAAGCAAAGAGAAATGCTTTGAATTGGATAAAAGGAAGTCAAGACCTTCCTCTCGTAATCCAAACAATCAGGCCTCTTTTATATGATGATTCCTTTTTCTAATCTTTTGTATTATGATTCCTGTTTCTAATCCAATGGATTGGCCACCTTTCTAATTATAATCCTTAGGATGGTAATAAAAAAAGTGATAGCTAAATGAGCCAATCCATTTGGAAAAAAAATGGAATCTAGGATTAGACTCTTTAGGATTGAGTCAATCCAAACGTACCCTTGAAACTTGTGCTGATGGATTTCCTGCCGTTCCATTGTATGTTTTAGAAGAAGGTATCACTGCATTCTTTGTTTTTATGACTTCTGCATTTTTCGGCTTTGCTTGAACAAGAAAGCATTTTTCGGCTTTGCTTTCTTGTTCACCAGAATTCATGTTCCATCCCTCAGGATAGCTTCCGTTCTTTATTTCATGCTAATATATTTCGAATCTGTAAAATATCGTGAACATATCATTCATTCTTGGTTCACCATGAAACATGGAGTTTTGATGGAGTATTTTGCTAATACAGCTCTGAAGATCCCAACAAAGATGTCAGCACGTTATTGGAAGCGAATAAGCAGCAGCCTGACTCAGAGCCTCAGTTGAAAATACTCTTGCCACATATAGTCTCAGCTTTTGGTGCAAATCGATCAGTTCCAGAGACAGTAGAAGAATTGAAAAGGCACCAGTTAAGTTCTGATTCTACAGGTATGCTGATTGGCTGCATGTCAGTCATGATTGTTAGAATAGACTATCTTATCTCTGTGATAGTCCCACGTCGTATATGAGATTATTTGTATTTGTATGGTGTTCTGACACCTATATACTTATCTATATATGTACTCTTGGACTTATAATAAGTTATCTGACTATTTATCTAGATGGTATTAGAGCACTGATTGTGAAATAGATTTTAGCCCTCAATCTCAAACCTAATCTTATCTCAACTCCCCAATCCAAAACCGTAAGCCTAATCTCCTTTCTCTTCTCTCAATCTCAGCTGGTCCTCGTCCTCCACCTTCCCCCTCCCTCTTCACGACCCTGCTGCGGCAGCCCAAGAGACTGCCGGAGATGGCGAGTCTAGTCACCACAGCAGGCGGCTACCGCTGCCACCACAACATCAAACCACAGCAATAACAGCATTTGCTGTAATCACTGCTTGCTGCAACTGCTGCTATCCACAGCCAGTGAATAGAATTGCACAGCCAGTGAATAGATTTTTGCAGAAATTACTGTCCTATGGTGCCATGAGCGTGTTTTTGTGCCTACTAATACTGTTCTGCACTTTCTACTGCTGTTCTGAGCCCGTGTATGGTTGAAATAAACCCTCTAGAGTCTCCTATGGTTCCTACTACCACTACTACTTATTGATCTTGCTGCTGTTGGTGCTGATTTTTAACTACTACTGCTGCATTTTCTACTAAGATTAGTCCTCTAGAAGTTGGATTTTGCTTTTTTACTGTGGCTTCACCATCTAGTGATTCTACTACTGGCTGTAATATTACTATACTTCTATATCTAATTGTCCTGATCATATGTTTCCTCGAACACTAGGTGTTACCACTGTTAAACTTAATGGTGTTAGTTATATGTTATGGTTTCAATCCTTCCATGTATTTGGTGGAGCACAAAGGAAAAATAGACATTTTCTTGATGGGCCTCTAGATACAAAGGAACCTTCCTACTTTGATTGGTTTGCAAATGATTGTTGTGTTATTATCTGGCTTCTCAATAGCATGAAGAGAACTCCGCCAGCGCTATGCACTGCCTGTCCCAAGTCAGGATAAAGGAGGAGGATTGTGGTAGGCCAGTGATAGCCAACATAAAACATTGTCACATATTATGACATGAGTCAAAATATGAATTTCGTTGGGGCGTTTCCTATTGAGCGACGCGCTATATCGGAGCCCGGATGTAGTGAAAAATTTATGAGGATTGCTAGGTCATCACAAAGAAGTGACGCGCCACGTCGGCGTCCGGATGTGGTGTCAAATATAAGAGAATTTCCACATCTTAATGAGCGGGTGGGGGTAAAAAAGTTAGCTCATAAATATAAACATAAGTTTCGGTTGGCATCATAGAATATAGGTTCCCTTATAGATAAATTAGTAGAGTTAGTTGATACTATGATTAGAAAGAGGGTTAATATTTTGTGCGTGCAGGAGACTAAGTGGGTAGGTGAGAAAGTTAAAGTCATAGAGTTTTGGAGTTATAAACTTTGGTATACGGGTAGAGATAGAAAACGTAATGGGGTGGGTGTGATCATAGATAAACAATTATTGGGGATGTAGTGGAGGTTAGGAGGAAGGGTGATAGAATTTTATTAGTTAAATTTATTTTAAGTAGAGAGATTTTTAATGTCATTAGCGCGTATGCACCACAAGTAGGACTTGATGAATCCAGTAAATATCAATTTTGGGAGGATCTAGATGAGATAGTAAAAGAAATACCCGCTAGAGAAAAACTATTTATTGGTGGTGATCTTAATGGGCATGTAGGAACTAGTCGTAATGAGTTTGATAGTGTACATGGAGGATTTGGTTTTGGAGAAAAAAATGAAGCAGATAACTCAATTCTAGATTTTGTTTTATCTTATGATTTAATTTTAGCGAATACTTGGTTTAAAAAGAGAGTTTCTCACTTAGTTACTTTTAAAAGTGGATCGAATGCAAGCCAAATAGATTTTTTTTTAATTAGGAGGGTAGATAAAACTAGTTGTATCGATTGTAAGGTAGTGCCAGGTGAGAGTGTAGTTACCCAATATAGACACTTAGTTTTAGATATTCAGATTAGACAGAAACTTAGAAAAATTAAGTATAAATTAGATCGTAAGATTAAGTGGTGGCGATTAGAAGATAATCAAAAAGTTTTTATAGATAGAGTAGTACAAGAAGCAGATTGGAGAGACCATGATGATGCTAATGTAACATGGAACAAAATGGCTAGCTGCGTTAAAAGGATAGCTAAAGATATATTCGGTGAGTCGAGGGGCGATGCTCCACTATGTAAGGATATATCATGGTGGAATAAAGAGCTAAAAAATATTATTAAGATCAAGCGGGACCTTTATAGAGATTTGAATAATAATAATAATAATATTAATAAAATAAGTTTTGAGAAGTATAAACTAGTAAAGAAGGAGGTTAAGAAAGCTGTTCGGAATGTAAAAACTAAATTATATAAACAAATGTATTAGAAGTTAGATAATAAAGAGGCAGAAAATGATATATATAGAATTGCTCGAATAAGAGAGAAAGTCTAAAAATTTATGTACTGTAAAGTGTATTAAAGATGAGAATCAGACGGTTCTAGTTTGTGACGAAGAGATTAAAGGAAGATGGAAAAATTATTTTGATAGATTATATAATTGTAGTTTTACTCAAGATTTGGGAGATCTTACTATTCAATGTGAGAATATGAATCGTAGTTTTATGCGTATAATCAAAGAGTCTGAAGTAAAAGAGGTTTTGAAGAGAATGAAATAAAAAAAAACTGTTGGTCCGGATGAGATTCCTATAGAGGTATGGAGATATTTAGGAGGGATTGGTGTGAGGTGGCTAACAGATATTTTTAACAAGATTTGACAAATTAAGAAAATGCCAAATGAATGGAGAAAGAGTATCCTATTACCTTTATATAAGAACAAGGGCGACATTCAGAGTTGTTCTAACTATCGAGAAATAAAACTCATGTGTCACACTATGAAGTTTTGGGAAAGGGTAATTGAACATAGATTACGACAAACTGTTAAAATATCGGAGAACCAGTTTAGATTTATGACGGGGAGATCGACAACAGAACCTATTCATTTACTTCGTCAATTTATAGAGCGATTCCGAGAGAGAAATAGAAATTTGCATATGGTATTTATTGACTTAGGGAAAACTTATGATAAAGTTTCACGAGAGATATTTTGGTGGACACTGATGAAGAAAAGAGTTCCCATCAAGTATATCGATATAATTAAGAACATGTATGATGGAGTGGTGATCAATATCAGAACATGTGGTGGTTTAACAAGTGATTTTTCTATCACAATTGGATTGCATCAAGGATCTGCATTGAGCCCATTCTTATTTGCTATAGTGATGGATGAGCTTACTAAAGCCATTCGGGATGAGATACCTTGGTGTATGCTATTTGCTAATGATATTGTCTTATTTGATGAGACAAGAGTATGGGTAAATGCCAAGTTAGAGTTATGGAGGAATATATTAGAATCTAGAGGTTTTAGATTAAGTAGATTTAAAACAGAGTATATGGAGTGTAAATTTAATAAACGACGGACCATAAATTATAATGCTGTAAAACTGGATAGACAAGTGATACAAATGAGCAGTCAGTTTAGATATTTGAGTTCTATTATTCAGAATGATGGAGAGATCGATAATGATGTTAATCATAGGATACAATCTGACTAGTTGAAATGGAGGAGGGCAACGGGAGTCTTATGCGACCGTAACATTCCGTTAAGATTGAAAGGAAAATTTTATAGGACTGCTATTAGGCCAACTTTATTATATGGCACGGAATGTTGGGTTATAAAGAAACGTCATTCACAGAAGATAAGTGTAGCAGAGATGCGCATGCTCCGTTGGATGTGCGGCAATACTAGGAGAGATAAAATGAGAAATGTATATATTTGTGCTAAGTTAGGTGTAGCTCCCATCGATGAGAAGATGCGAGAAAATCGTTTACAATGGTTTGGTTATGTGCAACATAGGCGTACAAGTGTACCAGTTCGAAGAGGGAAGTTTATTAGTATAGGACAAGTTAAAAAAATGAAGAGAAAACCGAAGAAGATATGGATGGAGGTGATACGCAAAGATATGGAGTCTAGAGATTTAAATAAGGAGATATTACTTGATAGAAATGAAGGGAGAAGGAATATCAAAATGATCGATCCGGCTTGATTCTTTTTTTGGTTCATGTAGCCTACCCCAAATACTTGGGATAAAAGGCTTAGTTGTTGTTGTTGTTGTCAATAACATGAAGAGAAAGTCAGTTCTAGGTTAATGTTACTTAAGACTGCTGAAGAGATTTACGGTAAATGGTAAACGACGATGATGGTAAGAATTGAATATGTTTGATTGAAGCTACTCAATCTCCTTAGCCATCAACAAAATGTTCTCTGGTTCATGCCATCCCCTGCAACAAACCAAGTATCATTAGCAACCTCTTGCTGTTATGAAAACTATCGCATCCTATAATATATTATTAAATCTCCTCTATTTGATGCTGCCATGGTGGTAGTAATGGTGGTGGTAGAATAATTGAGAAGAACTGTGCACCTCCTCCAGCAAAGGACGATGGATTTGGAATGGTACCTGGAAAATTGACTAGAGCATGGAAAATTGACTAGAGCATGGTACCACTGAAGTCCTCGATATTGAAAATTAGGCTAATATCGAGATCTCTTAGAATTCATAAGTATACAGACCAAACTCCTTCAAAATTCTGAAAGGACCACTATATCAAGCATGCTTGAAGGTAACCTGAAGTTCCGAAAGGGAAGCTTGGGGCGAACAGTAATTATCACCTCATCTCTAACAAAAAATATTCATCACCTCGTCTCCAACCAAAAATATTCTTTCATGTTTCTCTTTTAGATTTGTAAGTATTATTGCTAAAATAATTTACCGACTGATTTTGTCACAGAACTTGTACATGCTATAAATAATTCTATAGATGCGTTAGGCTTGTCTCCTAGGGGAATAGGAAGATAGTCTATAGATTTTTTGGGCATAAATTTCCCCTGCTCTATCAGATCTTATCTTGAGATCCTTGATGTGAACTATTTATAGTTGTGCAGGTGATGTAGAAGTTGTTATAAAGTCATGCAGAGATTTATCTTTGTGTTGTTACCTAGTTGTCACTTGTCACCTGCTTGTTGTGGTGTCTCTGGCAGTTTTTGTTTGAAAAGTCGTCCATCATGGAGTGTTTTTGAGAACTTACATCTAGTTATTAGTAATAGTTTATAGAACATGTTTTGGGTAGATGAAGCTTTATTGGATTATCTTTGGGCATCATGACAAAATATTAAAAATATTAAAACCTCAGTCTCTGGATGATTTTTCTATTTAGTCGCAGAGTGGGCTACCGATGCTCTTCTAGCTATCGGCAAAGGTGCTCCCTTTTCTCTCTGTTTAACTGAGAAACATTTCTCCAAAGTGGCATCTGCATGTGGAAATAAGGCACACAATTTGGCAACAGTAAGTTTGCCTGATTATGTTATTGATGTTCTTGCAATTCAGGCTTTTAGTCGTATATGATTATAGTTGGGCTTGTCAATTTATAATACTATTTTGCTCATCCAGTTAAATGGTGTAATGAAGATGGAATATCGTATTGCCTTGAGATCCTCAGTGCGAACTGATTTTGCGGAAGGTGTTCGGGCAGTCTTAGTGGATCGAGACCAGGTATGGAAATCTATGTATTATCTTCTCCTACCTCTTTAACTTTCAGGAAACTTATAAGTTCTTGCTTGTATTGTCTGACAAACATTATCTGACAAACATGCTAGATAATGTTGAGGTTCTTGTTACACTGGGGTTGGAGTTGGGGTGGGGTTGGGGGGGGGGGGGGTGGGTTGTACTCATACAATTGTATCACAATGTACATCTAGCTAAAAAAGTGATGGGGACATCAAAAAACCAGAATCAGTCAGGATTTACTGTTTATATTTTATTAGATGTGATTGAGATTTTGAGTTATTAGTTTAAACTTTTTGTTGCACGTGGTGTGCATGTATTTCGGTATGTATATAGTTTTTAATAAAATATTTTGATTAAATTACGAAAAATTAATTATGAGAATTGTTTCTTTTGAAACCCTAAGCATGTGATGTGTTCTGAAAATTTCTAACGTGTGATGTATTGAGAGTAGGCTTGGGATTCACTGGGGATTGAGGCCCGAATTTTATGGTTTTTGTTATTATTATCAAATTCTAACTTTTTTTTTTCCAAATCCACCATAAAACTCCTAAAATTGGTTCAACGTTACATTTTAGCATCGTAGCCCAAAGAAGGTCCATCTTCTCCAAACTCCATCCTTTTCTTGATTTGAAAAATTTTCAAGACAAAAGAGAGCGATTTAGAAAAATATAGAAAAGCGAAAAAAAGAGAATTAAAAACAAAGAATAGATTAGAAATCCTAGTCAGTCTTAGGATATTTCATCGCTAGCCGTTGGCCCAGTGCCAACATCGTCATCTCTCTCCCTTGTCACCGTCACCAATATTAAAACCCCTATTGTCATGGTTAGTCCCAATCGTTGTCACATATGTTTCGACACCTTGTTGTCATCTATATTCTTATCATCGGCTCTTCTCGAGCCTGGGCTCATGCTCGCTTGCCTCCCCTACATCTATCATCTCTCTGACTTGTCTCTGGCATTTCCTAATCTCATTGGAGGTCCGATCCTATCTTCCGAGACTAATTTAAGTTTGTTGATGCTGGTAAGACTCCAGTTGCCTTCACCATCCTTTGTTGACTAGCAACAACCATCGTCGACTCGCTGCAGGATGTCTTTGCCAAATTTGTAGAGTTGAAAATCCAACAATTGAGTGGCTCATCTTGAGCCAACCTTGGCTCGATCAATCGGACTTGAAGGAATAGGTTTGTCCCAGAGCCATCTAAGCCAGTTTAGATTCAAGTCAGAGCCAAGTCAAACCAAGCTGACAACTCATTCTAAAGCTAGATTCGATTGCAGACCTGGCTTGCTAACAACAGCAAATCCCTCGAGATTTTGAACCATTTTGCACCCCATTTCAAGCTCGATTAGAGAAGTTCTTGAAGCAGTCCTCTTCCAGTCATATTAAGTCTATCTTATTGCTATTCCTAAACTTCCATGCATGATTTTCAACTCTTTGTGATGAGTAATCTCTCGAGGGATCTTATGGATACTACTTTGGATCCTACTTTAGATCAGAACTATGCGCTCCTTCATGTGAAATATGACCTGACCTGAATTTTCGATTACTAAATTATTTGTAAATATTGTTTAGACGGTACTAATTTATTAGCGGAATTGTGATTTGCTTTTGTCTGGTGGTTTGCATTATTATTTGTCTTTTTCATGATTTTTGGATTGCATATATTTCATTTAGAGATTGAGTAATTTAAAAATTTTATTTGATCATTTAGTGCATGCATTTAGTATCATTTAAGTCTAAGATTTTGCACCATCATTTGTATGTTTGTTTGCTTTATATTGCAAACTCTGTTTTGGATTAAATCATAGGTATGACCAAGTTTAATATAAGGTTTTAGGCATTTTTCCGAGTCTATTGTACATCACACTAGAGATAGTGATTATTATGAGTAGTGTGCTATTAGGAGAGAAAATTCAATGAAAGGTCAAAGTAGAGCCTCTTGATTTTATGGTACCATGTCCCTCATGAATTTTGTGATGAAGAGCGAATATGGATTACTATTCATTTTGTATAACTTTTCTAATGATTTATGATCTAGTTTACTAAGTGAAAACTAAACGATCCAGTTAAAGTTTTTTAGACCACTATAAAAAGTACTAGGGAGGCTATATAGTAGACCTATAAAGACGCTGGATAGGATGAATGAAAAACTCAAGGGAAAAAATTATCTAATTTTCTTGTAGAGCCGATTTTTAGAGGAGTTGCTTAAGCTATGATGGGAAGAATTTTGTTTTAGATAGAACAAATTTAAATTTAAGGAGCTTGTATTTAGGTGTGGATTTTGGATTGACGCCCTCTATATATGTTTTATAACAATTTGAGATCTGATTTCTAAAGTGATATAATAGAGGGGTATTTATTTTAGCTTTAGAGTTAGAATTGTCTTTTAGAACACCTTAAGATAGGTGATCCACTTTCAAAGCCAGAAAGCAACACTCTAAGTATGAGGGATATGAACACCATGCATACAAGTGCCCTAGATTAAGTGTTCCAAGTGTGAAGGATTTGGACACTGTGGTTGTCAGTGCCTCTCGAAGAGTCTATATACTAGTATTATCGTATTAATGATAATGATAATTTCATGATAGTCAAGGATGTTCACATTCCTCTCGAGGTGATTAGTGGTGATATTGAGTTTGTGAAGTCTTCTAGTATATCCATACTTGATGAGACTGATGTTTATGCGGAGAGTACCATTGGAGATCACGATGTATTAGTGGTGTTTATTATACCCTCCTGATATCAAACACCTAAGATAAAGAAAGAGATTGAGCATGAGATAGTTACAGTGTTGCTACTAGAAAGTCTTTAAAGATTCTTCATGTGGTTTGTTAGAGTACTTATAGTGTTTCTCTTCTAGTGAGTCTTTGGAATTTCTCTTTGAGGTTAAGCCCATTGATCTTAGTGTATTAATATCAATAAATGAGTCTGATGAATATTCCCTAGAAAACCCATGTACTTTGTTCCTAATCTTAGGAGTTGCATCTATTGAGTCTATTACATTGTATTTGCCTGTTATATATGATGAGACCCCTCCTAGACAGGTAGCAATTTGCAGTAATAATTACAAATTATTGCATATCACATCATATCTTTCAAAAATTTAGAGTTGATGATGAAGTATTGGCTAGAATTCACTCTAAGAGGTTCCCTTTAGGAACTGTAAGTAAGTTGCGCGCTTGGCATACAAATCCTTACAGAATTCCGAGGAAGATTGTTTATGCTATTAATTAGTTAGATGTCCTTGGAATCTTGACATCAATCCAGTTTTCAATGTCAATGATTTCATGATTATTCTAGAGTTTGTCCCATCTACTATAGTAGATTTGTAACGTCTAATAGTTCCACAACCACCACCTATGCCTGACGAGGAGATTTACTAGGGGTGAATCTTTATTCATATTCCACCTTTATTCACTAGAGGTGAATCTTTCAAAGCAACGTGGAAGAGATGAGGATATCCAAATGCCAAGATTAGTTAAGATTTATTATTTAGATTTTATTAGATTTGCTTGAGATTGAGTTGTTAATTTTATCTATTTGTTGGACATGGTGTGCGCATATTTTGAGATACACACACTTATATGAAACATTTAAATTAGATAATAGAAGATTGATCATGAGAATTGTTTTTTTTTTTTTTGGGTAAAACCTTGGAACGTGATGTGTTTTGAAAATGTCTAACATGTGATTTGTTGAGAATGTGTGTGTTATTCGCCTGAGTGTGAGACCGGAAATCTATCGTTTTTGTTATTGTTATTATTATCATACCTAGTTTGTTATTCCCAACATCCACCTCTCAGCCACAAAAACCCTAAATTGCTTCCATTCTATGTCAAAAGACTATACAATTTCAATGTCCTGATGCATCTTAATTTAGGTAATATCTGCTGATTTTCTGATGGTAAATTGCTGCATTCTGTTTCATCATCACATGGTCTTCTTCTCCCATTCATGATACTAGATCGAAGTTTGCATATCAAATATTTCATCTTTTTTTTTTTTGTGGTCTTCCTCTAGCAAACAGTAGATATAAGTGCTGAAGAACCTCTATTGCCATCCAAGTTACAAGTATATGCTTTCTTCTTATTAAATAGGAGTGGTGCTCATGGAATGCATGCATATGCGTTTCAAAAGTAAGAAAACTTGTCTACATTGCTCCTGGCTTGTTCTTAACAAAATAAAAAAAAAATATATTAATCCAATACCTAGAAACATTCTGGATGATCCTTTTTGTTTGACATCCTTTTTAAATTACCAAACTTGTAAGACTGCCTCTCAACGGTAGTAAAACTTCTGGGTACTTTCCGCTTTGGTAGGCAAAGGGGCTTAATCTATTAGCTTGAAGTTATTCATTTTAGAAGCTATTGCAGATATTAAGTATCTTACCATGTTTACTGTTTCGTTCCTTTTGGTACATGTCATGCAAGCCACTAAGCTGATTACTCTCAGGAGACAGTTGATCAAGTGAATTGAACAAAGAGAAGTGTGTGGCGAGTGAGGGAATAAGAATGAAGTATGCCATTCTTTCCTATCTTTCCTTACTGACATTATTTCCATTGCACATTCCCAAACAATCTCAAGCAATTCCTCCTACCCTTCTATTGAAGCTACCTTACTTGAGAATTGAAATCTCTTTGAATAGATGTATGTCTTGAGCTCATTCTTTAGTCCATTACATTTCTATCTGGAAATAAGTCAGGTAATTTTGTGGGCCTCAGGAGACATTTTGTTGGAGGATCCACATATAATAGTGTTCTCTATATTCCCAGTATCAGAGAGTGAGGGAGAGAAACCTATCTTCTTGATGCAAAGCTCTCATGATTATGGATGTTTAAAGCACTCGAAACTCAGAAGTCAAATATTTTGCTCTTCATGCATCAAATGGCCACACAATGAACTGTTTTGATCAACTAGCTGATTAGTTATCAGTATGAGTAGTTTTCTTAGCCACGTGATAACCACCTTGTCATATTTTGCCGCCAATTTCCCTCTTTATCTAATCCAGGACAATTAAAATGACTGGTGCAGAGCTTTAATGAAAGACTGCCATCCCTTTCTTAGTGGTAGGCTATTTCCACATGTTCATCACTTCATCCTAATGATATCTAGGCTGATCGATAACTGATCTTATTAGCGATAAACATCCTAAAAAGATGTTGAATTAATATATTTTTCCACTTCAAGTGTATTCTATAGATTTAGCTTGTCCCTTGTGATGGCACTAGCAGTGTTACTTGCTGAATGGCTTCTGCCTTCTCATTTACTATGAAGTAGTAAGCGATACCTTGGGATGAGTTATGCTTGGATTTGAATGTAGATAAGCTGTATATGTACTGGTCATATCAAATGTATTGCTTGACCTTTTCATCTGTTCATCATTAATCCGGGTTATAAATTACATAAGGCTAAATATTTAAAAATCTTCCGTTGTCTTGCAAATAGCATAGTCTAATTTGGTGAGCCATGCTCTAGAAGATTATTTAGGCTATGTGGTTCACCAAATAGATAACTCCTCGATATGGAGAAATAACCTAGGAAATATGCTGTTCTCCCTCTATTCACGCACATAAACTTCTTGCATATGCTGATTGACCTTATTGATTTATTTTGTTTTCAAATTGTGTAATTTGCTAAGACACAGATTTTGTTGCTCTGATCTTCTCTATGCAGAAACCAAAGTGGAGGCCTTCAAGATTGGATGACGTCGACATGGCTGAGGTGGAATCATTGTTTGAACCTTTGCCCTCTGGAGAAGAATTGAACGTGTGATGATTTACCCAGTTACTTCGCGAAGAAAGGGAGCAAGAACCTCTTTTCTGTAAAATTCATTTCCATGAATCTTATTCTGAGCCAATATTTTCGTTCAATCCTAATATTAACACTGGGAATTAAATAAATTTAGCCTTGACAGTGCTTTCCATTAATTTCCATTTTTTTTTTTACCTGGATGAATATTAGAACGTTACTATAATGTAAATTGCTTGGTCTTTTGGCTGAGCTCCTGTCAAAGTTCTTATAGGGGATCATTTATAAGATGAGTGGTATTTATCAACTTATTTGCTTTTTCGAACAAATCTATGCACATAACAATAGTGGAGGTGATCTTCCCATGTAGAAAGTGTTCAGGATTTACGGTGGGGGGAGGGGCAGTTAGTTATATATGCTCCAATATTAACCATTTTATGAATTTGTGTATGTACCATACCAATGTTTAAAATAGCGATAACGATAACGTAACGTTTTGTCTTTGTTAGGTTATGTCTCATATAGCGTAACACATAACGTAGGTTATGTAATTTTCTATTTATTTAATTAAAAATAAATATAAAACTATATAAAGTAACTTTTATAAATTCAAAAATAAATTTAAACTATCTAAAAAAATAATATAAAACCATTTTATAATACATATTCTAATCTAATTTTATATTAAGTTTTACTATAATTTGCACATTTATCTTCATAAATTATATTAAGTCTTCAACTGTAATTCCAGTTATCATTTAAATAAGAAAATAAATTTTAATTTTTTTATTTCAATTTCAGTTATTATCATTATTGTAATTTATATTTTGTAATATTCAATTTATCTTATTTGTAATTGTTAATTTCAGTTCAGTTAAAAATTTAATAAAATCAACAAGATATTTCAGCAACCAGAGTGGAAAACAACAAGCAAACAAGAAAACAATCGCAAATTAACAAATTAGCAATTCCATAAACAATCAAACAAGCCAACAATTAATTAAGAAAATTACAACAATTCGCTAATAAGTAAAATAATAATTAACAATAATATAGAGAATTACTAAAAAAATAATTGTAAATAGCGTAATATAACGTAACGTTACGTAATATAATGTAAGATAACATAAAAAACGTATTGTTATGGTACACTGAGTTATTTTCAGTTGTTACGTAGCGTTGAGGCTCCGTTAGGTTATGTAACGTAATATAACGGGTTTCATAATGTGTTATTTTCAACATTGTACCATACTTTATATTTCTTTATATTTGTAATGTATTATGTATTGCCCTTGCATCTATATATATGTGGTTTTTTTTTCTTTCAATTTTCTTAGTTTTTGATTTCTTTTAATAGTTCTTTCATTATATTCTTGTTAATGATATGTCCCGGACTATTGCCCATCATTTATACTAAAAAAAAAAAGCAATAAATACTAATCAAATAAGAAACTTTGGTTGCTATCCTAAATCTTCGTTCTACTTAAATTACGAATTGGTACGGCATTTTAGTCATTTAGAAATTTCTACATACTAAAGAATTGTGAGCAATTAAGAATTCTTAATTTCTCTTTTATACATATATTTCAATGTTTTTTTATTTTTATTAATCCTGTACATTCAGGATTAGGAATTTTACTCCTTTAGAAGAAAGGACTGAAACACAAAAAAGTAGACTGAAAAGGACTGATACACACAATATTTCTAAGGCAGTTGAACTTATTTGAAACAGCTTCTCTAAATAGTAACTGTAGAATGGCTTTTCTGAAAACTGGGCCTCTAACGAACTCCGGAGTTTTCCGAAGGAGCACACCATTTTTACTAGTGAGCCCACTTAGGAATGGGTCTTTTCTAACTAGGAAAAGTGGTGTGCTCTTTTAGAAACTCCCCTGACTTATTTTCTGACTGTGTGAACTTTTGTCGTTTCTTGGAGACTTTATCAGACCAATCCTACTTCTGTCATCTTCTCCATTCTCTCTCTCTTTTACAATTTCCCCAAATTTCGCTAAAAGTTTCTTTGGGTTCATCAAAATTGTGAAGAATCGAAAATCCAGAGGTAATCTTCTTGTTTCTTTATCTCAATAGAATTTTATTGTTATTTATCTCAACTTTACTTTTCTTGGTGTTTTGCAATTAGGAAGAGGGATTCCATGGATCTACATTGCCCCCTGGCTTGATCTCTCTGCAAGGACATCCTCTCCCCAAATTCACACATCTTGTTCGCTTCGCTGCTGCATGCAAGAACTTTTCCATTCCTCCGATTCCCATGACTACTGTTTTCTCCCGGTTCATCATCGAGCAAAGCTTGGTGCCTCTTCAGCCCTATGGAACCTCGTAAGCCCTATGGGACTGCATATGCTCAACGCTTGATGGGGAAAAGGTCGCCGCCATCATATTTCTCGACCCCGTACAATATATGAGGGTAAGTTGTCATTTTTCCACCTGTTTTTCTAATGCTTTTTCTCCTCTAGTGAAATAATTAGTCGTATCGACCCTATTATTTAAGAAAAATGATATATGGATGGGTCGGTCAAATATGCTACCTGCTGTCGTCTTCTTCTTGCTGCCTCCACTAGCCGCTACCATCAACTCAACTATATCTCGTTCTCCAGCTCACGAGATTTAAGTCGCACCTATAGCATTGATTTGTTGAGGATCCAATCTCTCAATCTATCTCAAAATACCACGAGATATACACTCAAGCACACAAGATAGTAACATAAGAAAATCATGGAGAGATAACGTGGTTCGACATGCCAAATATGGACCTACGTACCCACCAAAGAGAATACTGGTCATCTGGTTTCAAGTCCTATGAAAACTTATTGTGATTTTTGATTACATCTCGATACTCTATGGATGTGAAATATAAACCCAATATTGATTGGGGTATGACTATACTGATCCAGATGAAAGTCGACATATACTTGAATCTCTAGACCGTCTATATTCAATAAAAGCTCGAAGTTAAGGGAGCTGATTGCTTTGTTGAAAGTAGGTTGGAAGGTGTTTTGGAGAGTAGAGAGGGAAATCTCACTCTCTCTATTTTCCACGAAATGATTCATGAAAAATAAAATTTGTGGAAAGGTACTCTCTTTACTACGTGGAATGAAAGATAGAGGATGGATTTAACTTTTTTTTGCATTGAATCTACCCTCTAGTGTTGCTACTAGAAAGTCTTTAAAGATTCTTCATGTGGTTTGTTAGAGTACTTATAGTGTTTCTCTTCTAGCGAGTCTTTGGAATTTCTTTTTGAGGTTAAGCCCATTGATCTTAGTGTATTAATATCAATAAATGAGTCTGATGAATATTCCCTAGAAAACCCATGTACTTTGTTCCTAATCTTAGGAGTTGCATCTATTGAGTCTATTACATTGTATTTGCCTGTTATATATGATGAGACCCCTCCTAGACAGGTAGCAATTTGCAGTAATAATTACAAATTATTGCATATCACATAATATCTTTCAAAAATTTAGAGTTGATGATGAAGTATTGGCTAGAATTCACTCTAAGAGGTTCCCTTTAGGAACTGTAAGTAAGTTGCGCGCTTGGCATACAAATCCTTACAGAATTCCGAGGAAGATTGTTTATGCTATTAATTAGTTAGATGTCCTTGGAATCTTGACATCAATCCAGTTTTCAATGTCAATGATTTCATGATTATTCTAGAGTTTGTCCCATCTACTATAGTAAATTTGTAACGTCTAATAGTTCCACAACCACCACCTATGCCTGATGAGGAGATTTACTAGGGGTGAATCTTTATTCATATTCCACCTTTATTCACTAGAGGTGAATCTTTCAAAGCAACGTGGAAGAGATGAGGATATCCAAATGCCAAGATTAGTTAAGATTTATTATTTAGATTTTATTAGATTTGCTTGAGATTGAGTTATTAATTTTATCTATTTGTTGGACATGGTGTGCGCATAATTTGAGATACACACACACACACTTGTATGAAACATTTAAATTAGATAATAGAAGATTGATCATGAGAATTGTTTTTTTTTTTTTTGGGTAAAACCTTGGAACGTGATGAGTTTTGAAAATGTCTAACATGTGATTTGTTGAGAATGTGTGTGTTATTCGCCTGAGTGTGAGACCGGAAATCTATCGTTTTTGTTATTGTTATTATTATCATACCTAGTTTGTTATTCCCAACATCCACCTCTCAGCCACAAAAACCCTAAATTGCTTCCATTCTACGTCAAAAGACTACAATTTCAACGTCCTGATGTATCTTAATTTAGGTAATATCTGCTGATTTTCTGATGGTAAACTGCGGCATTCTGTTTCATCATCACATGGTCTTCTTCTCCCATTCATGATACTAGATCGAAGTTTGCATATCAAATATTTCGTCTTTTTTTTTTGTGGTCTTCCTCTAGCAAACAGTAGATATAAGTGCTGAAGAACCTCTATTGCCATCCAAGTTACAAGTATATGCTTTCTTCTTATTAAATAGGAGTGGTGCTCCTGGAATGCATGCATTTGCGTTTCAAAAGTAAGAAAACTTGTCTACATTTCTCCTGGCTTGTTCTTAACAAAAAAAAAAAAAAAAAATATTAATCCAATACCTAGAAACGTTCTGGATGATCCTTTTTGTTTGACATCCTTTTTAAATTACCAAACTTGTAAGACTGCCTCTCAACGGTAGTAAAACTTCTGGGTACTTTCCGCTTTGGTAGGCAAAGGAGCTTAATCTATTAGCTTGAAGTTATTCATTTTAGAAGCTATTGCAGATATCAAGTATCTTACCATGTTTACTGTTTCGTTCCTTTTGGTACATGTCATGCAAGCCACTAAGCTGATTACTCTCATGAGACATAGTTGATCAAGTGAATTGAACAAAGAGAAGTGTGTGGCGAGTGAGGGAATAAGAATGAAGTATGCCATTCTTTCCTATCTTTCCTTACTGACATTATTTCTATTGCACATTCCCAAACAATCTCAAGCAATTCCTCCTACCCTTCTATTGAAGCTACCTTACTTGAGAATTGAATCTCTTTGAATAGATGTATGTCTTGAGCTCATTCTTTAGTCCATTACATTTCTATCTGGAAATAAGTCAGGTAATTTTGTAGGCCTCAGGAGACATTTTGTTGGAGGATCCACATATAATAGTGTTCTCTATATTCCCAGTATCAGAGAGTGAGGGAGAGAAACCTATCTTCTTGATGAAGAGCTCTCATGATTATGGATGTTTAAAGCACTCGAAACTCAGAAGTCAAATATTTTGCTCTTCATGCATCAAATGGCCACACAATGAACTGTTTTGATCAACTAGCTGATTAGTTATTCAGTATGAGTAGTTTTCTTAGCCACGTGATAACCACCTTGTCATATTTTGCCGCCAATTTCCCTCTTTATCTAATCGAGGACAATTAAAATGACTGGTGCAGAGCTTTAATGAAAGACTGCCGTCCCTTTCTTAGTGGTAGGCTATTTCCACATGTTCATCACTTTATCCTAATGATATCTAGGCTGATCGATAGCTGATCTTATTAGCGATAAACATCCTAAAAAGATGTTGAATTAATATATTTTTCCACTTCAAGTGTATTCTATAGATTTAGCTTGTCCCTTGTGATGGCACTAGCAGTGTTGCTGAATGGCTTCTGCCTTCTCATTTACTATGAAGTAGTAAGCGATACCTTGGGATGAGTTATGCTTGGATTTGAATGTAGATAAGCTGTATATGTACTGGTCATATCAAATGTAGACCTTTTCATCTGTTCATCATTAATCCGGGTTATAAATTACACGAGGCTAAATATTTAAAAATCTTCCGTTGTCTTGCAAATAGCAGTCTAATTTGGTGAGCCATGCTCTAGAAGATTATTTAGGCTATGTGGTTCACCAAATTTTGAGCTGATAACTCCTCGATATGGAGAAATAACCTAGGAAATATGCTGTTCTCCCTCTATTCACGCACATAAACTTCTTGCATATGCTAATTGACCTTATTGATTTATTTTGTTTTCAAATTGTGTAATTTGCTAAGACACAGATTTTGTTGCTCTGATCTTCTCTATGCAGAAACCAAAGTGGAGGCCTTCAAGATTGGAGGACGTCGACATGGCTGAGGTGGAATCATTGTTTGAACCTTTGCCCTCTGGAGAAGAATTGAACGTGTGATGATTTACCCAGTTACTTCGCGAAGAAAGGGAGCAAGAACCTCTTTTCTGTAAAATTCATTTCCATGAATCTTATTCTGAGCCAATATTTTCGTTCAATCCTAATATTAACACTGGCAGTTAAATAAATTTAGCCTTGACAGTGCTTTCCATTAATTTCCATTTTTTTTTTTTTTACCTGGATGAATATTAGAACGTTACTATAATGTAAATTGCTTGGTCTTTTGGCTGAGCTCCTATCAAAGTTCTTATAGGGGATCATTTATAAGATGAGTGGTATTTATCAACTTATTTGCTTTTTCGAACAAATCTATGCACACAACAATAGTGGAGGTGATCTTCCCATGTAGAAAGTGTTCAGGATTTACGGTGGGGGGAGGGGCAGTTAGTGATATATGCTCCAATACAAACCATTTTATGAATTTGTGTATATACCATACTTTATATTTCTTTATATTTGTAATGTATTATGTATTGTCCTTGCATCTATATATATATGGGGGTTTTTTTTTTTTTTTTTCTTTCAATTTTCTTAGTTTTTGATTTCTTTTAATAGTTCTTTCATTATATTCTTGTTAATGATATGTCCCGGACTATTGCCCATCATTTATACTAAAAAAAAAAAAGCAATAAATACTAATCAAATAAGAAACTTTGGTTGCTATCCTAAATCTTCGTTCTACATAAATTACGAATTGGTACGGCATTTTAGTCATTTAGAAATTCCAACATACTAAAGAATTGTGAGCAATTAAGAATTCTTAATTTCTCTTTTATACATATATTTCAATGTTTTTTTATTTTTATTAATCCTGTACATTCAAGATTAGGAATTTTGCTCCTTCAGAAAAAGAAAGGACTGAAACGCAAAAAAGGGGACTGAAAAGGATCTGAAGAAAGGACTGAAATGCAAAAAAGTGGACTGAAAATGATTGATACGCACAATATTTCTAAGGCGGTTGAACTTATTTGAAACAGCTTCTCTAAATAGTATCTGTAGAATGGCTTTTCTGAAAACTGGGCCTCTAACAAACTCCGGTGTTTTCCAAAGGAGCACACCATTTTTACTAGTGAGCCCACTTAGGAATGGGTCTTTCCTGACTAGGAAATGTGGTGTGCTCATTTAGAAACTTCTGACCGTGAACTTTTGTCGTTTCTTGGAGACTTTATCAGACCAATCCTACTTCTGTCATCTTCTCCATTCTCTCTCTTTTACAATTTCCCCAAATTTCGCTAAAAGTATCTCTGGGTTCATCAAAATTGTGAAGAATCGAAAATCCAGATGTAATCTTCTTGTTTCTTTATCTCAATAGAATTTTATTGTTATTTATCTCAACTTTACTTTTCTTGGTGTTTTGCAATTAGGAAGAGGGATTCCATGGAACTACATTGCCTCCGGGCTCGATCTCTCTGCAAGGACATCTTTGCTCCAAATTTACACATCTTGTTCGCTTCGCTGCTCCCGATTCATCATCGAGCAAAGCCTGGTGCTCTTCAGCCCTTTGGAACCTCGTAAGCCTTATGGGACTGCTTATGCTCAACGCTTGATGGGGAAAAGGTCGCCGTCATCATATTTCTCGACCCCGTACAATATATGAGGGTAAGTTGTCATTTTTCCACTTGTTTTTCTAATGCTTTTTCTTCTCTAGTGAAATAATTAGTCGTATCGATCCTATTATTTTATTGTCTTCCAATATGCTGAAACTTCATTGAAGCTACTGCATTTTCGTTCCCTTTGATCCAAGATATGTTTTTATTGTTAATTTCTAGATAAACCCGATGTAGGATTTTGGTCTAGGAAAGAAAAATGATATACGGATGGGTCGGTCAGATATGCTGCCTGCTGTCTTCTTCTTCTTCTTGCTGTCTCCACTAGCCGCTACCATCAACTCGACTATGTCTCGTTCTCCAGCTCATGAGATTGAAGTTGCACCTATAGCATTGATTTGTTGAGGATCCAATCTCCCAATCTAATATCAAAATACTACGAGATATACACTCAAGCACACAAGATAGTAACATAAGAAAATTATGAAGAAATAACGTGGTTCGACAGACTAAATATGACCTACGTACCCACCAATACTGATAATCTGGTTCTAAGTCCTATGAAAACTTATTGTGATTTTTTATTACATCTTGATACTCAATGGATGTGAAATATAAATCCAATATTGATTGGGGTATGACTATACTAATCCAGATGAAAGTCGACATATGCTTGAATCTCTAGACCTTCTATATTCAATAAAAGCTCGAAGTTAAGGGAGCTGATTGCTTTGTTGAAAATATGTTGGAAGGTGTTTTGAAAAGTACAGAGGAAAAACTCTCTCTATTTTCCACTAAATGATTCATGAAAAGTAAAATTTGTGGAAAGGTGCTCTCTTTGCTACGTCCACTAAATGATTCATGAAAAGTAAAATTTGTGGAAAGGTGCTCTCTTTGCTACGTGGAGTGGAATGAGAGAGGATGGATTTAACTTTTTTTTTTTTTTTTTTTGCATTGAATCTATCCTCTACCCGAAAGTAAGATTTGTGCTCACTAAGACTAGTGGTGTGCACATTTCGAAATTCCCAATGGCGAGCATGGTCACATGGGTTGGCTTGAACATTGGGTCACCCGCACCCACTTGTGGTGTTAAAATTAAGGATTTTAATCAATTAGAAAAACAAGTCTCAACTTTCCAATGAAACAACAAAATTTTCAAGCCTTCCTCTATAAATGTAAACCCTAGCAAAACCTTCATGCAGCCATCACGTACGCTGATCAAAGACATACAATATGTTGTTGCGTTTAAATTACCAGCACCCTCTCAGGATGCATAACAAGCAGTCCCCTCCATGGTCAGATCTCCCAGTTGAAATACTCTACTTCTTCCTAGATCTCCTCTGTTTCGCCGACCGGCTCCGGTTCGGCTCCATCTGCAACTCCTGGAGATCGGCAGTGGCCGACAGTGGCTACAGGCAAACCAAGCCTTGGGACTGCCCTTGGGTGATATGCACTAGGACTCCATCAGCCAAAGACTACGTCTTCTTCAGCATTGAAGAGAACAGAACCTACGACTTGAAGCTCAATGTAGACGAGCGTGCAACCTGTTGTGGATCGTCCGAAGGCTGGGTTGCGATGGGCCATCGCCTCACCAGGAAGTTTCTAGTCAATCCCATAACTCAACATAAAATTCGACTCCCGCCTCAAGATGTACTTCCGATTCAAAAGGTCGTGGTTTCATCGTCGACACCAGATTCAACTAAAATCATTGTTCTGCATGGTAACAACAAGAAATCGAGCATATGCTGCCTTGGAGACAAGTCATGGACACAAGTGTGTGAAGAAAAACACAGGTACAATAACTGAGGACTTTGTACCACTCAGAGATGGGTCGTTGCGATACCTAATCGGGAACGAACTTTCTCAAATACAAGAAGGAAGGAGATTTATGCTCATAACTAATGGCAAGTTGCTTGTGATCAAGTTGATCTTCTACAAGATTGAAGGACTATCGCAATTGAGATTTCATATATACGACGAGGTAGAAGAGGCCAGTGGCAAATGGAATTCAGTTAGCAACTTGGGTGATCGAACATTGTTCATAAGTTCGGCCTGCTCCGAAAGTGTAGTGGCTAAAGATCAATCTGTATTTCAACGGAATAGTATATATTATATTGATCCTGAACTAAGAGAGCTGCATTTGATTAGCTTGGATGATTTGAGGAGAATTAAACTAGATCTTGGGGAATTAATACCACAAACTTGGTTTTTTCCAAGTGCTTGATTGACTTATATTAGCTCTTCTTAGAGAGAAAAAAAAGTTATATTAGCTCTTGTTTGCGATGTTGAAATTAACGTATTAGATTAGAAAACTATGTCGTATTTAGATTTAATTTAGTTTTAGTCCTACATCTCCTATGAAATTATTTGTATAGTATTGACACTTATAAATATATAAATCTCTTGCATTACAATAAAATAGATTGGATGATTCTGATTAGTATGGTATCAGCATGTATTATAAAATAAATCTCAATTGTCAATCTCAAACATCCTAATCGATGGCCGATTCCGATTCCAATGTCGACTCCGACTCTGCAGTTGTGTCACTGACTCCAATTATGATTCCGTCTTTGCAATCGGGTCGCCAATTTGATTACGCATCTGCTTCAATTTCTACTTTTTCTCTACTTCGTGACTCCATGGACTCTGCATGGTCCCTTCTCGACTGTAAGGGTATAATCCAGTTTTTATGCAGCCCTTTACCTTTTCTTTTGATTACTATCTCTTCTAAGAAAGAAGTTTATCTATCGTCTACTGCTACTTTTAAAAAAGAAATTTATCTGCTACCTATTACTGTTTTTAAGAAACAAATTTGTATGCTGCCTGCTACTACTTCTATGAAAAATGTTTATTTGTTATCTACTATTGTTTTTAAAAAAGAAGTTTGTTTACTATTATTTTTTCTAAAAAAAAATTTATCTGTTGCCTACAACTTCTGAGAAAAAGTTTATTTAGTGCTACTACTATTTCTAAGAAATTTATCCACTTCAAATTTATCTGTACTATTGTAAAGAAAAAGTATTTTCTAACATGTATAACAAATTGGATATAATTAATAGTTATACTCCAACTTAAGTGGAAGTATTAGATTGGAAAACTTTCTTGTATTTAGGTTTAATTTAAATTTAGTTCCACATCGCATGTTGAATTATTTGTATGGTGTTGAGAAACTTATAAATATATATATATCTCTTAACTTATAATAAAATAGATTGATTGGTTTTGATTATTTTATAACTCAATGCATCAATGGAAATCATCATATTGCAGTCAAAGAACGAAATTCAATGTACATCTGATAGTTGAAAATAACATAATATATCATAACAATACGTTTCTTATGCTACTAAATATATTATGTTATTTGTTGTTAGTTTTTTTTTTTTTTAGTAATTTCCAAGTTGATATTGATTATTTGATTTATTTTTTAGGTGATTGAGGCAATTTCAGTATTTGTTTGTTTATTTATTTTTATTATTTACAGAATTACTAAATTGTTAATTTGCAACAGCGAGACTTATTTTTAGAGGAGGGCTTTTGAGAATTCTTGAAAAGATTAAATCTTGTTGAGATAATAAAACCTAATAAATCAAAAATTATCTACTATCATGATACTATAAGTCATTATGATTTCAATTGTTAATATTATATTTAATATATTAGTTTGAGTTATTGAGAGTTATTGAGTTGTTGAAAAATTTAATATAACTAAGTTGTTGTTTCAATTTATCCTTATATATGTCATTGTATATTTATATATTAGACCTGAACATAATGAAATATACTTTAGGATTTCCAATTTAAAATTCATCATGATATCAAAGCATTCAAACTTCTAGAGTAATCAACAAATCCACCTTGTTGGTATTGTGCCACCTCCAAGTGTGCCCAACAAGCCTCCTCCTCCACTGTTGTTCCATAATAATAAAAATTTATTAAGACCCTCCTCTGAGATAGCCTGGCTGCAATCAATCACCTCGACCTTGTTTCATCTGGATCTACAACATTAGACTCGATTTTGACTCGAACATGACTTTCTTCAAAAGTCATTTGTACACCGATTGTCTCATGGTACTCTCTGGCAAAGTCCCAGATATCTAGCATCATATTCAATCTGGTTTTCATCCAGATCTTTCAAGTAAGATCATTGATTTTGATCTAGTTCCGTCTATATGTCCTCCATCAATCGCCTTAATTGTCCAATATGCGTGATCTGCATTCTGTTGCAATAAAATCCCTTTTTCTCTCAATTATCCTTTTTTTCAATAGTATTGTGTCCATATTGATAATTCGACAATTTTCTAGCCATTAAAATTTTCTTCACACTGCAACTCTTTTGTTTATCATATCCTCCTTCTTATGGTACAATCACCATCAATGCATATGCAAAATGATCCATGACTTTGGTCTTTCCTAGAATGAGTATATAAATAATTATAATAACATCCATAAGGATAAAATTAAACAATAGTTTAGTTATAATAAATTTCTTAATAACTCAACAATTCTCAACAATATAAACTAATAAAAAATATAATAATAACAACTGAAATCGTAACAAATCATATTTTCTGGATATGAGATGATATCTAATTTATTAGGTTTTATTATCTCATCACTCCTCTTTAAAAAACTTGCTCATAGACAAGTTTCAAAAATTGATATGCTATTAATTTATTTTTTATGGATAGAGCAAAACTTAAAAAACATTAGAATTGTATACATAATGAATTGAGAACTTGATGAATGAAGAACATAGTTTTCTTATAGATGGAACAACAAAACAAAAAAGTCACACACACACACATGAGAGGTGACATGAAGAGAAAATATGATGATGCATAATTAAAATAATTTACACTGAGATGATCATGTGCAAAGAATAACAATAGACGGATAACAAGGATTATCTAGTTCACAAAAACTAAGTGATCATGCTAGGAGAGCCAATAATTATTTCACGTGTGCATTAATAGAAGGTGACTGCGCCATAAGAAGGACGACATATCACAAAAAAAGCAGCAACATGAAGAAAATTTTGACAGACTATCAACGGGAGTCATAACACCAGATGTTTAGGACTTTGCCAGTAAACTCATGAGATATCGATTCATAAGTGTTTTTCAAAGAAAGTCATGCTCGAGACATAATCGAGTCTAAGGTTATGGATCTAGAAAGAACCAGGTCGAGATGATTGATTGTGACAAGGCTATTTGAGAGGAGGATTTTTAGGGCACACATGGAAATCACCTAGTACCAACGAGGTGGTTTTGTTAATAATCCCTTGATTAATCTTATACCATGTTAAATTTTGGATTTAAAATTTTAGAGTTCATTTCATTAGATTCAGAATGAATACATAAATAAATAAAATGATATCCAAAACAGTTTAGTTACAATAAATTTCTCAACAACTCAATAACTCTCAATAACTCAAATTAATAGTATAAAATATAATTTTAACAATCAAAATCCTAATAATTCATAATATATAGATAAGAAATCATTTCTGTTTTATTAGATTTTATTATCTCAATATTATACTTTTGTTCTTGTTAAATATTGGAATGACTTGAAAGAAAGTTCTTCGTTTAGATTCAAACTAGTGCTTTTATTCTGAAAATAAATAAAACAAAACGTGGAAGTTTCCACCATCTCTTCTTTCATTAGGCATGTTGGCCGCCACCATTTGTGCACTAATTCCTCCATTGGAAGTCTCTTTAGTTTTCTTAAACCTTGCTTGCACATCATTAGACATATAAATAAGCATGGCCTTGGATGGATCCAAGCACTCGAATCAAGAAACAGAGTTATTCGAGGGTCGAATTATCTGGACGAAGCGTTCCTAATGAGTTGTAGGTTGGAGCTCCCGACTCAAAATTTTTTCTATATTATAACAAATATGAATCTAACAATAAAATCATAATTTTACAAATCAATACATAACTAAAACATAATTTATTGAATACTTAAATTATATCAGTTTTTTTTTTTTTTTTTTTTTTTTCTAATCAAATTATATCAGTTGAATGAAGATAATAGTTTTTAGAGAGAGAGAGTTGGAAAAAATACAATATGTAGACTTTAATCTTTGCATTTATGATTTGAGGTGAGACAAGACTTGAAATTTGAAGGGGGGAAGACTTGTGATTT
>JAYEPQ010000013.1:41132232-41394732 GCA_036321105.1 Dracaena cambodiana
TAAATAAAATAATCCTCGACGCACATGGCCCTCGGGCTTTATTTAATAATACCCACCGGCCTTTTATATCTTGGGGGTATTTACAGATTTGTCCCTAGTCCCTTACATCTTCATATTTAGGATTTAGTCCCTCAAAACATCTAAGTTACTACAATTTAGTCTTTTTCGTTAGTTTTTCTCATCCAAATAAACGACAGAATTTAATTTTTACTTTTTTTAATAATGAAATGACTTAAATACCCTTATAAAGAAAAATTGGAAAAGAATAGAGAAATAAAAGAGAAGAAGGGGAGAAGCCAATGAAGAAAAAGAGAAGAGAGGAGGAAGGTAGAAGGAGAAGAGAAGAAAAAGAATGAAGAAAATGAAAAGAGATGAGGAAGAGAGAATAAGGAATTAAGAAGGGGTAAAATAGAAAAACAGGTCAAAAAATAAACTGAGCTAACGGAAGTTAGGGATAGGGACGAAATTATAGTAACTTAGAGAATTTGGAGACTAAATCTAAATATGAAGATTTAAGGACTGAATTATAATTTATAAAGCTGTAAGGGACAAGTCTGTAAATACCCCTTTTTTTTTTTTAAGCATAGGAAACCCAAATAAGCAAGCTAAATTAGCGAATAAATGAATGGTTATTTATTGCTCATAAATTTATCCAAGCCAGAACGGAGACCGAACTTACTAGTATAATTGACTCGCCATTCACGTGGGAATATTTAAAGAATAAAAAATTAAAAAAAAAATTTGCTAAACCGAATATCAACGTCGCTGTATATAATGGGGCCGATGGACTGAGAAAACTCAGAACAGATCTAGAGAGAAAATGGGCTCGGACGATCAATTCCAGCTTCCAAAGATCGACTTCACCGGGCTGGCCCTGTCGGGCACCGGAACCGACAGATGGGCCACAACGAGGGCCCGCGTTATGGAGGCGCTGGAGGCCTACGGCTGCTTCGAGGCCGGGTACGACGACCTCACCCCTGAGATCCGAGATGCCATCTTCGGCAAGCCCATGGAGGATGTGTTCGCGCTCCCGCTGGAGGTCAAAGAGAAGAACGTATCCAACAAGCCCGCACACGGCTACATTAACACCCACAAAGGATACGAGACTCTGTTCATCGACAACGCGTCGGAGCCCGAAGGCCTTGACAAGTTCATGGATCTCATGTGGGGAGACGAAGGAAATCAAAACTTTCGGTTCGAATCTCTATCTGCTTGTTGTTTCAATTACCGATGAATAGATAGATAATTCGGGGGTTCTTAACTTAACTTTGAATGCAATGCCAGCGGAGCTGTTGCTCCATTTACTCAGCAGTTACGCAAATTAGGGCTAATAATTAGGAGGATGATCTTGGAAGGCTTGGGTGTGGAGAAGTACTTCGACGAATTCGTGAATGCGTCGGTGGATGTGCTCAGGATGTCCAAATACGCGCAGACTGATCCCGCATACAGAACAACCTTGCCAGCCCACACGGATGCAACCATACTGTCCATAGTCTGTCAGCGTGAAGTTCAGGGGCTTGAGCTCCAACTCAAGGATGGGAGATGGTTCGCACCACCACCCAACACCCTCAGTATCATGACGGGCCAAACGTTATGGGTAATGATGTCCACACCTGATATTCTAACATTATGTCTAGTCTTTTTTTATGACCTGAAATTTTCTGCCAGGCGTGGAGCAACGGAAGGATGGAACCGATATGGCATCGGGTCATGCCAGCGGGCGACGAGACGAGATACTCTGCCCTCTACTTTGTGCTGCCGCAGGACGGCCACGTTGTGAAGGTGCCGGAGGAGCTGGTCGACGAGGAGCATCCGTTGCAGTTCAGGCCCTTCGAATATGTGGAGTACATCAAGTTCGCCTTTTCGGATGCCACGGCTAAAACCGGGTGCTGTCTTGAGGACTACTGCGGGGTACAACAGGCAACCGCACAGGAGAATGTTGCTGCGTAATTTGGTCAGGTCTCGTGTTCTGCTGCTAGCTACATCGTAGTGCTTTTCGTGTTCTATGTCGTGAAAATAAAGATTCAGTCTGTTTGCAGTTCATGTGAGTTTGAGTGTCTAATTAGGAAAAAATAAATGTGGGTTTTATCTGTCGTCTTTGTGTGTTTGTAATGTCGAATTATGGATCTTAGATCGAGCTTATGTTTATGCTATTATAGGAAAGCAATAATTTGAATACGCCAATAATTTGAGGGAAAAAAAAAAAAAGAGTATTTACAGACCTGTCCCTTACATCTTTATAAATTATAATTTAGTCCTCCATATCTTCATATTTAGTATTTAGTCCGTCAAATCCTTTAAGTTACTATAATTTAGTCCCCAATTTATATTTTGCCCCGATTTTCACATTTTATCCTTGATTTCCTTCACTTAATTCCCCATTTCCTCTCTTCTTAGCTCTTATTGGGTTCTCCCCTTCTTCATCTCTGTATACATTTATTGTGTTCTCCCTTTCTGTATTGAGACCAAATGTATTATTATCCACTAAATGTATTAAAACAAGAAATGAATTTATCCAATATAGAAAGGGAGAACCCAATAAATTAATTTATATTGAGACTTAAAAGTTTAATATATTTAGTGGAGAATAATATATTTGGTTTCAATATAGAGACGAAAAACCCAATAAATGAATAGAGAGAGAAGAGAAGAATAATAGGGAACCCAATAATAACTAAGAAGAGAGGGGAAGAGAGAAGGAGAATTAAGTGAAGGAAATCGGGGGTAAAACAGGAAAATCATGCCAAAATATAAACTGGGAGACTGAATTGTAGTAACTTAAACAATTTGGGGACTAAATCTTAAATATGAAAATTTGAGATACTAAATTATAATTTATAAAGATTTAAGGGACAGATCCGTAAATACCCAAAAAAAAAAAAAAACCAATCCTTAAAAGTGTTGTCATACAGCTGTTAAGTGTTTGTCATACAGCTGTCCATTAAAAGTGGGTCCATCAAGCCTGCGAAGGGGAACTTATAAAGGGGCACAAGTTTTTTCCTAGTGAACCCAGATTTCCTAATGAGCCCGGTTTCATTTCAGAAAATGAGAGAATTGCTTAGTGTGCACAATTTAATTTCCAAAATACCCTTCAGTTTTATTCCCTCATCTCACTCTTCTCTCTTCACTTCATCTCAACCCCAAAACCCAATATCTCCTCTCTTCTCATTCCAAACCTGCCGCCGCCGCAGCCAAAGACTCCACCGCCGAGCCACATCACGCCGCCGCCTTAGCCTCCTTCCAAACCCGCCGCCGCCGCCTTAGCCTCCGCCGCCGACCACACCCCGCCTCCACCGCTGACCACACCCCGCCTTCACCGCCGACCACACCTAACCGCCGAATCCTCTCTCTTGATCTTAGATTTCTCGGCTCCACTGTGAGTGCCCTTTAATTTAATTTTAATTTTGTTTTATTTAGTTTATTCTTATTTGCTCTGTGACTGCCCTGAAAACTGAGAATTTCTTGTTTGGTATGATAATATTTCAGAATCGAAAAATTCTAAACGAGTACATTTTTTGTTAATTTTGATTTTTAATATTTAGATTATAATTATGAAGAAAATATAATATTGTAATCGTAGTTGTAAAATATGCAAAAATTTAGTTATTTTTCTAATTATATATGTTAATATTAAAATTTATTAATTAATTTAGAAGTTTAATGGTATTGTCGTAATGGTTGATTAAGTAACAAAGAACAGTTTCAGTGTTTTTAAATTTTAATATTACACTATCTTGTAGCTAAAAAATAAATAGATAAAATATGATATTTGTAGCAAATTATACTTTGTTACTACTTATTTACACATAGAAAATTTACTGTTTTGATAAAAAGCATCTATGAATGAAATATCTTTGTATTACATAGATGGATCCGACAGAATTTTCTCGCATTCGACCAACTCGCTCGTTAAGGAGGAGGAAAGCAACATCTCGACCACAAATCCAACGCCCAATACGAGAGAGAGAATTTGAAGTGGCCGTAGATACTGAATTAAATATAGAAACTCCTAATTTGATCCGATATGATAGTGCAAGACTAGAAAAAGGGAATACTGATGCAGGAGGCTCTCAAGATGATCTTCATGAGTCAAATTATCGAGATCCAGTTGATTTATCAGTACTGAAGAGTTTCAAGACGCATGTTGCTCTCAAGATGATCTTCTCGAACCAGAAGCAGACGTCAACCCCCGAGAAAGACAAGGAGACAGTGATTAGATTATATGAGTTGTGTATTGATATGGGTGACGTAAGGAACTTCAAGTGGCCGGTGTAATTGTTTTTTGCAAATATTTTGATGAATTTGTAGAATATATGGTTTTTGTTTGTAATGAACCCTATAGCTCGCTTTTTGTTCGTTTAATATAAACACTACGTTTGTATTTGATCTTATTTCTTTAATTCGTATGAAATCGTGTTTGTTTTATACGTAGGGGACGTTGTTTATAATCTTCACTATTTTATTGTATCAGTAATTGTATCGTTATTTTATTATATCGGTGTATCCATGTATCACTGTATCATTATATCGGTGTATCAGGAGTATCATTGTATTTGTGTATCTGAAGTATCATTGTATTTGTGTATATGGAGTATCATTGTATCGGTGTATCATTGTGTGTCGGTGTATCATTGTATCGCAATAAACGATGTATCAGTGTATCAATGTGTTACTACACAAGATGTTATTGAGTTGTAATGTAATTTTGCTCTTCGCAGACGAGTTCCATTGGGGTGTAATTTTGTTCTATATAACTTGTGACCAATATTTTGTATATCTCTTGTATCTTCAGTTGTGTCGGTCTTATCCGGATATGATAGTTTGGTCAAAACACTATAATTGTGAAATGTAGCGGTGTATCAGTGTGTCTGTACGCCCGAAAATTGCATCTTTGATTCCATTGAAAAATTGCTTGATTACAATGAGAATTAAGATTACAAAAAGGAAATAGGAGTCACAAGAATGGGAATATTGGTGGATTCCCTTTTCTTCGTAGGTTCGGGTGGCGGTGGAGTCTTGCTGCTGCTCCGTTGACTATCCAACTTGGAAGGGAATCTGTGAGCTCTCGAAGAAAACCCGCTCCTTCTGATCTCTCTCAACTCTCTGTGAAGAATCGCTCTGCCAACCTAAAAAAAAAGGTCCTTTCTCTCGAATCCAATCTTGTATTTTATAGACTGAGAGGACTTGAAATCCGGATCGATTCCCTCCTGAAAAATCGGATCACGAAATATTAGCAGCGAAAACGAAAAAAAATACGGAAAACAACCCGCGGGTTGGCACCTGCGGGATCGCTCCCGCGAGTGGCATCCCGCGGGAGCTCCCGCGGGTTGCAACCCGCGGGAGGCTCCCGCAGTTGCATCCCGCGGGAGCTCCCGGGGGTTGCAACCCGCGGGAGATCCCACGGGTTGTCCCGCGGGCGCTCCCGCGGGTTGCACCCCGCGAGATCCTCCAGAGGGTTGCAACCCGCGGAGTCTCCTGTGGGTAGCAACCCGCGGGAGCTTTCCCGTGGTTGCACCTTCGGGTTCTCCCATCGTGGTTTCCATATATATATATATATATTTTATTTTATTTACTTATTTTTAGTGTCTACATAACCCCCTTCAAAGTTTTTGGAATTCTTTAATTTATTTGTAATGAATTTAAAAATATTTTGGACTTTTTCCTTTTAATGGGATTATTTGTTATTTGGATCTTAATTTGGGTAGGAATTAGTATTGGAATAGGAAAATGATTTTAAATAAATACCCAAATCCTATTTGGACTCTAATAAATATTTTAATCAAAGATTCCTTTCCCTATTTGAACTCCTGCTAATTCACTATAAATACCCATAAATCTCCACCTCTTTTTCTCATACTCAAAAAATCTCTCGTTCTTTTACTTTGTGCGATTACTTTCTCCTTTCCCATTAAATCTAATGGCTTCCGCAGGCACTTCGCACCCACAGGATTTAAATGCTGAAGATCGATCAGTGGGCGTTATCGCCGATAAGGATCGACACACAGGCGTCACCGCCGCTGTTGATCTCTCTTCCCTGATATCAGGTAAACAAACGGTCATCCGTTTACTTTAAAATCGCTTTTGCGGTTATTACGAAAGAGATTTCGTTATGGTGTAAATATAACACATTTATGTAGAACCACGCATAGCTACGGAAGGATGACCACAGGGATGACCTCGCATTTGACCCGGAAGGTGGCACCGGGGTGTCCACGCACGGATATCCACCCCGGGATGGTACTCCGCGGGTGGCATCCCGCGGGTGCCCACCCGCGGGTGGCACTCCGCTGGTGCCTACCGTTGCTAATTTTTTTTTTTTTTTTTTTTTAGATTTGGACTAAAAATTTTATTTATTTATTTATTTTTCTTTTACAGTTCCGTATTCAACGGATCCTTTATCCAAGAATCATTACTTTGGATTCTCGAGCAGTCCGAATAATCAATCTCACTTTGGATTCGACGGTCACATCCCTTTGGTTGAGGAGCGAAGTAGTGCGGATCGACGACATAAAATTATTAGCTGCAACCCACTCACAGCTCGTGAGTTAATCACGGATTCCGTCTTTGAAGGCGCAAATAGACAGGTTTTAAAGAAACCGCAATTTCTTTTTGGGGATGCTGTCAACCAACCAGACGAAGATTTATGGGACACCACCAAGTGGTTGAGCAATGTTGGAGGTCGCCATATGTTTATCCCGGATCTGGAGCGCAGCTATTCTTTATCTTATCTGCAGCGGATTTCATATCGCCGCATGATGTCTTGGCCAATTACCCGTAGCAGTCATGGCGTTGCGACCGGGAGATTTAACAGAAACGGCCCATTTGTCGACGGCCCAGCAAAGTATGCTATAGGTCTGTTGCCCAGTAGATTCGGCAAAGACTTACCTGTTGGAGAGCACCCGAAACGAGCAGACACCTTTATTAATCAATTTTCGGATGCCCATGGTCAATTCCCAGCTCATGATTTCCGCACTCCTGGATGGATTCACTCTACTTCGCGATCATGGTGGTCTCGGATGACCCATTTCATTCTGGTAAATTTCAAGATACGTTTAGAGAAGCTTGGGCTCTATCGTGCGGTGCGCAACGTGCAATTTGGAATTCCACATAGTTCTCCTCACTTCTTCTGCATACTGGAGATGTATAATCCGGAGACCAATATCTTCTTCACCCCTGTTGGAGAATTGGGATTCGCACTTCACGAGATGCATGAGATTTCAGCATTATCCATAGGCGAAACCCCTTACGAGGAGTATGTTCCGAATATGAAGGAACTGCTCCGTCTCAAGGCTGTTCCTAATGCATACTCAACTTACTGGGAGTTGATGTGTCATTACAATATTTGTGCTGATATCTCCAGGCCACGAAATCAAGGGGCGCGCTAGGCCCGAAATCAATGGGTGCGCCATAAGGTATGGGCAGAATATCTATTCCAAAATCTGGAAAGATATGAGTGCAGTATCCAAGTACGGGCTGCTTGCGATATGGATACTGTCAATGAGAGGATTGGCACCTGCTTCGCAACTACATACACTGCAGATTTGATGAAGACGGGTTCAAAACTCAGACTGTTTTCGAAAGTTACCACTACCAAGCAGCTTCCCCCATATCAGACAATGCTATTTTTGCCGGATATCTCATGTTATGGTTGAAGCGCTGTGTGGTGCCTACTTCGTATCGCGAAACTGTTACCGTTGATGTTATTTACCCTGCAGTCCTGTTAGCGTTCGGCCAGCCTCTGGGGTTATTGCCAGCTATGGTTTGCAGTTTGTAACGTGGCTTGAGGGATATAACTGCCCAATTTTGCAAAGTCCAACAGGCGGAAGATAAGGGTGGTAACACTATCTTTAAAATGCCTAATCCACGTATCGACCTGCCATTCACTTATCTAATGGCTTGGTTCGTATTGCACTGTCCAGAATTGATGACTTCTCCTTCAGGACTTATTGATCATGCCACTCCTCATGTACAGCGTTTCGAAAATTGCTCATGGAATGGGAGGTACATGGCTAAGATCCGGCAAATCCTTGGGAGACACCAAAATTACCATATTTACCGTTGTTTCCCAAAATTTCTCGGAGGAAGTTATAGTAACCAACTTGAAGATAGTTCTGGAAATGATGGCTATACAATCTTGCCATCGGGTTGCTTCTGGTGGCTTATTAGCATCCGGCCAAGTCATCTGGTTTTTCGACAGGGTCGAATTTGCTTTATGGAGCCCTATACACCCAGTCGCTTCGCGCGTCAGTTCGGATATGATCAGCTATATGTTGGCAATCCGAACTCTTATCTCCGTCGTGAGGGAAATCTTCTCGAGGGTGCGCGAGGATGTTACCATTTTGCGGCGGGAGGTACAAAGGTATCTTTTACCCTTCCAAGCCAGTTGTCATCCCTCTTTGCGTCAATGGGATTATGCAATTGGTACCATCTTGCAGATATTATCCCTGGCGACTACCAGATTAATCACTCCTTTTTAAGGCATATTGAGGCATCACATAGATCCTCGAAAAAGGGCTTGGCGCGTGAATCCCAATCCATAGGCGCCTCTCTTAGTCCTGATAGCAACGATGGCGATGGACAAGATGATACTTCTAGCCCAGCTTCCCCTCACGGAGGTAGATCCGCGTCGAAGCGCTCTAATCCCAGAGGAGTCAAGGTCCCTCAAAAGAAGAAGAAATTTCAGGCTCGGGTTGATAATTCGGTCCCAGGACGCACTGTTGGTCGTTCAGATCTGTCGACCACAACTTTTCCGGTCTTTTCTACCATCACACCAATACCGACTTCTTCCAGTGAGACTGCTAGGATGTATGGTTTTGCAGCTTTCTCCACACTTAAGATACCTGCGACTGTAAATTCAGTCTCTAAAGTTGCGAATTTTGACAGGAGCGATTCAACCATCAGGGATACAGGAGTCATGGAGTCAACGGGTACTGCCTTGGACGATAGTGCACTAGATGACTTTCTGTCATCTCCCAGTGAAGCTGCTTTACCTAGCCCAGCACCAAGACTTGTACCTTCAGGTGAGCATTTTTCTTTAAAGATTGGACTTTATTCCTCCTTTTCCATCCCCCATTTTTCTCTAACACATATTTGTTTGTATTTTAGGTGGCGAAGGTCAAACAACCCATGCCTCTCCGACCGCCAAATCAGACTCTTTGGACCTGGTGGATTATTCTGGTGTAAGTGGGGCAATTTGTGACTTTGACGGTTTAGGCTCCGATTGAGAGTTTGATAGTGATTATTTCTACCAACCCAACATGGATAAAATTTCTCACTTACCCCCAAAGGCTTCTGAGGCGGATAGACCTGAGGGGTCTGGTTCTATTTCCATAACTGCCGCCGATACAATTCTTCCAACAGGTATTTGGACACTTTCCCCACTTTGCGCAAATCTGTTTGATGATGATACCTGACCTTTTTGTTTATACCAGGTGCATCTTTAATGTCTTCTACGGAGGCTCCAGTAAAGTCTGTGAACACAGAGAGTTTTCCTTTGCCAATGCACATGGTTTCATCATGTTCTGATGATATGGAATCAGTACTTCCTGCTGTTGCTCCAGCATCCATGCGTCCTCTTCCTTCAGCCTCAACAGATTCGAAGCAGAATTTGGCCTCCAGCTTTAGTGAAACAATTATCAGTCGCAACGTCGAATTCTTTCTTGAACTTTTTTATGGATGCATTGAGGAGATTCTCAACGGAGAGGATTTTCTGGAGAAGGTCCATCCTCTTATGGTGAGTCACCTAGACCATATCACTAGGATCGGAGGACCGCAGCGGGCAGCTCCTTATAGAGCCCAATGGGACGAGCTGGAGATCCAATTGTCGTTACTCAACAGTTTGCGCCAGGCTGATCTTGCCGAGATGACAAACCAAGAAGTGGCTCGCTTATGAGCCCAAAACTTGGCTTTTCATGCTGAACTGTAGCAAAATATAGAACGTCAGGCCCAACTTGTCGCGGGACTCCAAGGTTCTTCAGAGAAGCTGACTTGGGACCTGACCCAGATGGAGAACGATATTGAACACCGCCGTAACTCAATAGGTCGCGAGCGGGAGATCATAGCCAAGGCTCAAGCCTCGATTACTAATCTTGAACTTGAAATTCAAAATATTTCTGGCAGAGCATCTGAGGTCTCGCGGCAAAAGGAACAAACCGAACATGACATCGTCGTTGGCATCAGGGAGTTAGAAGAACTCCAGACTCAGGCTGCACAACAACCTCTCATGGACGAAATGGACTTGCAGGAGGAGAGCTTTAGAGACAACAAGAGAGAGTCTCCATTGAAGGCTGCAGGAAGTGGAAGATGCTTTGAAGGCTTTATCTCAAAAGTAATTGTTATTATTACTTCTTGATAATTGTAATAATACAGAAAGAAAGACTTTACTGTGTGCTGCTGTATTATCATTATTACTATTTTTATCTCTTTTTTTTTTTTGTTACATACGTATATGTATTTTATTCCCTTAATAGATAGTGGCTCAATCTATTCAGAGGCTCAGGACTTGATAGTGAGAGTCTTCAGATACATTTAATCCTAACTGTTCAGCGACATATGGTGCGATCTATTAGGATTTGCGAACAATAGGCAAATGTATGGTGTTAACATGCCTAATAATGTCAAGCAGAGGTATAATATTAACGTGCTTATAGGATGACAAGCAGAGGTATAATGTTAACGTGCTTATAGAGTAACAAACAGAGGTATAATATTAACGTGTTTATAGAATGACAAGCAGAGGTATAATGTTAACGTGCTTATAGAGTAACAAATAGAGGTATAATATTAACGTGTTTATAGAATCTTAACCGTTCAGTGACGTCTAGTATGACGAATTATGAAAAGACAGAGCTATTATTAAACATGTCTTGGGGCTCAACCTATTCAGAGGATCTGGTCATGATAGAAATGAATGAGCCGACCAAATAGAGGTAATTGTTAACGTGTTCGGTCTCAAAATTCTGACTATCAGAGGTAACTGTTAACTTGATAGGAAAAATGATTGTCGTCAGAGAAAACTTTAAACCTAACGACCTTAAAAAAAAAATTATGTTCATCAGACGTTTGTAACTTTAGACTTGATGAAGTATGATTTTTTTTGTCCTCTCTTTTTTTTTGACAAGGGTGAAATCTTATCTTAATAAAGAATTGATCTAATGTAAGGTTTTTAGCAAACCCCCAGCTATCAACGGATTTGATTAGCCTTTACCAACTACCGTTTGAGTTGGGCTAGCCATGCTATTCCCCTTAGCATGGTGAGTTATCGAAGGTTTTGTTTGGGCTTAGAGGCCAAACGTTCCTTCTTCCCTTTGCTTTAGTAGCTTCGGGCAGCGATGTATCCTTACATTTAGGCAAGGATATTATCGTGACAGATTTGTCGTTGGATTTTTAGCAAACCCTCAGCTATAAACGGGTTTGATTTGCCTTTACCAACTACCGTTTGAGTTGGGCTAGCCATACTATTCCCCTCAGTATGGTAAGTTGTCGAGGGTCTCGTTTGGGAGCGGGTCAGGAACTGGTTTGACTTTTTGCTTGACTTTGGGTTTGACTTTTGGCTTGACTTTGGAATGGGTGATAACGCCGTGTTCTTGACAGACGATGACGTCTTGTCAGTTCGAACGGGCAATGACGCCTCATAAGTTTTCATAGGCGATGACGCCTTTTGATTTCCGGTGGGCGATGACGCCTCACCTTTTTTCATCGTCGCCCGGCTATGACGCCTAGGCTCCGAATCAGAGGAAGAAAGAAATTCCTCATACTTTTGCTGGTCAACTTCTATGACCAGCATCTCAACCATTGAGCCAATTGGCACTCGGTCGGACTGCGCCACCAGATTCTCTGTCGTAAACAGAGGGGCTCCCACTGTGGTTGCCAGTTCTTGTACGCCCGAAAATTGCATCTTTGATTCCATTGAAAAATTGCTTGATTACAATGAGAATTAAGATTACAAAAAGGAAATAGGAGTCACAAGAACGGGAATATTGGTGGATTCCCTTTTCTTCGTGGGTTCGAGTGGCGGTGGAGTCTTGTTGCTGCCTCCGTTGACTATCCAACGTGGAAAGGGATCTGTGAGCTCTCGAAGAAAACCTGCTCTTTCTGATATCTCTCAACTCTCTGTGAAAAATCGCTCTGCCAGCCTAAAAAAAAAGGTCCTTTCTCTTGAATCCAATCTTGTATTTTATAGACTGAGAGGACTTGAAATCCGGATCGATTCCCTCCTGAAAAATCGGATCACGAAATATTAGCAGCGAAAATAAAAAAAAATACGGAAAACAACCCGCGGGTTGGCACCTGCGGGATCGCTCCCGCGGGTGGCATCTCGCGGGTTGCAACCCGCGGGAAGCAACCCGCGGGATGTCCCGCGGGTTGCAACCCGCGGGAGGATCCCGCAGGGTGCAACCCGCGGGAGCGGGTAGCAACCTGCGGGAGCTTTCCCGGGTTTGCACCCTCGGGTTCTCCCATCGTGGTTTCCATATATATATATATATATATTTTATTTTATTTACTTATTTTTAGTGTCTACACTGTCAGTGAATTATTGTATATTTTTTGCTTTATAAACTATATTTTGTGAAAGATTGTATAATTAGTTGCTAATATAAGTCCTTAAAGTGACGTTAAATTGGGTAAACTAATGATTTATCAATTTATTACATAAATAGAGTCGGTGATGCAGCGGCGGCGTAGCAGACCAGTTCATGCCCTTGTCCGGACTATCAGTCCGAACAGGAGGGATCCGTTCGGACTGACAGTCCGAACAGATCTGGATTGTTCGGACTGAAAGTCCGAACAACTCTGGTCTGTTCGGATTTTCAGTCCGAACAGACTAGATCCGTTCGGACTGTCAGTCCGAACGGGGCAATTCGTGCGAGAGGGTGAAAGAAGCACGAGAGGGAAGAAGGGTAAGATGGAAATTTTTTTTAGAGGGCAAAGTTGAAATATAAGGTAAACTTTAACTGGGCTCACTAGGAAAAAACTTGTGCCCTTTAGAAGTTTCCCCTGCGAAGTCCGAAAGACTCTATTGATTTTGGTCCAGAATTCTTTACCAAATCAGGATCATCCGAAATCAAGGAAACAGGGTTCCATTATAGCAAGAAAACTTTTCTGTATAAATTCAGCTTCGACTACAAATCCATAACTATAAATGCACCCCTCCTTTGTGGGGAAAGGAGTTTGGTTACATCTTCTTATTTTACAGGCCCGATATTTTATAGTTTATAATTTCAAGAGAGAAGAGAGACCTAGAGAAATTGTGATTTGAACTCTCCAATAAAATAAAACTCATGTCGAACGACCATATTTTTATTGAGAACGTAGGCTCGAGATCCATCTCAGCCTAACCTCGTTGTATTATTGTGTATGTATATCTCTAATTTTCTCTTTTATTATCTTATTATAATCTCCTTAAAGCCTACTTGCTCCAAGTCGACGAAGTCAGAGGCTATCTCTCAAATCTGACTTGGCTCAAAACTTATTTAGAGCTCAACCTTGACTAAGTTGTCTCGACAAAACTAGTTGAACAATTATGAAATCAACAATAAGTAAGTATCGTTGTCTGTGGAATTCATCGGTTAAGTATTCCCAGTAAATCATGACTAATACAAAGTGTAAAGACCGGTCAAGCCAGCAAACACCTCTCCAAATAGAAAACAAAGCGACTGCTCTTTGCTAATTGTGGGATTACTAATTGTGTTAGAATATGGGATAAATTAGTCCCAAATAGGAAGGATTAATATTGATTGACTTATTCCATTTTACCTTGGCAAAACAAATACAGAACTATCCCACTCATTCTATCTATCAAACATGTAATATTGAGCTATATATGCTCTTTGCTCACAATAATTTTTTTTGCTATTATAAAAGAGCAATAATTTCAATAAAGCAAACAGATTTTTCTGCTAATTTCGTCCATAATGGATTAAAAGTCCATTAGACTCTAAAAAAGCCCATGCTCAATTCAGGGAGAGAATTTGGGCCCCCAACAAAGCATCCAAAGCCCTCTTGGTCTCTGGGCCTCCCAATATCTAAAGCAAAGAGCTTGGACATCTTTTGGGCTACAAATAGTGGGAGTTTCTAACAGAACACATCTCTTTTTTCTTTTTTTTTTTTTTTTTTTTTTTTTTTTCTTTTCTAGTGAGCCCACTTTATTAATATATTGGGATGACTCATTTGTCCATTTTAGCAAAGGATATATATATATATATATATATATATATATATATATATATATATATATATATATATAGCCAATGCCAAAGTCTACGTCAAGTCTTTACAAAGTTCCAAAACTCTATAATTGCGTGGATTCATCTAAAATAATAGTACAAGATCACTAATAATATTATTAGATGTGACAAAATAAGTTGCATTAAAAATCCAAACCGACTATTTTGGATCCAATCTCTTTTTTGTCATTTTCCTTTTCCTTTTGGAACAAGGAAAGGATAATGTGCTCCCAAATTATACCATTTGTCCAAATTTTAACTAACATACCTACGCGAATATGAATATATATAGAGCATCCTTTTTCTTTAAGAAAACATAATAAAATCCGTCATCTTATACGTAATATGAATTATCTGTATTTGGAAAGTCGGTATTATCTATATAAAAAAGAAGTTTTTTCTTAAAAAAAATTAATAAAGTTTATGAATAGTCTTGAATTTGAAACTTTTCCGTCTTTCTTCAAACTTTTATATTTGGATTTTAATAAATTATGCTTGTCTTTGTTCTATATATAGACAAATACATTATCAATCATAAGAAAATGTTGGAACATAGTTTAATAGTTCGGATGCAGACCTAACATAAGAAAATATTGAAGTTTCCTTTTTTTGAAAGATCCGCATATAATCTTCATTATAGAAAGTTGGATTGCAATCTATCAGAAAATCAAATTCTCCAAGAATAAAGAAGTTTGCATCTAAGGAAACTAAGTTCTTCCACAACAAGAAATTTTTTTAGAGCTTATAGTTTTGCGAGACAAGAGATATGAGATAAAAATATAAAATTTATGTTTTCTCTTTTCCGTTTGAATGCACCACGTCAAGTACTTCCGATCCTCCTGTATTATCCCGTTACCCCGACATGGTGGGGCCCAATGCTGACTCAGGGCACATGTGTGAATGTCCCCTCAAGAATCCAAATGCAAGATGAAACCTCCATTAACCTACACCAATGTATGTATCGAACTCCTTCATTCATGGCCCATTAACCATGATATAGAGTCCGGCCCAGACACGGCAGTCAAGGCTGGGCCAGCCTCTTTCCACCGTCTCCGCCGACTCCAGCCCCAGATTTTCCACTGGGGCCCACGTCGCGTTCATACTACATATCTTGTCCGCACACGGACACAGACGTTAACGCAGGTGATGAGTTGAGAGAGATCGCAATCTTATGAGTTCTCAATTAGTTTATTTTTTTTAATTTAAATTTAATTAAAAGTCTCAATCATAATACAGTTAAGTACGTAAGTTATGGGCCTAAGACATAGACTCGTTTGTATTATTGGGTTCCGATAACGATGTGGAAGACTTGAGCCGGGAGTTTCCAAAGGAGCACTCCAATTTTCCTGGAGAGCCTACTTTTCTGTATTTTTTCTTGTCTGGAAAATAGGCTAAAACATAATGTGCTCATTTAGAAACTCCCCTCGAGTCTCAGACAAACAAGAGACAAATTGTTTTAAAACTTAGTAATAAATGGTGACTATGTATGAAATGAAATCTATTTTGTAATTAGGATGACTTGTCACTCGAAAAAGAACTGCGGACATTTATTGTGAAAAGGTAAAATAATATCGATTGTTTTATATTACTACAACAACAACTAAGACTTTTTTTCCATGTATTTGGAGTTAGGGATTGTAATAGACGCATTCATGGATCAATTCTTGGCAGAGCCAACAATTAACACATGGATATGTCAATTATCATCCATACTTGGCGTAGGCTACATGAACCAAAAGAAAATCACGCCGAATTGATCACGTTGATAATCTTTCTCCATTCATTCATATCAAGTAATATCTCCTCATTTAAACCTCTAGAATCCATATCTTTTCTTATCACTCACATTCATATTTTTTTTCGATTTTTCCTTCACTCTTTTAATTTTTCCTACATTAATAAGTTTCTCTCATTGAACTGGTATATTTATAGGTTTACGTTGCACATGACCAAACTATCGTAAACGATTTTCTCACATCTTCTCATCGATAGGGGCTACACCTATCTTAGCAGAAATATCTTCATTTCTCACTTTATCTCATATTTTGACTCATGTCATAATATGTGACAATATTTTACGCTGACTGTCTCCATCCTACCACAATTCTCCTTTATCCTGATTTGGGACTGATAGTGAAAAGATAAATTTTTAAGTATAATACTGACGGAGTTAATATCAATTGTTTTATATAAAAATCAAATCGGAACATTTTGCATGTGACGATACGAGTGGGGTCATGGTGTCTAGGCGCCTGGTCTATTCAATTTTTTTATTAAAATTGAAATTTTATTTTATTTTTAAATTTAAATTGTCGAATAATACAAATCAAGGACAACTTATATTATGAATATAGAAAAATAACAATAATAAAAAAAAAACTTCCATTCGCAAATTAGGATATGCTTGAATGTCCATTAAAATCATAAAGTTGTGAGTGACAATTGAAGATATTGTCACATAATGTACAAATTTTATCTAAACCCCTTCTGCTAACCAAAAGTTGGAAATGTTGTCGCATAGTATTAATATGATCATATTATGTATTACGATCAAATTAGTATGTGATTGATTACATAAGAAATTTTGTTGAATATGGAGTTTAAATTATGATGAAATAAAATTTCCAAGTGAAATCAACGGTTTGGCGAAGCTTGACTTGAGTCGGGTTACAATAAACTTGTGCCCAGACCTTTTGCCTTGGCTTTTGAGTCCTATCTCCACTTAGCTTTTGAGTCCTATCTCCACTCAGGAGCTCAATCATAAATAGCCTATATGGTAGGGATTACTTAAACGATCATGAGCTGCAAGAGAGCTGCTAACTTTTTACGGATTAAATTTTATAAAAAAAAAAAAAAAAAAAAGACAGTCCGGTGCTATAAAACTCCCCCTCTGTACGGGATTCGGGAAAAAATTAGACCACTTAGATCTTTTTTACGCAACTTTACCTTACTTTTTTCCTGCAAGAACCTGTTTCCACACAGATTAAATTTTATACATTTTGAAATTCATTCATATCTTGATTTGATTTGGGAGTCAGTTGAAGCAGAGCAAATGATAGACCCGCTACAAGACATCGGGGAGGAGCTAAGCAGTAAGAAGTCCAGACTAAATCAAAATAGAATAAGGCGGACAAGTGCACAACAAATGGAAGAGCTAGCATATAACTTAACTTTTGGTTCTGATAGTACAAAAAGATATTATGTAATATTATAAATCTATCTAGTTTTTGATAAAATAAAACTATCACCTTTGCTTTAAAAAAAAAAATCAATTTTTATATCGTGCAACACAAATAATCAGGAATATTTTAGTTACATAGAGAAACTCGAGACCTAAATTTATGCAAAGGTATCAATCTCCCAAGTCAAGTCAATACCACTGCTCTGATATTGTAATTTTTATATCACTGGGTTGTCCATCTCCCCCTCCAAGTGGGGAAATTCTAAATGCGCACCGATTTTTTCTTAGTAAGCACCATTTTCTTTCCCCAATCTCTCTCACCACTTTACCATAGGATGTGGTGCTCACAATGCAAAATGTGGTGCGCATTTAGAACTTCCCCTCCAAGTGGGACGCAAGATCAGTTGCAGGTCGGATTCTACCAGATCCACTTAAAAATTTACTAAACAATTAACACTTGTGTCAATGTAAATCTTATCTCATTAATAAATTTAGATTCTTCTTGAAAATCTAAATTCATGAACTTATGGCGTTTCCATTCAAATTTTGGGTTATTTCATTATATTTCTTTCATAAAATATTCCAATTTTCACTATGTAGATTACATTGAGTTGTTATTTTTAAGGAAAATCTGGTTTAGCCCCTATGTTATAATTGTATGTCCCTCCTCCAATGGACTTATATGGTATACATTCTTGCGTTATAAACAAAATATTGAAAAAACCTGTCACTGTTATGAAACAATTAAAAAATAAATGTCTATTGAGTTCCCTGTGAGTTTCTGTAGAATATTGAAGGACAAAATAATGGAATGAATGTGGATGACCTTTTAACTTCCCCACCATTGAATGGAATGAATGTGGATGACCTTTTAGCTCCCTGAGGAGACGTTTAATTTTCTGAGATTAGTTCTTCTATAAATAGAGATTATCCAATATATCTTGTAACTTACTTGAATATTTAGAGTTAATAAAAGAATAATCTTCTACTATCTCTTATACTTTATTATTCCACTAGTATTATATTAGTATCTTATATCAGTCAATTTTATTTACTTGTAATTATTCAAAAATGAAAAATATAAATTACTAATGATTACTCATATTTTGAGGTTGGACATAAAATACCCTGCTCATTTGTTTAAAGAATGAGGTCAATAATTTGGTATTTTGTAATTTTTTTTTAAGAAAAACCAAAAAAAAATATGACATTAAAAAACTAATTGGACTAATTGGCTGCAGTAAATAATTTTTTAACCATGTATTTTATATTTAGAGTTTTGTTAAAAATTTAAAATACCAAATTATTTGGCCACTTCCTTGTGAATATATAACCAGCGTATTATTGCCCAACCTCAAAGTACGAGCAATTATTAATATACATCTAATTTTATATGAACAGATTTTTCATTTTTTTTTTTTTTTTTTTTGAGACCTGGAGGTGAAACATATAAATTTGGAGTATTTACTGGTTTGTCCCTCAAATCTTCATATATTATGATTTAGTACCCCAAATCTTCATATTTAGGATTTAGTCCCCCAAATCTCCTAAGTTACTACAATTTAGTCTCCTCTCTTCTCCTTTCTCTTACTTCTCTCTTCCTCATCTTTTTTTTCATTGGGAGAAAAAATGAGGAAGAGAGAAGGGGAAGAGAGGAGGAATAATGAAGAAAAGGAGAAAAGATGAGGAAGAGAGGAGGAGAAGAGAGGAGGAAGAGAAAGAATGAATAAGGAGGGGTAAAATAGTAATATCATGTCAAAAATTAGGGAGATGGACTAAATTGTAGTAACTTAGAAGATTTGGGGGACTAAATTCTAAATATGAATTGGGGGACTAAATCGTAATATATAAATTTGAGGGATAAACCAGTGAATACCCCTATAAATATTCCACAGCAGGAACATAATTCAAATCCAACTGTCGAAGCATGAGGTTGAACAAAATTTTCCATATTTAGTAATTTTATTTAGGCAAGGAATATCATTATTTTTAAAGTATTGTCAAATAAGCTTATGTGAATCATTGTTTTAAATAAAAAAAAAAAAATAGCATAGATAATTTATTGAAAATATAAGCAAACGCACAACATATAAATATTTGGATTAAATTTGACATGCGAATGCTAGCTCCGTCCAAAATGCATCCTGCTAATTCTGTTTAACATGCGAATGGTACTTTTGCTTTCGACGCTACAAATCATTATCACACATTTCATATGAGATCTTTTCCGAAAAAGATGGTGGGTCTAACACGAAAAATCTATTTCCATTTTCATTTCCCAACTCCGTATTGCAATCAAACAGTCCTAGATATCTTAATAGAATCATACACCTAATATATATATCCTAGTTCCCTCAAAAATTTATCCTGCTAATTTTGTTTTGAACATAAAAATCAAACTTTTGTTTTGACACCATAAACTATTATCGAACATTTTATATAAGATATCTTCTCGCAAAAGGCCTTGATTTAAAAGACTAATGCACGCCCGAATTTGATGTACTCTTTTTCATTACCATTTAGAAAGATTACAGTAAATAAAAAAATAATTACAATTTTTTTATAATCGGATTACAAGTGTAGGGAAAAGAGATAACTCTGTTTCCTTTTTGTTTTCGTGGGATCTTGGACAGCGGTGTGTTGAGATATGATTGAGATATGATGAGATATGATTGTATAACTGAGATATTTTGAGATACTTTTCTATTATATTTTGAGATATTTTCCTAAATTAGGATGGTTAACAAATCTCTGATTAGACTAATTTAGAATAGTTGACAAATCTCTTATTTGACTAATTAAAAATTTTATGTAATTAATATCAATTACAGATCCCATAATTATTCTTTTCCTTGCCTTTTCCATCTATAAAAATATGGCTCATTGTACAGATCATAACAAAAAAATATACAAAAAATTCTTCATTCCGCTTTCACTCTATTTTCTTCTACTTGGTATCAGAGCCACCGGAATTTTGGTATCTCTTCTAGCTTCTTTTGTGGGTGCATAAACCACCCTAAGTGAGTTTTTCTCCTTTGTCCTCACACATCCCGAAACTCTTTGTGCTCGTTTCGGTCAGTTTTCGAGCATCTTCTACCTTTAGATTGTTCGTCTTCTTTCGATCTCTTTCCATTGAAATATCAGCTCTATCGGATTTGATAAGCTTTTCCACGCACCGTGTGAAGTCTTTGCAAGTGGTCTTCACGCAGCTCTCTTCTCCAATGCGTGAGCCCCACTCGCCCTAGTTAATTCTGATCTACAATCAGATTTGACTTTTTCGGATGTTGATTTTTTAGTTGATTTTTTGAGAGTTGATTTTGGCATATTATTTCCAAAATGTCTTTCCAAAATGATATTGTTCGTGATATTATTCGTCCACTTGATATTGTTGTGGATGGAACCAACTATAGTCTTTGGGCTTCCAATATGAAATTTTTTCTCAAAAGAAGAAAATTGTGGCATTATGTTTCTGAGAATTCTCCTAAACTTGTTCGTGCTAAGAATGAGTCCATTGCTGATTACGCTACTCGCTTGGATGACTGGGAGAGTATTCATAGTAAAATTCTGTAGTGGATTGTTAATACATCAAACTCATATATTAACAGTCTTCCACCTAAACTCGAGAATGCTAAAACTGCATGGGATTTTTTGGCTGCTCGGTACGATTGCTGCAGTAATATTTCTCTTCAGTTTCAAATTGAGATAAAATTTTACCAGATGCATCAAGAACCCGGTCAGTCTATCACTGAGTTTCACTCTCAAGTTGCTCTTCTTTGGGATCAGACTGCTGCCGAACCCCAACTTTATTATGCTATAGACATCGAGCTCTTTGCCAAGTATTGGGACCGCCACAAGTTCATGCATTTTATGATGGCTCTTCGCGATAATTTTGAGTCCACTTGGGTAACCCTTCTTCATCGTACGCCACTTCCTACCATGCATCTTTCTGTTGTTGAGTTAATTTTCAAGAAGTATCGTCGCCTTACTATGAAGCTATAGTCTCCCGATCTTATTTTGGCTGCTGTCTCATCGCCCTCCTCCCAACGTTCTGCTCCACAGTCACAATCCTCTTTTCAGAAGTTATTTTAACGATATTACAAGAAAAATGGTCACTTGATTACTGATTGTTTCAAGTTGCAGCAAAAAAGACTCAAGACTCTCAAGGTTCACTCCAAGAGGCTACTGCAGTTATCTCCACTGATCCCTCCGCCCTTGAGTCTTCTTCTCAGTCTTCATCACTCACTGTTGCTGACATTGAGAATTGGTCCATCTGGTTCTATCTGTCACTCCAGATACTTCTTCTTGGTTTATGAATTCTGCTTTTGGTTTATGAATTCTGCTTGTTGCAATCATATGACTTCTGATCCCACCATTTTTTCACTAAATTTGCTCTAAATCCTAACCATTTTATTTATACTGTCGATGATTCTGCGATGCCTGTTAGCCATATTAGTTTTATTTCTACCTTCGACATCACCGACAGTAATACCTATTTAGTACCTAAATTATCTTTGAATCTTCTCTCTGTTGGCCAACTTGTTGAGTTAGGTTTTGAGTATCACTTTTCTTTTCGTGGTGTTGATGTGCAGGATCCTCCGATGGGTCAGGTCATTGAGACAGGCCGTAAAGTTGGACGTATATTTGAAATGGTAAACTTGCAAATTCCTTTTACTACACCTTCGGCTGTCTTTGCCATTACTTCTAGCGTTTGACACACTCGTCTCGGTCATACTTCTTTACTTCGTATTCAGCAGTTAGCCTCTAGTGGTCTCTTTGGCTCTGTCACTTTTGATAAGTTTGATTGTTTTTCTTGTCAACTTGGAAAGTAAATTTATTTACCTTTTAATATTAGTAACTATTTTTCTTCTGCTCCTTTTGATCTTATTCATTCTGATATTTGGGGCCCATTTCAGATTTCTACCGAGGGGGGCTCCCACTACTTTGCCATATTTGTGGATGATTTTTCGCGTTATACATGGATTTATCTTATGCAGAAGCGTTCTAGTTGTTTGCAATTTACAAACGCTTTCACTAAATGGTACTTATCCAGCTTTCTCGTGCTATCAAGTTATTTACCCTATTTCTAGGTTGTGCTGCTTTCTTGATTATGGCATTGAACAAAAAGGACACTGTTGTTTTTATCCTATCACCAAACGCCTTAGTATCTCTCGTTATGTAAAGTTTTGGGAATATAGGTTCTTCACCACCCTTTCCTCCTTTCCCTCACTTCACTCTAATCATTCTCCTGTTTTCACTGATCGCTCTATTACTCTATTTTTCGAGTCTACTAACTCTTTTGTAGGTAATACCAGCTCCTCTGATGATCCATCATCGGCCTCTTCCAATGACCTTGCTCCCCCTGCGGATCCCAGCATCATCACCTGATTCTTTTCAAGATGTGCTTATACCACCTTCTACTGCTGAGTCCTCTCAAATTATTGCACCTCATCATTCTGATAGGGTAAGAGCTCCTCCTTTCTATTTTCATGATTAACATTATTTCTCTACTCTTGCTACTCTTCATGAGCCTCACTCTTATCGTGAGGCTAATTCTGATCCTCTTTAGCACAAACTATATCTGATTAATTAGATACTTTTGCCAAGACACATACTTGGGACTTAGTGGATTTGCCTCCTAGAAAGTTTGCAGTGGGTTGTAAGTGGGTTCATAAGATTAAGATTCGGCAGATGGCTCAGTTGAGCGATACAAAACTCGTCTTGTTGCATTGGGTTGCTCTCAAGAGTATGGAATTTAATATGAGGAGACTTTTGCTCCTGTTGCTCGACTTACCTCTATTAGATCTTTGATTATTGTTGCTGCTGTTCGACAATGGTCATTGTTTCAGATATATGTCAAAAATATCTTTCTTAATGGCGATCTTACTGAGCAAGTTTATATGAAGCCTCCATTTGGTTATGATTATCCTCCTCACCAGGTTTGCCGCCTTTGTCGTGTGATCTATGATCTGAAGCAGGCTCATCGTGCTTGGTTTGCCAAGATTATCTCTGTCATCACACAGCAAGACTTTATAGCCAGTGCTTATGACACTGTCTTATTCATCTGTGTAAAACTATCTCTGGCATCACTCTTCTACTTCTCTCTGTTGATGACATGATCATCACTGATGATGATGATACTGTTGGCATTCGTGCGTTTTAGCTTTTCTGGGTCATCATTTTGAAATGAAAGATCTAGGCACGCTTAGTTACTTCCTTGGTCTTGAGGTGATATCTTTTTCGGATGGTTATTCTCTTTCTTTTTCGGATGGTTACTCCATTTCTCAGGCTAAGTATGCTTCAGATCTTATATCCAGGGCCGGTCTAACCGACAGTAAGACTGTCAGTACTCCTTTGGAATATAATACTCGGCTCAACGTTACTAATAGTGTCCCTCTGTCTGATCCTACTCTCTATCGACAATTAGTTAGTAGTCTTATTTATCTCACAGTTACTCTCTTGATATTTCTTATGCTGTTCACCTGATCAGTCAGTTCATGCATGAGCCTCGCTCACCCCACTATGTTGTTGTTCTTCGAATCCTCTGCTAGGGCACTCTTTTTCATGATTTTCACTATTCATCTCAATCATCTCTTGAGTTCTGTGCTTATTCTGATACTGATTGGGCTGGTGATCTTACGGATCGTCGTTCTACCACTGGTATTTATTTCTTAGTTGACTCGCGTCTTATTTTTTGGCGAAGTAAGAAATAAACAGCTGTCACTCGATCTATCACGGAGGCTGAGTTTCGCGTCCTTACTGATACTACTGCTGAGCTTCTATGGTTGCGTCTTATTAGATGTTGAGATATTTTCCTAAATTAGGATAGTTGACAAATATCTGATTAGACTAATTTATGATAGTTGATAAATCTCTAATTTGACTAATTGAAAATTTTATGTAATTAGTATCAATTACAGATCTTGTAATTATTCTTTTCCTTTCCTTCTCCATCTATAAAAAGATGGCTCATTGTACAAGTCATTACAAAAAATATACAGAAATTTCTTCATTTCGCTCTATTTTCTTCTACTCGGTGAAAGGTCGTTGCGGTCTTCTATTGACGATTCGAACGTCGACTGATTCTGCAGCTCAGGCTGGAGGAGAAGAGGAACTCTAAAGCACTTCTGTATTCTCTGGATTTCTCCGTCTATATGCATCTCTAAATCTCTTCCTATTAAGGGAGAGGGCTTTTTTGTAGCCTCTTGGAATGCAATTGATCCCTCAAATATCTCCGTAATCGAAAATCGAATCGTGAGAGGTTGTAATAGATCTTCTGAATCGTTACAACAAGCTCTGCACTCAAAGCGGAATGCAAGAAATGCATGAGGCATGCATGCATCGCGCACACGCCTGGACACGTCGCTCCAGAGCACGCATATGGGCGTGCTCGCTCCATGATGCACACTTGGGTGCACGCACACCTGGGTGGGCAGGCAGCCCCCGACGTGCATTGCCTCGGGCGTCCTAAGCCCTAGGAGCGCGCGCACCTAGTGCGCTCCCTGTGTATTTGTGCATACCTAGGAGTGTGATGCCATGGGCGCGCTACCCTTAGCACGCGCACTGCTAAGAATGAGATGCGCTCGTCGGGAGGTGTGCTTCTTGGTGCGCGCTTCGCGTAAACCAAGCGCGTGCTCATCAACGTACGTTCCTTGGTGTACTTCTGGGTTGTGTGTGCTTGTGAGGCATGTGCTTGCTTGGGACGCGTGCTCCTAGACATAGGACGCACTCGTTCGAGAGGACGCACGCTCCTTGGAGCGCACCCCACGGCGCCTAGGGGCGTGCTCCTTGGTGCATGCCTCTACTTGCGCTCTGCATTGTGCGCGCCTAGGAAGCACGGGCATGTCGGGGATGGGCACGCTCCTAGATATGAGATGGGTTCGTTTGGGAGGTGCGTGTTTTTCGGTGTGCGCTTAACGATGTCCAGGCTCATGCGCGCCCCTCCTAGGTACAATTTTTAGTACGCTCTCCCGGATGCAGACATCTAATACTCTTATTTTAACTAATTGTTCTATTTTTTAGTGCTCGACTAAAGAAGAGATAAAAAAAAGTGAGCTCTACGATTAAAAATGCATTTCTAATTTCATTTCTCAATTTGTTTTGTGCGCAGAAGATGCGCACTATATCCGCATCGCGTAGCTTCCCAAACCAAAATTAGTGTGACCGTAAGATTCTTACTTTTAAGTTGTTTTAACCCGTCACGTAAAAAAAAAAAAAGATGCCAGAAATTATGAGGGGACCCGCATAAAAATCCAACAAACATCGCATTGTCCCGTCATTATCCCCCCGAATCGTACGTATCAATTATCCAATTATTTATTCACCTCCTAATTACTAAACAATTTTTTTTTTTCAAAAAAAATCTAAGATAATTCACCCCAAAAAGAGATCCAGAACGCAGGCCTGCCACTCTTCTAGTTTCTAGCATCTTTCATTTTTATTTATCTTTTTTTCACTGTAGTCCTTCCGAAATCTCCCTCTCCTATATAAACCCCCTTCTCCCCTCTCCCATCCCTCACGAAAAAGAGCGAATCATTCTCTGCTCCACTCTTAGCTCTCCACTCTCAGCTCAGAAAAAATTTAATTCCCCCCCCCCCCCCCAAGAGATCCAATCAACTGCAGAAAAGCCCCTACCAAATGGTGCAAGAGCTGATACCCGGCCTACCCGATGACATCGCCCGCCAGTGCCTGATTCGGATCCCCTTCCACCGCTTCGGCCCGACCCGATCCGTCTGCAAGCTCTGGAAGCAAGAAATCGAGTCCCCGCTATTCCACCGGATCCGGAGGCTCAGCGACTTAACCCGACCCGTCATCGCCCTCTCCCAGGCCGAGCCCGCCCTCTCCCCCTCCGGCCCGGCCCACAAGTACCACGCCGCGTCCACCCCTTCCTATCGCCTGGCCGTCTTCGACCCCTCCACCGCCGCATGGCAGTCGTTGCCGGCGATCCCCGGCCTCGACAACGGCCTCCCCCTCTTCTGCCAGATCGCCGCCGCCGGCAGGGAGTTGGTCGTCGTCGGCGGATGGGACCCGGAGACGTGGGCCCCGTCGGACGGGGTCTACATCTATGACTTCGCCACCGCCACGTGGCGGGAGGGGGCCCGCATGCCGGGGCCCAGGAGGTCCTTCTTCGCCTGCGCAGCTGCGGATTCGGGTGCGGGTCGGGTCGTGTTCGTGGCGGGCGGGCACGACGAGGAGAAAAACGCTCTCCGGTCCGCGCTGGCGTATGACGTGGCGGGGGACGCGTGGGCCCCGCTGCCTGACATGGCGAGGGAGAGGGACGAGTGCAAGGGCGTGTTCCTGCGGGGCAGGTTCCACGTCATCGGGGGGTACGCGACCGAGCACCAGGGGCGGTTCGTCAAGTCGGCGGAGGCGTTCGATGCCGCCACTTGGCGGTGGGGCCCGGCGGAGGAGGACGCGCTGGAGGCCGCCACGTGCCCGAGGACGGGCGTGGCGGGGCCCGGCGGCGGGATGTACATGTGTCGGCTGGGGCACGTGGCCGTGCGGGAAGGGAGAGCGTGGAGGGCGGTGGTGGAGGTGCCGGAGGACGCTAGCGTGGCGCCGGTGCTGGTGACGTGGCAGGACAGGGTGGTGCTGATGGGGTCGGGGAGCCACGGCGGGGCCCAGCAGGCGTATGTGCTGCTGGAGGAGGAGGAGGAGGGGAGGAGGATGACGTGGCAGAAGGTGGAGGTGCCGGCGGAGTACTCCGGTCATGTTCAAGCCGCTTGTTCTGTAGAGATCTAAAATTATAGTAATCCTTTTTAACGAATTGTTGACTGTACTCAACTCATGTATAAAAAGAAACTACTTTTTTTTTTTTTTTTTTTTGAGTGAAGTATAAACAAATTCTAAAATAGATGTATGAACAGGGGTGTTTCTAATTGAGCACACCTTGTTTCCTTCTGAGCCCGTTTAATAATAACTGTTCGACTTTTAGTTCTGGCTAAAATCACACTGTAAAATATGAGTTCACCAGTAAAAATGGTGTGCTCCTTGGGAAACTCCCTACGAACAATGAGGAGTCTTTTTATACTTAAAAATTAACATAAGCAAAAAGAAACTCTTTTGGGAAATTCTAAATGCTCATCACAATTGACCGAGTGAGCACCATTTTCCCCTATGTTGTGAATCACTTTGCTATAGGATGCGGTGCTCGCTATGTAAAATGAGGTGCGCAATTAGAATTTCACAACTCTTTTTCTATCTTATTAATAAATATCGAAAAAAATAAGCACACATGGAGGAGAAGGTATACCATAAGTAATTCCTTGAGTCTATCAAGTTTAAAAATACAATCTCGAATTGGTAACAATTTTTTACAGGCAGATATATCAAGCGTGTTATGTAAGATTCTTTAACAAAATAAAAGATGTATAATTTAAAATTCCTAAGTTCAAATCTTGGTAATTAAGAAATAAAAGTAAAAACAGAGAAGAAGGATCATTGTTTACTTTTTGCCTTTACACATTCGATGATCCTTATTAGTCTTTGTAGGATGTTGCTTTTAAATATTTTGATGGGGATTGCTTTAATATTTAATAAGTCACAGCTAAGCAGAAGAGAGAGTTAAAAAAAAGTGTTAACTCTTTAGAATATTAAGAATTAAAATAGTTTATAATTAACCAGATATTCCTCTATCTGATATAATTAATTCATGGATTCTTATATTCATAGAACTTGGTATTGAGTCTCAACGAGCAAGATGAATATTTTCCAACTGTGTCACGAGCACACATCTCTCATATATTTAGTATAAGACTAGTTCATTAAGGAAAAAAATTCAAGACTCATAGTTAAGGTGATGTTGAATTAGTAATTCTTGTCTCATCGTTGTATTTCTAATTTGATTAGAAAATAAAATTTAGTGTGCATATTTTAAACATGTTGCTCATAAATTGCATATTGTTTAGTCCCTATCAAATTTCCATGGTGAAATATATCTAGCATTTTCTAGTAGATCTCAATTTGGATTGCCTATTGGGAATGTTCTAAATTAATTTGCATGTGTCTAAATACAATTAAGTGTTGAAAAAAGAGGTTGCATGCTACAAGTTATTGTGTACGTAATAGCTTAGGCTATGGTATGTTGTTTGAACCGTACACGGCATCCACCAAATCTACATCAATTTAGTTATAAAAAATAATAAAATAATAGAGAAAATTAAATTTTATTAATTGATGTAATTTGAATATCAAGGTATTTGTTTACTTAAGTTTAACTTTCAAAAATCTCTCGGTATCTGCTATCTTTAATTAATGAAATGCGAATGGTGTTTGCTTACTGTTACAACTTAAAATGAAAGTCTATCACTTTCAGCCTAAATTAAAAGTTGACATTTATGATTAAAAAAATGGAAAAAAAAAAAAAAAAACCGAGATTCTAATTTATGAGAAGCTCAATATTTCCATCTATCACTATTGTTACCACATTTTCAACATCAAACAGCTTAAAATTCTAAACTTGCGAGTCATACAAATAATAATATTTCTATTTAAAAAAAAAAAAAAAACAAACAAACTTAGATGCATTCGCTATTTTCCTTCACATGTAATTAATTATTTCCATCAACTTTAGGAAAAATGATATCACCCTAAACTTAAATTGGAAAAAAAAAATAATCAGAAATAATATCAGGAATAGCTAGTGATAATATATGCATCAGATGTTATCTAGATTGAGTCCTATGATATCTACAAACACATCATTTCTTCACACACATATATACACATATATACAGAGAGCAAATGGGAAATTCATTCATTGGCGGTGAAGGGATTTTCTTTACATCGCTTAGGTGAGCCAATGAAATAGGTACACATGGCGTCACTCAAAAGGCGGTTAAGAGAGTTGGTTTTTTTTTTTTGTTATCTTGAATGGCACTATGTGTACCCGTTTCATTGGTCCACATAAATGATGGTGAAAAAAATTCCTTCATCGCCAGTGAATTTCCCGTTTATATATATATATATATATATATATATATATATATATATATATATATATATATATGAGTAAAGGGGAAATTTGCTGGCAGTGAAGGGAGTTCTTTCATCGCCGCTTAAGTGGCCCAATACAATTATTATACGTGGCACTACTCAAAGGGCAGTTAAACAAGTTCTTTTACTTGTTATTTTAAATGGCGTCACGTGTAATAATTGTATTGGGCCACCTAAAAGACGGTGAAGGAACACTCTTCACCGCCAGTAAATTTCTCGTTTTCTCTCGCTCTCTATATATATATGAGTAAACGGGAAATACACCGGTGGTGAAGGGAGTTCCTTCACCGCCGCTTAGGTGGCCCAATAAAATTATTACACGTGGCACCACTCAAAGGGCGATTAAGGAAATTCATTTATTTGTTACTTTGAATGGAACCACGTGTAATAATTTTATTAGGCCACCTAAGCGGCGGTGAAGGAACTCCCTTCACCGCCGGTGTATTTCCCGTTTCCCTATATATATATATACAGAGAGAGAGAGAGAGAGAGAGAGAGAGAGAGGCCATCAACTCAAGAACACAAGAGATAAGCTTTCAGTCAAGAGAGAGAGAGGCCATCAACTCAAGAACACAAGAGATAAGCTTTCAGTCAACAAAATAAAACCTAGGGTCAGGATAAGATCGAACATCTCACTGATAGCAACCTCTGTTGAAGTAAACTGAATCCAAGTGCATCAGGCTTTGGGTTAGAGAACTGAGATTAATTTGATTTTGATTGATTTGATGTGCGCCCCAATTAGCATCCCAAATTTTGGGTCCAACAGGCACACCAAGGGGTAAAGGAATAGGCGGCCCATTGGGACCAACTTGCAGACGTTTTCGTTTCCACTTGACTTTGGGCTCTTATTTATTATCGTTATCCAACAACTGGGTCTTCATCATCCTTGGGCCCACTAGCTCCCAATCCACTTGGCGTGTGTCTAATAGAGAAAAGAGATGGAAAATAAGTCATTTTCAGTGGGCTTTTTTATTGTATTAGGTCTGAATTTCTAGCAATATTGATTGGATAATTTAATCAGAATGTAAAATCATATTATGATCCTAACGTAAAAAAAAAAAAAAAGATTTTATTGGGAAAAGAAAATTCTTATTCTTACTAATAATAATTTTTACTCTAAATCTAAAATATTTCAGTGGTAAAATCCATTAGCAAAATATGTAAATTAGAAATTCAAATTTCACTTGTTTCAATAGTGAAAAAGAAACGGATAGTGTTCAAAGACCCGTCATTAATCTGGCCTATTCAAAATTTTAAATTAAAAATAAAAAAATTATTTTTTAATTCAAAATTTCGAATAGTTCAGACCGATGTCTTGAACCTTTTAAAACCTTTGTTAAAAAAAAAAGTCACGTGAATTCCCAATTCACAAGGAAGAGACTTTGTTTGAATTTACGGTTTTCGTAGATTATAGTTTATGTAGACATTTAGAAAACCAAACGTAGCTACAAGAAAACCAAATGTCACCTGGGCTTCAACAACTACGGGCCTTTATTCTTTAATTAAATAAGGGAACCATAGATTTTATAATTTCAATGGACCCTTGGCATGGCCCACGACTCAAAAACTGACTTGTCAAAAGGATTCACTCCGAGTATTCATCCGAGAATGAACTAATTCTTAATCCATTCTATCTGACTTTTTAAATTAGAAAATTAAATATTTTATTTTTAATTTGAAATTTTTGAATATGACAGATCAAAAATTGACCTTTTAAACTCGTTTATTCTCATTCTCTGATTTCTACAGTTGAATCTTCTCAATGTCGGTCCAATTTTGTAGATGGATATCTAACACAGACAAAATAAGTTTTGAGATTGTCAAACCCGTTAGAAGCACGATACGTTGACAAATATTAGGTACCCATGTATATACTCGAGCTTACTGATGAAAAAGTCAAATCCTGTAATATTGCTTGGAAAAGTCAAAAAACTAAAAGACCTTTCGTAGGGCACTACTCGACTGAGATTGAATGGGTTGAGATTTTTTTTTTTTTTTTTATGAATTAAATTAGGAGGGAAAAGTAAAAGGATATCGTTACACAGTTTACTTTGCTTAATGACAGCTCGAGGTCATTGATATATACACTGAGCCGGGGAATTTCTAGAGTAGCACACCATTTTTCCTTGTAAGCCCACTTAAAAATTTGTTTTTATTTACAACTTTGTCATTCAAATTTTAGGACAAAACTGCTCTCATCTTCAACCTCTCAACTCCCTTCCATTTTCCCGCTCGAGTTGTATAAAGAAGGGAAGAAAGAAAAAAAAAAAAAAAAAATCAGATTTTATCACCCAAATTCTCTTGCTCTCTTACTCTTCATGAGTAAATTATCTCATAAATTAAAGTTGATAATTGGTTTCAATCAAATATTTTTTCCTCAAAAATTCTTAGAAAAAACAAAATTTTTGTTGGGTCTACGACGAAAAAAATGGAGAATACGAACATGGCTTTGGTTCCATTCAACGATCGAAAGTCTTTGGGATAAGAACTATGATCCTCTTTAAATTTCTATATTATTTATTTTAATTTTTACATTTAACTACTAGCACAGAAATGGAATTGAATGATGATTTTAGGCTTCTCAACTGTTCGGGTTTACAGTAACGGACAATAAATGATATGAATGAATTTTTTGTATCGAACAAGTAAATTTGTGTCCGGATTGTCTAGTCCGGATAGCATATTCTTCGTCTGGACTAGACAGCCCGGATGACACATTCTTCGTCCGAACTGTCTAGTCTGGATGGTACATTCAAATTTGTCATAATTTTCATGAAAAAGAAATCCTTGGGAGCAAGATTTTACCTAATTGTTTGAGGCAATGGCTTCCTAACATGGTGTGACATTTATCCCTTTTTGTTCCTTTTTTTTTTTTGCTCTTTATGTTTGAGGGCCCAGACATGGTGTTAAATCAACCGGTTCTTTGCCGATTTCAATTGCTCAAACACATATATCAACGTCTCCGGTTCAAATTACAAAAATAAGCATCAATTTTTTATCAAACACATGTATCAACAACAAATTAATAAAATTCAGATCCTCATCTTTGCCGATTTCCTCATCCAATATCCATCTCCTCCATTTCCTTCTCCTCTTCCTCTCCCTCATCGCCTCTTTATTGAAACACTACTCACCTTCAACCAACTTCTCTAGAAAAAGCCCGTTGCCGGAGAGCTCGACGGAATTGGAGGGCGAGAGCACAGCGACAAGAGCTTGAGTCAAGGACTTTGGAAGAAGAAATCGTAGAATGGGAAAGAATGTATGATTGTGGAGGAGAAGATAAAAAAGGGTAATTGTGGAAATTTTAGGTGTGCTCACGAGAAAAAATCCTTGGAAAATTCTATTTGCACCCAGCATTTTACTCTTGATGCACGGTTTTGAAACTTATAAATAATTACAAGCTTGCCATTATTTTTTTGACTAAATTACCCTTATAAATTCCAAACTAAGACTTTTTAAAATTTGGAATTACGACTCATCGTCTTCCTCTTCTATTTTCTCTCTAAAATCCTAAATAATTTTTATTGGTATTTAATAAAAATACATCTCCTATAAAATCATCAATTTGATTTCTTAATCCCTAAAAAAATTTTATATTAACTTTCCTGAAAGATTAGAAGAATTTTAAATTTTTTGATTTCACCGTGACAAGTGAAATTTGGATTTGGAATTTGAGTTTGAGTTTTCTTATGCAAATGAAAAATTCTGGTGTCAGAGAATAAATCTATGATACGATTAATTATTTTTTTTAGGTTTTATACATATTTGTTTGAAATTTATTGTTAATTAGGTTTTTTTTTTAATGGGGGAGACTTCGCTTGCTGGTCGGGTGTTAATACCCGACCAGCTCGTTTCTTGGTCGGGTATTAATACCCGACCAAAATATCCGACTAAAAAAAAGGATAAAAATGGGATCGGGTGAGCAGTTAGAGAAAAGGAGGATGGGTATTTTTGGGAAAAAATTTGGACACAGAAAGTAAAATGATAGTATTTCAAAATAGGAGTTTGGTGTAAAGAGTATTCAGGTTGCCAAGAGTAAAATGCCGTGCACAAATAGAATTTCCCAAAATCCTTTTTTTTCGAAAAAAAGGGTGGGCTCACCAGGAAAAGTGGGCTTACTATAAAAAAAAAGGTGTGCTCCTATGGAAATTCCCCTGAGCCGTTTTCAAATTAAGTCCACTGGTTATTTCCTTTCATTTGAATTTAAAAGTAAAGGGTTTCAAATTTTTAACGAAAAGTTTTCGAGGGGAAGGGAGTTTTCTTGTATTTACGAATTTATATATATAATTGTTCCGAAAGAGAAAAAAGTCGAGACTACTTTTTTTTTTTTATCACTACCGCTCTGCATTATTATTTATTAATTAATCAGGAATTCTCTTTTTAATAGTCTCTCTCTTCATATGCTCATATCAAGAACCATGAAACACAAAAGGGAAAGAAAAAAAAAAAAAAAAAAGTATTTTTCTTCTTGCTAGCAACTCACAGGCTCAATTAAAAATTGTTTCAATGTCAATCAAATTCAGAAACGTGGTACTAAACACGATAAATGTAAAATATGAAGCTCATGTCGCACAAATTACAGAATTATAAAGTACCCCTTAAGTTTCCAAAATATTGATTTTCTAAATTTCTGAATCGTGTTATTAATTGCAACAGTGAGATGTACGTTACCACTAATTGTTGAAACTCTGAAATTGTGCCGAAATTTAAAAGAAATTATTTTGTATTTTTAAAAATGCCCACACCAGTTAAGGAACTCATTTTGGACCGGGCTTTAGTCATTCCGGGCTGGGCTTTACGTTTTTTAAGAAATTCAAATAATTTTTTTAAAGAACCACACTTACATTAACAATATCAGTCCCTGCTATTTTATTAAAACTCTAAAATTTCAGTGAGAGTTTAGAAAAATTGTTTCATACTCTAATAGATATATTCCAATAAATTTATGTCATTTTCTTGAAAATGAAATTTCCGGACATTTAATATGTTGGACATCCAAAAATACTAGAATACCATCATATACAAGCTCGATTAAATATAACCCAACAAAAAAATTAAATTATAGTTCATTTTCACAATAAAATTAACAAAAAAAAATTCATCCACCAGAGAATTTCTGAAAGTTAACTTATATGGGCTCTTCCTGCTTCTAGCGAGACGAATATACAGTAGAAAAATTTAACACCATGTACAGAATACAAATACATAGAAACTCCCACTCAATGAATGAGAATATCAAAAAAGATAATAATAATAACAAAACCCACATAAAAAAATCTCCACATTACATGTCCAGGTTATATGTTTGATGATAAAAAAAGGAGAATCTCTGACAACTTTAGTTTCGACACGATGATAAAACGATGAGATCTAAGCTAATGACAATGTCTAAGGTCTTTCAGTTTACTGCAGCATTGAACAGACTGAATAAAGAGTATGTAAGCTTCCAACAAGCCAAAGAGCACTCACCCATTACACTTTTACCGGACAGGTTGCTGGTTGTAGTGGTTCTTCCATTACAGTTTTACCGGACAGGTTGCTGGTTGTAGTGGTTCTTCTCTTTCTTCTTAGCAGCTGCCAGACGGGCGCTCCTCGCAGCAGCCTCGATTGCAGCAGCTCTGGCAGCGGCATCCATTTCCTTGCCCTTGGGCTTCTTCTTCATCGATGCCGCCTTCTTCAGACGCTCCTTCACATCAGCTGCAGATGCGTCCTCAGCATCTTTGGCACCCGACGCATCCTCTGTACCATTACTAGAGTGCCCACCGTTTGCCTGCTGCGGCTCCATGGAATCCTTGGCCTCCTTGGATTTCTTCTTCTTTTTCTTCGAAGTTTTGCTCTCGGATGGAGCTGGTGCGCTATCCTTCTTTCCTGCCTCAACGTTCTGTTCCTCAGACTTCATCCCCTCTGCAACAGAAAAATTACGCAGATGATAACTGTGCAACGAATGGGGGAACGAAGGACATCATGTTTGTTGTGTACAAGAAAATGTATACTTACCATTTGATTGATCTTGGCCAGATAATCCCAGCTCAGCAAGAATAGCATCCAGCTCTTCAAGCCCCTTCTTCTTCAGCTCCTTCTTCGAGAGCTGTCTCTCGGAATCTTTGGGTGCTGAGGTAGTAGTAGTTGAAGTTTTCTTCTCTACGGCATCAGTGGTGGCAGGAGTCTCATGCTCCTGTTCTGGTTCCTCGTCAGCTTCTTCCTCGCCCTCTTCAAGAGCTTCATCTTCACTTTCACTCTCCTGCAGCAAACTCTCCTGCAAAAATATACAAGAGGCAATAGAATTAAGCATTTGAAAAATTATAAGAAAAAAAAACCTTGGGAATACTACTATTATTGCAAAAAAAGGTAAGAAAGTCCATGGTAGCTGCATGACAGATCTTTGAACTCCTCTGGGGTGTGATTCCATACTACAAAACCGAATCTCCTCCACCTTCTAAATCTTTACTAGACATTTCCATACTGCAAGAGAAGTTGTTCCTAGTGTTGCAATGGTTTACGTGTCCCGCAAATAAAACTGTTTAAAGCATTATAGCAATGTCCTTGATTGCTCATACTAGATAACAACAGGGGGTTGATGCAACGACACAGCAAGTCCCAAAAATTTTGGTGAAATCTTTAATGGCCTATCTGAACAGAGCTGATTCAACAGCTCTACATTAACAGGAATGACACCATACTGTATTGCTGTATGTAAAGAAACAAATAAAGACACATAAATATGGTTATGCATGAAAATCTAGGACTTGGTCGGATGATTTCACACCAAAAAAATCTTCCTAAAAAGTAAAATAAGTACATAATATCTACGTGCTAAAAGCGTGTACATAATCCACACTCGTTGACATCTAAACAATTATTTTACAAGATTTGCAGGAAATAAAATCAAGTGTACATTCATGATGTATGCACACTGTAGCTGACAATGTGCAATTACAAGTCCAGAAAATTGCTCGTAGTGATGTCAAAATGCCAGCTTGGCCGAGAAGTGTAACTTAAAATTCTGGGATGTTTCAAAGTTGCTGAAAGCCACCAATTTAGTTCACTCAGCTGATTTACTATCCACTTTTAAAGAGGCTGCCAACCCATTACTTGCTAACCTGAGACCTCTATTCATAAAATCCTGGTATATTTCATCAAACTGAAACCAATATCCCTTCCCACACTCACATGTATCCAACTATCAATTAGCAGCCAATAGCCCACACAACTCCTCTAACAGTAACAATGACACCCTTCCTGGGCTCTGGCCAAAGAAACCTTTGAACTAATGATGACAGACACCCCTTCAACCTATTACAGATGCCTCTTCAAAATCTTAATAAAAACTTCCCTTGTCACTCAGGTTTCATTGTCAGACCCATCGTTTACTTAATAATAATAATCCTCCTACAACAGTTTCTTCACCTTTATCAGCATCCTTCATGTTTTCAAGTTCGTAACCCTTGGGATTAGAATATATCTGTTCTTGAAAGCTTTCCAACCTTAAATGTTCGAATTTCTTTGGATAACACACTAGTGTCCGGAAATCTCTTACAGTCTTTAAAAAAAAAAAAAATCACAACAGTATATACAAGTTCCTCGACATCAGATCACTCTCCTTTCCCCCTGCAACATCTATATAGAGAGGAAGAATTTGTAGTCACCTTCCATCCTCATCCCATCTAAATCATCAATACCACCTACTCTAAAATGACAAATTATAAACCTAGTGGAAATGACAAAATTATATCTCAAACCGAACTTCCTAAAATTCAGTAAAAGTAAGAGAAGCTCAAAAGCTAAACAAGTGAAGACAATCCCATCACAGCTAAAATCAACCATGCAACAACGTATACAGTGCTTCTTCAAACCGAAAGGTTGATGTTTCCAACAAACTCAAATACAACACGCATATCCATCGGTGTCAAATGTGTAAACAGTTATTATATTAAAATTATGCATGCAACAACATATACTATCCCATCCTGAAAAATAGCTAATGGTCTTATAGAGAACTCAATAAAGATGCATGTACATATATAGTGGTGTCCTTTGACTGAACTTTGAACAATCCATATGAAAGAAATCTTGTGTCCTCGTCAAGATACTATACTTGTGTCCACTTGTATAAATGGCAGGTATATAGTAACAATCCAAAAGCTGAGAACATGGTTTAAAGCAAGGAAATGTGACCTGTAATAAAACAAAGGTATAATGAAAGAACTCGTTAAGGGCATTCATTATAGCTCTGGACATTTAACGCAGTCTTAGTGCCTCTATATCAAAGAACATGAGCATAGAGAAGATTTGTCAGATTTACAATAGACACAATTGGAAGATGAGTAGGGGTGTAAATGAGCTGAGTTTGAGCTACCCATCCTGGTTCTTCTTAAGCTAGAAATTGACAAGGGCCAGCTCAAGTCCAGTTCATTTACATTTCAAACTTTAGCAGGTCGCCACGAGTTCAGCTAGTTTTGGAACTTTGACGGTTCAAGCTCAGCCATCAATTGACCCAAAGTTGAGCCAATTGCTCTCTTTACTACTATGAACTAAATGAATAATAATATAGAAGATAACATTATAGCATTACCTATTACAGAAAATGAAGTAAAGTGATGGAATTTACACAAATTATATATAAGCAACTAAATAACATTATAACACATAAAATACTACTTGATTCTAATTGATAATTTTTATAGCAAATATACTTATTTTCGTATATCAAAATATAACACAAATTGAAGGTGAATATCTATAGACAGAAATGCACATACATATACATCTACTGAAGTTATTCGAAATAAACATAAACAAGCAGGGCTAGCTCACATTCGGCTCATCTAAGAGCTTATCTAACATGAGCGAGCAGCCCAAGCTCGAGTTTGCACATTTATAACTTTGATCTTGCTTTTAGGACTCAATCTCGGCTTAGATAAGTTGGGGACTCCACAACCCCTCTAAACCATCTCCTACAAACTGAAAAAAAAAGTTGTGTACCATAGGGTAGTGTTGTGTACCATAAAGTATGAAACCGATAAAATGGCAAAAGGGAGCACAAGCACAAGAAAGTGCTCCATAGTTGGTATGAAATGTATAGCGTATATGATGTAAAAGGAAAAATCATCATTGCTATCCGCATAGCATGCAAGTTTATGTGAAAACATCTCAATTCATTTGCAAACACTATTTTTTTTGCAACCACAAACTATGTCTTAAAAAAAAAAATCTATAATTTAACACGACTGACGTATTCTTTTGTCACTGATACAGAGTGGCAGACAAGGACACATTCCAAAATCAAGACAAAGGAAGGAGTTATATGTGCTCATTGTTTAAAATATATGAGCAATTAACTCTTACAAATATATAAGTTCAGTTGTTATTCACATGTGAAAGAATCTAAAATAGTAACAAGAACCACATGATGTTTGGTACTTGTTCAAAGAAGATGACATAGCATACTCCATCTTGTATTTATATTTTTAGGTAGTTAGAAAAAGATTTCAACATCTGTGTCCGACGTGGATGAACACAATGCCATGACCGACACGGCCGTACAAGCTGACCTACACGTCAATTTATGATAGTATTAGCTACTTATGATATTTAAATACGTAACCAAGCACTTTTCTACATACAATTTATAACTTTAAGCTGATTAAGAACACTTAACAGTACACAATTTTTCTGCTTACAACTTGCAAATATTTCATGTCAGTACATTTTGCAGTAAAAAGTAAAAACAAACAAAATTAACTACTTGCCATAATTAAAAAAACCAACATAACTTTTTCCCATTTTAATATCAAAGAAAGCACATAAATAGGAAAATTATCCCTTTTCTCCAATATGGTGATTAGCAGTTTAAAATACAAAAAGTCAGGGTACGAAGTAAAAGAAGTTCAAAAACTATATGCAATTTTTATTACAACATGCAAAATTCTATTTTAAATTTTAAAGCTTATATTTTGGATCTTAACTATATCATTTTAAAAGATTCTGACTGTATATGTTTTTAGAAACAATGGTTTTGTACACGAAGTGTAAAGATTAAATAATAAAACAAATACGTTCAATTTTTTTTCTCAAGATACAAACAACTAATCGTTTCTTCTGCACAGTGACACTTACATGAATATACATGGACAAGCATAAGATCACACCATGAAAAGATCCCATTAGATATTTCATAGGAAATCAAGTTAATTACCACTTGATATGACATCAATCTGTTTAGATACAAGGTACATAGATTGCTAGATAAAGTCTGAAGACGATTCATTCCATAAATAAATGCAATTTTCAGAATTCAAAATGGCATGGCAAGGACCTATAAACAGAATTTACCTTCATCTCACGCACAAAAAAGCGAAAATTTACCAAGGAAACAAAAAACTTACAGCAATGATTAACAAAAACAACATATAAGTTTTATACTGAAAATATCATGAGGCAAGCAGCAAGAAGAAATTTCCAACACTATGCTGCTATTGCTAATGCCAGCTAAATATGATTCTATTTATACACAATCAAAATAATAACTTCATCGGACAGCTGACTCCATTACACACAAAAAAATGTAGCTAAAAGAGTGATACTGCGGTATCTAAAGCCAAAAACAAAACAATACAAAAAAGACGATCTCATTCTAATACTCGTGGACCTTCTTTAAGAGGCACAAGTTGGCTGCATGAAAAAATGACAAGGCTACAAGAAGTTTCCTCAAGGGAAATTGACAATAAATTAGAGTACGATACTCAAATAGAAGTGTGCAACAAATCGTGGAAAAACCTGGGAGTAAAACTATTAACTACGGAGAAAGATGGAATTGGTTGGCAATGGTAATTTAAAAGAGTTATCTTAACAAAGGTAGGTAATGAATCAAGAAGGGAGAATCACAGACAACCTATGGATTACAGAAAGCAGTACCACCTTTACCATTAAAAGGGAATGGAAATTTCCACTTGTTAAGGATCTATATGACTAGGCCTAGGAACATGGCACATCGTCATAAATATACGAATTTACACAGCATGCTAGAATGATTAAGCAAGCAAAAAAGGAGAGCTCGATTCTGTCTGAGTTTCCACAAAGGAGATGTGCAGAAAGAAGACATGAATGGGTTCATAGAGTAATGGAGACCACTAGAAGAGACATCCTTGGATAGATTTAACAGAAATGGTCAAAAGTTAATTTTTGTCTAATGAAGACATCATGGTGCAATATACCTAGAGGCTAGTGCTTGTGGAAGGTGAAAATCAACACACCACTGAGTGCATTCAATCAAGTACATCTGGCGTACCAATGCAATACTTCTAAGGACAACCTAATCAAGAGAAATGGGGAACAAATGACGCATAGATATGGTAATGGGAGCAAGTTTGCTAATGGAAGACTTGTTTCGCAATGACACACGTAAGAATCCACATGACCGGGCATTGCAATACTTCGAAAGACTACCTAATTAAGAGAAATGGGGAGCTGATGACACATAGATGTGGTAACAGGAGCAAGTTAGCTAATGCAAGACTTGCTTCACAGCGACATACATGTAAGAAACTAAGAATCTGCATTGATAGACATTGATAGGGCATTGTCATCTTCATATTAGTAAGTAGAACGAGTTTGAAAAGGATTTGATGATATAAGACACATATTTGCAAGTAATTCTTCTTGTTATAAATAAAAAGCAAAGTCACAAGAAACTTATTATATAAACCAGTAAAAATATATTTGGCTGAATAAATTTCACATTAGAAACTTTGCAAAAAAAGGCTAGTGAACTATTATTCCTTAAGAGCTGAATGGAAACACATATGGAAGCTGCCAATACCGCACCACCCGTGCTATATTCAAGGTGATCCAAAACAGTAGGAGTCCCCGAACTAACGCTTGAAATACAAGAATCAATATTGGTTAATCACTTATGATATCAAAATCGACAATATCAGATGTACAATATCAATAACTTCAGATCAATATTGCATGGTATATCACGCATCTGGTACTTCAAAATCTTATATAATATATGCAATACAAATCTCTATCAGCATCGGCCAACATTTAAAAACTACTACTCACCTACATTTTGAGACATAGGGTCAGCAAATATCCTATGGCTTATATATGGATTAACGCTTGGGAAAATTTTCTTTTTTTAATGGAGAAGTGGTCATGTCTATTTAATACATGTTCTTATTTGCTTTGATTTTACAAAGGTTGAAGCTTCTCCTATTTAGCTTCGTACAGAAACGAGGTTGCACATGATTTTTGTTAGTTTACTCAATTACAAAACAAGGAAAACAAATGTTTTAAGTTAAAGTTTTAGATATCATGCAATACCAATATAACTCATAAATATTGTGTTGAAACTTGAGATACTATATATGACATAGACATTATAATATATGCCAGATAGTAACAATATCTTTAGTATTGTTTAGCATCCATATTGTCATATCCAATACAAAAAACCAAGATTGACCTATGGCAGATAGGTGATATATATTAAATTATGAGATAACTAATACACAAGATTGAAGATACTATATAATAATGGCATGATATGTCCACATTCCCCATATTGTGGATTTTGATACCATTGGTTGATATTGTTACTGATTCTGATAATTTAAACGTTGCAACAAATAATCAATCAATATTTATAACGATATTTTAAATCATACTCCTCAAATTCCCTCATAATTATACTTTAAAAGGGAAATTCTGGAGTAGGGATTTGAGTGTCATGTCACATAAAATACCATTTCTCATCATTCATATATAAAAGTATGAAAAAAAAATCAATGAGTGCCAATCAACGGTATGCAAGAAAAGAAAAAAACCCCAAGAAGCAAAAATTCAAAAAGCACCTCATATACAACCACTTCATAGTTAATAAGTATAGCAATCAATATACAAACTAAGGCTCAGTATTTCAATAGTCCTCGACATGCACATCTATAATGCTGGAGACCCTCTATTTACGAGATCTAATATTTTACAGCATACCATGAGTCAGGCATCACAAAATTAGAATATTCGACCCCTACAACATAACATAATTACTTTATAGTAGCATAATTCATCTATCCACATATATTTGAGAACAAATATCAATCAAGATGCTTCTGCCTTTTTCAACATGCATTCAAAATATCCAAAGACAAGCAATGATAACATACACACAGATACGTATACATATGAATCAATTTAGAAACAAACTGAACAATTTCGCAAACAAATAACTGGAATTCCAGTAAATACCTCTTCCATCACTGCCTCAATCTCTTTCTTCTGATTGGCCGACTCCGATGACCCCCAAATCCCCTGAGGGGGCGCTGATGTCGCGTAGTAATCTTCGTCATCCTCGTCCTCAACATCCGCCCACGACTTGTTAACCAGAGGCTTCGGGTTCCAAAACACCGGCGGCTCCGGCTCCTTCGCATGGCTCTTAGACGATCCCTTGCTCTTGGAATCCTTATCAGACTTCTTCTTCTTTTTGAGGCTCTCGAGTACTGCAAACCCGTTGGTGCTCCCAATCTTTAGCGGCCCCTCATCCTTCCTGCTTCCACCTCCAGCCATTCTCAATCACAAACCTAAAGAAAGATCCCGATCCCAATAACAATTGCTTGTATAACCGAATCTAGCCGAATATACAACAATATCCACCTCAAGGTTCTAAAGATCCTTCCTTTTTTAATCGATCAATCAAAGCACGACAATAGCAAGGCTAAGCGAATTCTAAACTAAACTACAGAAAGCAAAAATTTGCTCAGAAAGACTAAAAAGATCGCCCTCTTTCGGTACTAAGCTACGGATTCAATCTTGCTGGAAAAAGTTGATGCCTTCGAGAAATTTCGACAAATTGAAATAAAATTAGGGTTGTGAGAATGAGGAATTCCCACAGAACAAGGGCGGAGATTGATAGAATTTATAGGGTTTTAAAGGGAAGAAACGAGAGAAAGAGAGATTTTGATCAGGTATCGAATTAGGGTTTGGGGGCGAGAGAGAGGATCAAAGAAACGCTTTTTTTTAATTTCTATTTTTGCGTTTTATTTCAATTAAAAAGGATTGGATAGCTATGGACGAAGAGAGTGAGGAAAAATATATATAAATTAGGGATATTTACTGGTTTGTCCCTCACATCTTTATATATTATGATTTAGTCCCACAAATCTTCATATATTTACTGGTTTGTCCCTAACATCTTTATATATTATGCTTTAGTCCCACAAATCTTCAAATTTAGGATTTAGTCCCCAAACTTCCTAAGTTACTACAATTTAGTCCACTTCTCCAAATCCCCAAATTTTTGACCTGATATTACCATTTTACCCCTTCTTATTCATTCTCTCTCTTCCTCCTCTCTTCTCCTCCTCTCTTTCTCATCTCTTCTCATTTTGTTCATTATTCCTCATCTCTTTTCCTTCTCTCTTCATTCTCTCTTCCCCCTGGAAGAAGAGAGGAGAAGAGAAGAGGAATAATGAAGAAAAGGAGAAGAGAGAAGAAAGAGAGGAGGAGAAAGAGAGGAGGAAGAGAAAGAATGAATAAAAAGGAATTAAATAGTAATATCAAGTCAAAAATTTGGAGGATTTTGGGAAGGGACTAAATTGTAGTAACTTAAGAGATTTTTGGGACTAAATCCTAAATATGAAAATATGGAGACTAAATCATAATATATAAAGATTTTGAGGGACAAACCAGTAAATACCCCTATAAATTATAACTAGATAAGGAGAGTTTCCAAATGAGCACACCATTTTTCGTAGTCAGCCCACTTTCCAACTGTTTGTACCAAAGTCCGAATGAAAAATTAGCTAGATAGCGGGCTCAGTAGTAAAAAATGATGTGCTCCTTTGGAAACTCCCAGAGATAAAGAGAGAATTTAGAGTGGGGAATTTCTAGATGCGTTCCTATGTTTTCTTATTAAGCCCCAATTTTTAATGAAAAATTAAAATATAATTATTTTTTCTTAGTGAATTCTATTTTTTATTTATTTTTTAATTGTCCTCTTCATTCATTTCTCCTCCATCAGTGACGATGTCTGCAGCCTACTGTCATGGCCGTGGCAGCAACTAATATGATTGCTGCAGCAGCAGTCGCAACCAACAGCAATAACTGTCACCACCGCTACAACGGTGGTCGCAGCAGCACCGGTGATTGTTGTTGTCGTTGTTGTCACTACAACAGCGATAACAACCTGCAAGAGAAAGAAAAGTTAAGAGTTTTTTGTTAAAAAAAATAATGATAAACATATAATTATTTATTCTTCAAACTTCGGTGGCCGACTAAGAAAGACATGAGGCGCATCTGGCAATTCCCATTAGAGTGCCCTTTGGTGGTTTCTTTCTTTATTTTCTTTGTTGTTGTGGCGAAGCTTCTTACGTTGTTCCTGCGGGTTGACAAGCTCTAACCTGTTGTACTACGGGTGATTGAAAATTATATTTAACCCCTTGTCATTTAAATATTTCTACTATAAACCTCCATCTTTCCTCCTCTTACTCTTTGCCTTTATTCATAGGAGCTGTACTTAGAAGTATTCTCTACAATAAGAAATGCCTATTCAATTTTTTTTTCTATATTTTGTCGAGTTGAATTCATCAAATTGGATTTGTACAAACTTCTATATAATATTTTATTCTTTCTCTTAACTTAATCATAAAGATTTATGATTGTGTTTTTCTTATATTATCAATATAACCACAATAAAATATCATTTTAAGGAGTTATTTATACTCATTTATCATTATTAAGCATATGGATATACCTTAATTGAGAAAGTATCTCATATAAAAAAAAATTAGAATTTTTTAACAAATTGTTATTTGGATATTAGTCCATTATTTATTATAAATCTCTCAATTTAAAAGTCATAATCCAAATGAAAACAATATTAAGATTATAGATCTTATCCATCCAATATTTAATAACATTTAACTTTAACAATTCAGTTTTTTCTCGTTTGAAATAGTGTTTAATTTAAAGTTCTCATGACAAACTATCCTAATATTGTGAAAATTAATAATAACAAGTTATTAGGAATTAATATCTAAATATAAAGTTTGTTAGGAATCAATATTCTAACAGCTCTAAAATAAAATAGAGTGGCCAAAAAAATTATACAAATATAATGTAATTATTTGAAAAATTAGCAGGTTGGAAAGAAAATTATTTAAAATTCAAGGGTGCCAGGATAACTTAAGCACCTCCATACAGGGAATAAATGGGTCGGTTTCGTGTTTTTTGTCGGTTTAGGGGTCAAAAGTGTTTTCACGTGTTTTTTTGTCGGTTTAGGATAACTTAAGTGTTTTTACGTGTAATGTAGATCTATAAATGCACCGGTTTAATTAGAGAAATTTATCAATATATGACAAGTTAAAAGAGAGAAAGGAAGACCATAGAATAAATTGAGAAGGATTATCAATGTGATCGATCCAGCGTGATTTTCTTTTGGTTCATGCAGCCTACGCTAAAGTATTTGGAATAAAAGACTTAGTTGCTGTTGTTATTGATATTTAGACAAGTGTTTTTGCAGGGTATTGGTTCATAAATTAACAGGTCCATACCAACATGAAGAGAGCCCATTAATGATCTACTAAGCCTACAAAGCTCACAAGATTCAAGAATATTTTATCTATCAAGATCCCTTCGATATGAGAAAACTAAGTTGGGCACCAAAAAGAAAGTTTTTTTTTATAAAGCATTAGAATCTTTTATTAGAATTCAATTACGGCTCTATCAGAAAATAACTATAAATACACGAATGAGGAAAGGAGAACGGTAGATTAGATCATCTCTTCTTCATGCTCTCTTTAACAATGGAGAAAAGAGAGGCGACATCAACACAGAGCAAATAATAAAATTTATTAAATCATCTCAATCGCACTGAGTCTTAAACCTGAAACTTCCCATTATCATTATTTGCCAACTCTAGACTATAGTACTATAATAAGTGAACACCCTTATTTGAAAAATTCATACAAATACTGTTTGGGCATTGCTCTAGATAGCATCCAAGGTAATTTGACACATCTAGGAGCAGCTGATGGTTTGGGAAATGGGAGATTTTCTGAGAATTTTTTTCTTTGTGAAAACTGGAGAGTTTAGTAAAGCCCAATGGGCCATGTTGCTGGATGGATCCAACATGCAAAGAATTAAGTAAAATGAGTTAATGCTTGTGATGTTGATGTTGATGGCATGGGCCTAATCTTGTGCTGGTCAACTTCCAAGATTGGGCATCCTTTTATTTATTTTTTGATTAATTAAAGTTAGACCCCCTGTAGTATTAAGAATGTGTCACTTAACATCCCTGAAGTTTGAAACTTTCAAAAAACCCCCTGAACTTAGTTATTTTCACTCTCGTTTTTTACTAAAGTGCACTCTTGTTCCTTAAATTCCTATTCTACCATCATCCCTCCTTTTAACCAGCACACTTATTAAAAGGAGAGATAATAGTAGAATAGGAATTTGAGAGATAAGAGTGCACTTTAATAAAAAAAGGAGAGTGAAAATAACTAAGTTCAGGAGTTTTTTTGAAAGTTTCAAACTTTAGGAGTGTTAAGTGATACATCCTCAATACTACGAGGGGGTCTATCTGTAATTAACCCTTTATTTTTTTCTCGGTACTTTCTGCTTGCTATCTTCATCTTTCATTGAGAGAGTGAGATACAATTGCACGTTATTCCCAAAAAAAAAAAAAAAAAAAAGTTATGTTACTAGAATATGTCACAATGCAATGCATTATGCAAGTTGCAGGGAAACAAGATAAACAATGATTAAATTGTATTTTTATTTTAAAAAAATTATTTTTTTAAAATTATTGGTGTGAGAAGTGCACGAGCGGAAGAGACATCAAACTAATCCCATATAAAACCCAAAATCAGCTGATCTCACATTTGTACCAACTCATTAGTTCAACTCAATCCTTACCCACCAAACTAATTAAGTATAATGACTAAGAAAAAACAAAAAAGAAAAAAACTTGTGTTCGTGCGTGTTTTTCTTCTTCTTCTTCGTTTTTTTTTTGGGGAATTTTTTTTATTCATTAATCACCATTAGAAGTCTTTTGTTGTTTTTATTTTCTCTTGATTATTAATTTTGAATGCAAATCGAGATTAAATTAGGTAGTGTTTTAGGTAGCCGTTGCTTTTGCGAATTGGTCATTAATAACCTAATTATAGTCAAGAGTAAATATAATTTAGAGTAGATGTAAGATAGCACAATGGCTTCCATATTTAATTAGTGATATTTTTGTTTATATTTATTTTTCTTTTTATAAGGAAATCATATTAGCTTGGCTCTGCTTTTAGGGTAGTAAGTTGATCCAAAAACTTGAGCTTACCCCCTCTCTTTCTTAAAAAAAAAAAAAAAAAAATAGTAATAAACACTGACTTCGAATTCGAAATCCAAATTAAAGCACATAATAAAAATCTTAACTTGGGCTATTTTTATCATACACATTGCTAAAAATCATTTGATAAATTATTTTTCCAATTATACACATATTGCTATTACTCACATCGTATAAACAATATTTCTCTCCTCCGAAAGAGAATTTATTTCTCTTGTTCATCTCATTTCAATATGCACGCCATCCCCCCCACCAGCTCCGCTTCGAACTCTTCAATCCTCTGGCGAGCAGGCATGAACCAGGCCGACTTCCAATTCTCGATTCTCAGGGGCTACAGCCTCTTTCAACATGAGTTTGTTTGAAATGGAAACGAATGCATCCATTGGTCAATTTCTAGCCTGTTTAATAAATTTTTTTAAATTAAAAATAAAAATTTTATTTTTCTAATTTAAAATTTTAAGGACTAAAATTTGACTTGTGAATGTGTCAATTACCATCTCTATCTCTAGTTATAACAAGATACGACGTCGTGTGATGTGATGATCAGTCAGATGCATCGTGCCAGCAGAGGAGCATGGAGATGCAGCGGCCGAGGATGTAGAACCGAGTCTTGTGCAGCTTCACCATCCGGTGGAACTTGCGGCGGAGGCCTCTCATCGTCGCTGACCTCTCAGGGATTTTGCCCTGGCTGCGGCTGCGGCTGCAGCTGCGGCTGCAGGATTGGGAGGAGGAGGTGGAAGGGTAGGAAGAAGAAGCCATATTGGAAACAAACAAGTTGGAATTGGGACTTTGCTGTGTTTTTCCTGGGAAATGAGATGGCTAGGATCCGAGGCAAGCGTGTCTGATGACGATTGTTTAAATAAAGGCGGAGGCAAAATACACCTGTCTTGGGGGCCCACCATGAAATTGGGAGAATTTCAAAACGAGCACACCATTATTCTGAGTGAGACCACTTTTTTTTTTAGTTAGGCCTTCAAATTGTTTCAGGATTAGTTTTTAACAACGTTGATCGTGGCAAAATTGTAATTTTCTACGACAAAATACTATTTTTCGACGAGTGTGAGCTCATTTAGAAACTCCCCGAAGTTGCGCTCTCCCCCTTGTCCTTGCGAAATGACTCTATTGCCATTTTAATTCTTCTTTTTTCTCTTCTAAATGGGCAGAGGATAATAAAATATGGCACGAGGGGAGGATGGGTACTTGAGGTCAATATGAAAGCGAAAAATAGAGAGGCAATACAGTAATTTGGCAAGGGGGCAGCGGGGTACGTGTCAAAAATGGGGCATCCCCATGCTGGGCCTGGGCGCACGATGGGTGAGGCCCAACGCCGACCAAACATTAGGGCACCTTCCTCCGACACTCCACGCGGAGTCCTTATCTCCCGACTCATCCCCCCACGTTTCATGTCTGCTTAAAAATAATAATAATAATAATAAAGATTAATATGTCAGCGTATTAGACAATTTCTCAACTCTTATACTAACTTTGAATTTTTGGGACAGTCGACGAAATATTCAAAATGATATAAGAGCAATTAGATTTACATTATGTATATTATGTATATATTTAATTGTGAATTAAATTCTATCACACATGACTAAGAAAGAAGAGGAAGAAGAAAACTTATTTTTTGCATGTAATATATATTTTGAACATAATGTATATAATTATCTATATTAATAAAAATAATAATACAAGTTTATATTTGGATTGAAATATTTGTATGTTCAAATATGTCTTTTTTGACATGCCAAACTAAGTTGATATTAACATAACAAGTTAATCCATTATTTTTCTAAAAAAAGAGTACTTAACAAGTCTTGTTGCAGAAAGAAAGAAGGAAAAAAAAAAAAACATCTTGGGGCCAAGGTAAATGTTACAAAAAGAGACAAACCCATTAGACCACTCATAATATACCAAGCTATTAAATATATAAAAAGAATATCCAACAAAAATAAAAATAAAAATCTCAAGTCCAAGACCCATATGTATGACAATAATTATTAATAAACAATAATCTTAACCCACCAAAAAAAAAAAAAAAAAAACATACAATAATTGATTCCTTGGCCATACAAGAGATTATGGAAGTTTCCAAAGGAGCGGTGAGCCCACTTGCCCACTTTCCGACTGAAAGCCAAACAAAAAAAAACTATCCAGTAGACTCACTAGGAAAAGTGGTGTGCTACTTTGGAAACTCCCGAGATTATCATCTTGTGCTGCCTGTCCATATACACCGACATCTGGTGTAGAGTCCAAATCACCATTGCCTGCAGGCAACCCAGCACAAAATTACTCGGTTCGATACTATCACATATCTGGTTCGAAGGGAATAATAAAATATTAAATAACAGTGACTGTTCTGTTACTGTTTGTCGTAATATAATTGTTGACACCATCTCTGCATGATGTACATGCACACCATCTCTGCATGAAGTACATGCACGGTACTAGAGGACGGTTCTCATGCCAGTCAGAGGTCGGGCCGACGAGAACCGTGACGATGTATAAAGCATATCCAGCAACATGCAGAGGATGACGTATAGTATATAAAACTCTATATATATTATGTTATTTCGTTAAGCTCTTTCAATGAATCGCGAGGGACTGTACTTAATCATTTACTCTAAAAATAAAAATACTCTATTCAAGTTATTGCGACTCAAAAAAAATCCATACACAACAAAGGACAATGATTGATTAAAAAATCATATAGAGAGCTAATATAAAATAAAAATAAAGACAGATCAGCAGATTTTGGAGCTTTGTCCAATTCAATTTATTTTTATACAGAGCAGTTCCAATCATTGGATAATAGTTTATATTGGAAGGTTTTATGAGATTAAATTGAGAGCTAAACTAGTGAAGTATTTACTAAGTTATAAAGCTTATCTAATTATAGAGATTATCTAATGATTGTAATTTATATTATAAATGGCTGACTTTGCTTGCCAACCTCATAACTAACCAGAAGTCTATGAGGCATGAACTCAAATTAAACAATCTGTTTATAATCATTAGAAAATTGTCTAAATCTATGTTGTATGTTATATTCTATAATCTCCCTAAAACATATTAATATATACTGCAAATAACAAGCAAAAAGCTAAATATGGCTGATCAAAACTTTGCAGACATTTGCTTTTTAAAATAAAATCAAATAATCAAAAGGTTCGTATTTGTCTGAAACGAATCTACTCCATCCTGAACTTTTTCTTTTTTTCATCGAGAAGTTTTCTTAAATCTTTATAATGATATGGCTATGGACTTGTTTCTCATTTCTGTTTTTGGACAAAATACCTCACTATGATCCTCGCTGTACATTTCCTGTCCATTTCCAATTGAAATCTTATTGTTAGCACACTATTTCCCGTTTGCGATAACAAAACTTCAACAACCGGTCATATTTGCTATCATATATGTGGTTCTATGAACTTTGTTGCCAACGATACCCATGAATCAATTAATTTTTGTTTCTATCCGGTGATGGAGATTTGTCGACAGTGATTAGCTACCCATAAAAGACATGGCATCCAAAAATAGTGATCTTGTGTTCCATTCTAAGCTCAAGAAGGACATGTACATGCACGAACTAAACTTGGACAAAAATAATTCGCTTCAGAATTGAGTGCAGGTTCACTTACGGTGGGTCAATGTTAGGCTCCATTGATCCAAGTCAAGATCATGGTTAGTCTAAACTCTTCCCTCTTCAGATTACCTGTTGAGTCTGAGCTGCAAATTTTCGTTTAGTCAGTGAAGCACGATAAAATAGTCTAAATTATGCACTTAGTTAAAAAAAAAAAACATACTTTGAGATAAAATGATTGTAAGAGTATTAGTTTTTCATGGAGCTCCCTGAATTCTCAGAAAAATGCCTGATTGGAGAAAATACAGTTTTACATGTTTTCCAACTGCAAAAGGGATAACAAGACATGATACAGCTTATAGAATTGGGCGAACACAACGAATTTCTAATTTATGTAAGAATCAAAGTATGTACAGATATGAGGAAAAAAAATATATCATAGAACATGCAAAGTGAATTATATGCATCTATACATTTAAATTCAACTTATAGGCTTACACCTAACTCTGTCAGTGCCGTGCTTAAAAATTTATCCTTTCACTACTCCCAAACCAGGATAAAAGAGTTATGGTAGGTCGGTGACAACTAGCGTAAAACATTATCACATATTATAACATGCGACAAAACATGAATTTTGTTGGGGCATTCGCTACTGAGCAGTGGCCTACATCGGAGCCCGGGTGTAGGAAAAAATATGTGAGGGTTACTAGGTCGTTGCTCAGAAGTGACGCATTATATCAGCGCCCGGATGTGGTGTCAAATGTAAGATGACGATAAAGAAATTAGCTCATAAACATAAAATTCTGTTGGTATCGTGAAACATAAATTCCGTTACAAGAAAATTAGCAGAGTTAGTTAATACTATAATTAGAAAGAGAATTAATATTTTGTGCATGCAGAAAACTAAGTGGGTAGGTGAGAACACTAAAATCACGGAGTCTTAGAGTTATAAACTTTGGCGTACGAACAGAGATATATATCGTAATGGGGTATGTGTGATATAAATAAACAATTATTTGGGAATGTAGTGGAGGTTAGAAGGAAAAGTGATAGAATTTTATTAGTTAAACTTATTTTAGATAGAGAGATTATTAATGTCATTAGTGTTTATGCACCACAAGTAGGACTTAATGAATCTAGTAAATATCAATTTTGGAAGTATCTAAATGAGATAGTATAAGAAATACATGTTAAAGAAAAACTATTTATTAGTGGTGATCTCAATGGGCATGTAGGAACTAATCGTAATGGATTTGATAGTATATATGGAGGATTTGGTTTTGGAGAAACAAATGAAGAAAGTAACTTAATTCTACATTTTGCTTTCTCTTATGATTATATTTTAGTGAATACTTGGTTTAAAAAGAGAGTTTATCACTTAATTACTTTTAAAAGTGGATCTAGTGCGAACCAAATATATTTTATTTAACTGAGAGAGTAGATAGATATAGTTGTATTGATTGTAAGGTAGTATCAGGTAAGAGTATAGTTACTCAACACAGACTCTTAGTTTTAGATATTCAGATTAGAAAGAGATTTAGAAAAATTAAGCATAAGTTAGATTTTAAAATTAAGTTGTGGTGATTATAAGGTAATGGAAATTTTTTGCAGATAGAATAGTACAAGGAGCAGACTGGAAGGACCATAATAATTCTGATGTAACATGAAACAAAATGACTAGCTGTATTAAGAGGGAGGTAAACATATATTTGGTGAATCGAGGGGCGGTGTTCCACCATGTAAGGACACATCATGATGGAATGAAAAAGTAAAAAATACTATTAAAATCAAGTGTGACCTTTATAGAGATTTAAAGAATAATGATGGAACAAATTTTGAAAGGTATAAATTAGCTAAGAAGGATGCTAACAAAACTGTTTGGAATGCAAAACTAAATTATATAAACAAGTGTACGAGAAGTTAGACAATGAAAATGCAGAAAAATATATATATGAAATTGCTCGAATAAGAGAAAGTCTAGAGATTTATGTACTGTAAAGTGTATTAAAAATGAGAATCAGAAAGTTCTAGTTCGAAACGAAAATATTAAAGAAAGATAAAAAAAATTATTTTGATAGATTATATGACAGTTTTACTCAAGATTTGGGAGATTTTACTACTCAGTGTGAGGATATAAATCGTATCTTTATGCGCAGAATTAAATAATCTGAAGTAAAAGAAGTTTTGAAGAGGATGACATCAAGAAAAACTGTTAGTCTAAATGATATTCCTATAAATGTATGGAGACACTTAGGAGGGATGGGTGTGAGGTGACTGGCAGATCTTTTTAATAAGATTTGGCATACTAAGAAAATATCAAATGAACGGAAAAAGAGTACCTACTAGCTCTGTATAAGAACAAGGATGACATTCAGAGTTATTCTAACTATTGTGGAATAAAACTCATGTGTCACACTATCAAGATTTAGAACATGGTAATTGAATATAGATTGAGGCAGACTGTTAAAATATCAGAGAACTAGTTTGAATTCATACCGGGGCAATTGACGACAAAAACTATTTATTTACTTCGTCAACTTAAATAGCGATTCCGAGAGAGAAATAGAGATTTGCATATGGTATTTATTGACCTAAAAAAATCCTATGATAACATACCACAAGAGGTGCTTTGGTGGACATTGAAGAAAAGAGTCCCATCAGGATTACATCAAGAATCTGCATTGAGCCCATTCTTAATTATTATCGTAATGGATGGGCGTACTAGAGCTATTCAGGATGAGATACTTTGGTGTATATTATTTGCTGATAATAATGTTTTAGTTAAAGAGACAAGAGCAGGGGTGAATACCAAGTTAGAGTAGAATCTAGAGATTTTAGATTGAGTAAGTTTAAAACAGAGTATATGAAGTGTAAATTTAATAAACGACGGATCCTAAACTATAATGCTGTGTTCTAGACGGGCAAGAGCAGTCAGTTTAGATATTTGGTTTCTATTATTAAGAATGATGAAGAGATCGATAGTGATGTTAACCATAAAATACAAACTGGCTAGTTGAAATGGAGCAATGCTATGTGAGTTTATGCGACCGTACCATTCTGTTAAGGCTAAATTTTTTTTTATAGAATTGCTATTAAGCCAGTTTTATTATATGGCACGGAATGCTGGGTTATAAAGAAACGTTATTGAAAGAAAATAAGTGTAACAGAGATGCGCATGTTTCGCTGGATAAACGACAACACTATGAGAGATAAAGTGAGAAATGAAGATATTCACGCTAAAATAGGTGTAGCCCCCATCAATGAGAAGATGCGAGACAATCGCTTACGACGGTTTGGTCACGTGCAACATAAACCTATAAATACACCAGTTCGACTAGGGGTGTTTATCAATATAGGACAAGTTAAAAAAGCGAAGCGAAGACTAAAGAAAATATGAATGAAGGTGATACGAAAAGATAAAGATTCTAGAGGTTTAAATGAGGATGTATTACTTGATAGGATTGAATGGAGTAGGATTATCAACGTGATCGATCCGGCGTGATTCTCTTTTGATTCATGTAGCCTACTCTAAGTACTTGGAATAAAAGGCTTAATTGTTGTTGTTGTTTATAGGCTTATACCCACTGTTTATTCTCAAAAAAGAAAAAAAATTCTAACTTATAGATCACACAGCACAAAAGAAAGAACAATTGAATCATCATCCAGTCGATGGCTATGGAGATAACATTATCAAGGTACCCAGTTTCTTTTTATCAATTAATCTATGAAATTGTGAGCAATTATCTGTTGAGTTGTCATAGGCTCTATTCGGTTTGAGAGAAAATGAAGGAAATGAACAAAAAATAAGAAAGAAGATGTTTTCTATTGTTTGGTTTGAGAGAAAATTTAGAGGAAAAGAACATATTTTCTGACTAACCAAATATTAAGGAAAAACCAATTTTCATTTTCTTTTCTTTTCTCTTTTCTTTCTTCTATTTTCTTTCAAACCAAACACAGCCTTACTGTTTAATTTGTTAGGATTCTCTAGCATTTCCCCAGTTATCTGTTGAAAAGGATTGTTGGCCTTTGGAGCAATAACTTTTATTTATATGCATGATTAGTCTTCAGATATTATGTTTTATCTTTCTGTTCATATGTGCACACAAATTTTGTGATTGATTCTTATATATAATCTATGATTCCCTTGGAAGCAAATAATTTAGAGCTCATCCCCTTTTTTTTTTAAAAAAAACCGAATTTTGTCCCGCCCTTTTCCTTGATCTACAAGTTAACTAAAATTCTATTTTGAAATGAATTATCATTTCATTTAAATTAATGCATTCTAAGTTGATCTGAATTCTTTTTAATTTTAATTATTTGAATTCTAATTTCATATAGTAAATATTAGGATTAACAAATTATTAGTTAATAAATAAAAAATAATCTTAATAAAAAAAATCAGAATTCTATTTTGAAATGGCTATTAAATGAATGGAATTGAAACATAGATGGAATATAATGAAATACAGCCACTCTGAGGTTCCCTATGAAATGACCTTCGGTATCTAGGACTCACGGATTGACCATTGACCCTGTTCAATAAGTGCAATGCATTAGCGCTCTTCTATGCTAACTATAACTATCTTGGTAGCCTCTTTCACTCTTACTTTTTTTTTCCCTGACTTCTGTACTGAGTAGGATTTTCATTCTGGTTGGATAGACTTGTTTCTGCGGTCTGTAGTCTGAACATTTCTAAGATATCTCTTTTAATTTCATTTTTTTTTTACTTCCCAAGTCACGTGCTTTCAATTTTGAAAACACATATTGGTTGCCAATTTTCTACATTATGCAGCAATTTCAGTTGGTCGATATGTTGTTTTTAAGGATTAGGTCAGATTTCTATGAAGTAATGTTCCTAATCGAAATATATCCTCAAACACATTACACATCTATTAAAAAAAAAAACCTTGAACAAATAGTGATCAAATAGAGTTCTGATTAATGAAAATAATCATATGCAAGAACTCGACACTGCGGCATTGCTTCAAATAAAACGTGCAAACAAAGCAAACGAAGTTTTAATGGAAACAAATGTTGAAAGTGCTACCTGAATTTGATCCGAGGAAGACAATCTAGCGTTCCTTCGCATTTCCCCTTTTGATTTGATCTTTGAGTGCAAACAAAGCAAACGAAACTTTAATGAAAACAAATGTTGAAAGTGCTACCTGAATTTGATCCGAGGAAGACAATCTAGGGTTCTTCCTTCGCATTTCCCCGTTTGATTTGATCTTTGAGCCCCAAAATTACATAATCTAGGGTTCCTTTGCACTTCCCCTTTTGGTTTGATCTTTGACCCCCAATATTACATACTCGCGCTGAAAAGAAAATTTCACTCGTTGACAAACAAATCTCTGTCTCTCTCTGTCTCTCTCACTAGAAGCTTAAAATCTAGAAAAAAATTAAAAAATAAAATTCAAATCTAGTCGGTTTTTTTTAAAAAAAATAAAGAATTAAATTTTCTGAAAAATCTCTCATTTTTTTTTTTGGAAAAAGGGAAAGAGGTGCGGCCTCAAAATCACAAGTTGGGCTATGATTATAGCTCATAAGTCTGGGCCCAAAAAGAACTCTTATGGGTCGACTGCTTATGAAATAAAAAGCCCATTACCAATTTCCAAAATTCAAAATCAGTGCTCGCTGGCTGTTCTCCTCCCAATAATAATTGCCCAAAATTCAAAATCACTCTCTCTTTCTTATTCACTCCTAAAATCCTTATAAAAACCCTAATCCACGCTCCAAGAGGTAAATTATCCCCAATTTCTAGAAAAGGTTTCCATTTTATTCCATAACTGCTAAAATTTGATGTTTGCATGGTGATAATTGTCATGCCCCGCTCCCGATATATGGTATACGAGAACGTGTAGCAGGTATCGGCAACATATTCAGTTTGTATATACTAAAGTCGCAATAAATTTACCACAATAATACTCAGTAATTACGATAGAAAAATTTAATAAAAGTTTGACTTTTCATTTATTGAAATGAAGTTTAGATATAACTGAAATAAAATATAATAAAATTAAACAAACAGAAGAAGGAAATCTCTAATCCGTTATTAAGTTTCAATCTGATATTTAAAGTACACCAGATCCTGCGTTAGTTTTGGCGTGTCCATCGATAAATCAGAGCATGCACACCCAGGTCGTCAGATTGCGACCAAAATAAAGTACGCAGAAAGAATGTGAAATACAACGGTTATGTCCAAATATAATAATAATACAAGTTTTAGAAAATATGTAATAAAATGTCTGTAATAATGATGTCAATTGATTTAAGTTATCTTAATGTCATTTTAGTAAAGTCAACTCTATAAAAGAGATATTTTTGTCTAGAATGTCATGTAATTGGAAAAGCTAATTGATGGGATACAACTGTTTCGATTGTTTCCTGTACAGACCCAGGAAATGGTCACAGGATTGTTTGGTGCTGAATCGGACCTGCCGTCAGGCAAACAAGAATTATAATCAGGTATGATCCAGCAAATCATCACGCACTCATGGTGTGCGAAATATTCAGTTGTACAACTTAAAAAGTTTACAGCCGAAACATAGTATATTTCTATCATTCAGTTTCTCCCCCAACCCAGTGTCATTTAGATATAGTTGATTATATCAGGTAAAATATTTCCATTGGATTTTTCTTAATTTGTTAACAATATGATTTATAGAGTTCGTTCAGTTTATGTTTTATTCAATAAATCAAAATTGGATATATCTAAGAGTTACTGATTTGAGACATCATAGAGATATCGGCCAGACAATTATATGGATGCTGGGATGTTTTTCGTGCGTTGCACGTTTCTTAATTAGAGAACCAGCATACAAGATAACTTTTCTAGACACCGACACAAAATGATATCACAAACAGTATTTTTCCGTGAATATAACTTTTATGTGATTTATCAAATTTGTATATATAATTATTCTAAAATCTAACTATACTATGTAATTTAAATTTAATGACAATTGACAATAGATTTTTGATGACAAGAAATATAATAAGTAATTGATAAATTCCTCCAAAATAACAAATCAATTTACACAGAATAAATAACATGATTGAAACAACAGGTATATAAAATAGTATGATTAGTGAGTCCAAAAATGAACTCACCTGGATATAGTTTTCCGATGTCGATCAACGAAGCAATCTACACATTAAAAATATTTTAAGAATATCAAAAATAGATTAATATAAATTTAGATGATTTTTAGAGATTTTTTCAGTATTTTTATAACGTACTCAAAATTGATTTTAAAGTTAAGCGGGTCTGAAATTAGAAAATAGGTTTGACTTCATTTTATTGGGTTTATAAAATGATGGATATTATTTTTAAGTTATTAGGATTATTAAATAATGGGTCAACTAGTCCTAAAACCCAATAGTTTGACCCAATAAGAAAACAAAGAGTTTATTACTAATATTTTAACAAAACGGTAGAAATTCAAGATGTTGAAAGATGAGAAGAAATGTGTTCATCTCGGACAAAGTGGCGGCGGCTCCGGTAGTGGCTCCTATGGTGGTCTGGCAGTTTCAAAGGTGGTTTCGGCGTAATGATAATGTTAGAGAATGATTTTTAGAATGAGTGGAATATGTTTTGATTTAGGGGTTTATATATGATTAGATTTAAGAGTTACAGAATGTGAAGGGTTTAGGGAGTTATAGAATTTAAAGGGTTTGACGAGTTATAGAATTTAGAGAGCTAAGAAAATTAAATTGGATGTTTAATGTAGATAATTCATGGAGAAAATAAAAGGATGGGAGTTAGAGAAATGAATGAGTAATGAGTTTGAGAATATGAAAAGTTTGAGAGTTATAAGAGATGACAGATTTAAAGATGAAGAATCATATTTATCATTTTGTTTATTTATTTAATCTTTTATTACTATAAAAAAAAATGGAGGGTTGGTTACAATAATGGTGGTGTTGATTGAGAATTGAATCAGCATTCTGATCAATGATGTTATAGGTCAACGTCGGATGCGATCTCAGCCAAGAGAAATCTCCCATCTTGGATGAGTTCCGTTGAAAAGGGAAGCAAATCACGCAGAAAGAAGCAGGATGATGATGATGATAACACGCAGTTCTCAAGACTTCTGGTAATAGCTACTGAAGGGCCGAATCTAGAAGAGATTCTTTAACTTTAGCTACTAGTTTATGGTTTTTCTTGTAAATATTTTGGTTTTGGGCAGGATGGTGTGGTGTCTGTGTTGTTGGGGTTCGTCAGCCCGGAGCGGGGCCTCTGTGTTTAAAGAAGAGAAAATCATGGGGTAAAACTCTCCATGGTGATGAATGCGATGTTACAAGGTTCACTGCCAACCGGACACTTCACATATAAGCTATAAACATGCATATATAAAAAATGAAGTTGGGTATCCGTAATTGTTTTGCCGCATTTTTATATATAATTACGATTCAGGTATTAGTATTGCGTAGGGTGCTAGAGACTCGAGCAAGGCCATACTCCAATTGGGTTGGATATGTAACTGATAGAGTGGAGCTCGCCTGATGAAATCCCAGTGGAACTGGTTAATCTCACGCAACAATGGTTCAAGAGAGTTGGGCTAATACAACTTAAATGCAAATCTTATGCATCCAACCTAAAATCAATCCGGAGAAGATATACACATGTCCAGCATTACTGAAATGCATTAGGTTTAAAAATCCCGAGAACCTGATTCAGCATGTTATTTTTGTATTTTGATTGCGGAAGTATCCAAAGAAAAGGGATTTTGTTATATAAGGGAATGTCTATGTTTTATTTCCGCGCAAAATGCTTCTCATTTTAACTACTGAGTTATATTCTTGCTAACGTGCTTGATACAGGTGAATGTGTACATCCTAGGAAACTAGTATCTGACATGGCAGTTGTATGTCACTGACTAAATATATTTTAAATTCAGAATGTTTATCAAAACTATGAATGAGAAACAACAAGACTAAAGCACATATTGATTAACTTAAATCTAAGAAGTAATTAGAAAAAGGCAAGCTATACTACACATCCATCCTCTAGGAGGAGCATATGCATCTTTTATTATATAATAAATATTAAAATCCTCACAAAAAAGTGCAGTCTAGAATGCATTATAACTAGAATAGCCATTCTTTAATTATGTACAAAGAAGACAAATGAAATAAAAGCTTCTTCAGATGGAACGGAATTGTCAACCCACCCCGCCATCTATGTATTGATTTATTTTCTTAGTCTCAGGTTGTGATCCAATGTCTAGGACATGCATAATATTAGGATCTCTCAGTAGGTGTATCTGGTAAATATAAACAAAGCACCTGAATAGTCATGCATCTGATACGTATCTGAACATTATATTCGTACATATCCAACAGAGGTCTGGCTCCTTTGTTGATTTTGCATGCTTTGTAGTGTTCTTGTAGTTGGGTCCTTCCTAATTTACCTTTTCAATTTTTATTCTCTTAGATATGGATTTTCCCGTTATAGTTATTTTCATGTTTCATTGTGAACCAGGGGTCTTGGAAGCCTGACCATATCCTGGTTGCCTATGCCTGCAAGCCCTTTAATGATGTGGCTATCTGGTTTTGCTGACATTACAATGTCTTTTAGACTTCTCACCATATATTTGAATTTTGAAGTTTCCCTAGATTTTGACAATGTAGGTGGCCAATGCAGGACATAATTTTCTAACAGTGTAGTGCTCGAGAGGTATCTAAAAATTCTGGTGTCACTGGGACACTTTTTTTGAAATAAAACGGCGGGTGTGAGCCCTCTGTGTTCCATTAGCAAGTGGATAACAGAACCATACAAAGAGTAACGAAGTACGATCACTCATATGAGTGATTCTAATAATACATTGGTTGCGAAAAGTCACTGGGACACTTTTATCAAGGCTAGCATTCTAAATTTCGCAAAAATTAGCTTTTTAAAATTTTAGCATTTTACATACTTACACAGTACTTCTATACCCTGGTAAGGGAGAATAAGTTGATCCTCGAATACCCTGCTTTAGAGATGCATCAAGGAAGGATGAATTTCAAGCAACTGTTTCTCTATCACAAATCCCAATTGCTTTTCTTTTTGCTATATTCTCTCCTATACCATGTCTTTACTTAACCCTTAGGCCTTCTTAGGTGTTTGCGCTAATTATATGTCAATTTTCTTTTGCTAAATTCCAAGCCTTATAGAGAACTGTTTTCTGTTCTTTACTTCTTTTTTTTTATTTTTTAAAGTTTTTTTTTATTTTTTAAATTGATTCTAGGAGAGAGCATGTATGTTCATCTAAATGTTTTCTCATGTTGGTTGACTCCTGCATTTGTCTCCCTGTAGACAAATATTATATTTGGAAAAGTGCAGTACAGTGTGTTCTTTTTGTCCTTGCGAATAATATATTGCAAGAGAAAGTACCTGCAACCAAGAGTTCCTAAATATACATCCCTGCAGACTCAATCTCTTGGTGTGCTTGCTTCTCTGCAAATATTTTCTATTTCACATATGTTGCCCTGGTGACTTCTTCATAATAATAAGGGACTTTATCTGTGGGTGTCCAACTAGTAGCATATTGGAAGGTTCTATAATATCTGCAAGATGATGAGTTAAATTTGGCTCCCCCTGTTTGGATGTAGGCTCAGCCATGCAACTCCTGAAAGGGTTGATCATAAGGAATACTTAGAGCAACAACAACAATATGAAATTGTTAAAATCATCTAATAGAACTAACTTTGAATGTCACTGTTCCCTCATTATTCAATTTGACTGAGACCTTCAGTATGGGTACTACTTAAAGGGAAGTTCGTGTATTCCCTTTATCATGAATATATCCATTTTGTTTGCGCCATGCATTGTTACTGTTTACCCCCCATGGTACTTACTAAATTTCAAACTTGATACTTAATTCACAGGGTCTATATGACCGAGGTCCAATTGCTTTATGTTATACCGAATCCTATGATAGAAATCAATATAGAAGGTGAGGTGAAAGCAGGGTGATGCACTAATTTTCCTCAAACAGAATTATTTAGTTCATCAACAATCTTATATCGATATTGATTACGACAGCTAAGCATACCTATAGGCAAAAAGCATAGCTCAATTACTAGCCCTAATGAAACTCAAATATAATCTCAAATAACAAGCTAAAATCTGAAACACAGTAAAAAAAAAAAAAATTAACTGAGTAGAAGATAAACTGAAATCGTCGTTTATTCTACTTGACATGAAATAATAAACAAAATAAAGATAAAATCAAATAAATCAACTTCCTCATTGTTGCTACTTTAAAAGAGTATGCAAATCTTAAATTTAAGGTGGTGTCAAGGGGTTCTAGAGCTGTTTCAAATATTTTATCACATTTTCTATCAAGTGCTTAGTGACCCCCAAATGGCTAGTCGTTAGAAGTTGTAATCAGTTAATACTTACCAAGCTTGGCAATACTAACAAAGCTTTTTCATTTAGTAACATTCCTGGTTTTCTGCATGCCAAGAGTAGATGCTATTTCGGTATTTCCTATATTGCAGTCTTGCTTGTCAAACTTCTACTGCTCAGTTGTGCATTGCAACAATATCATGTCTGAAGTGAGATCTTGAAGTATATGGTTTGCAGAGTAATGTCATAAGCATAAGTTAAACAAGATGGGTGTCTTTGTAATCTCATCTTTAATCATCCTAGGAGTGGATATCAGAGTGCTATTGCCAGAAAAAACTTCTCGACATTGAGCCTTTCCTTATGCATGCCAGAAAACCATGGAGGAAAACCAACAATCAGACTGAGACTCAAAAAGGTTATAAATTATCTGTAGTCTTCTTTTTAAAATTTAAGACTGGAACAGATCTTCTAAAATCTTTAAAGACTGCAATGGATCTTCTAAAATCTTACATAGTTAATTCCTAGTTAATTTGCTCCTGTGCAGTATAGAGGTTTTCTTTTGTTCATCTTTTCTAGGGGGTTGGTGTGGGTGGGATGATAGAATGAACACTTCCCACAACACTACTACGCTATGGATTCAAGATCCAGACATGCTGCAATTAATTTTGTGATACTGTGACCAAATTGATAATGGCTTGCTTCTATCTAGACCAAAAGACCTTAACGATTCATGCCAACGATTGTGGGAACATTGTATTCTTTTCATTCTGGAGTTTAGGGTTTATATATGACTTTGCTTTGTAACAGTCATACGTTTGATTATACACACAGATGATCATTTTAAGTAGATTTTTTTTCCCCCTTCAATGTCAGTATGCACTTTCTTACTCAGCTAATGAATCAGAGTTGACTCTTTTTGTTTTCATTCTTATATAAAGTATGCCATTCTAAATACGTTCACTTTTTGTTACTAATATTTCATTGTAATTTAAAACTCAAGAAGATTGTTTTAGCATATAAATATGCACATAAAAAAGTATATCAATTCATTGTTGTTTTTCTTTCTGCATTTATCGTATTGCACAAGTTATGATCATTTCATAGTAGACAATAATTTTCTATTCATCCCAAATCTTAATTTGCAGATCAAAAGGATGCCTCTCATGAAGAACCTAGTAACTGACCTGGGAGAAAATCACCTGAAAAGCTAATTGGGTCTGCCGTATCTAAGGTCTAATATTCAAAAAACCGAGATTGCATTATGAATTTGTAATGTTTCAGATTTTTTTTTTTTTTTTTTTTAATCTCCCATCATACCATCTATTCTTATGAATAAATTAGTTCTCTGAAGGCACTTGAATTTCTGATCTGGTCCTTTGCTTGCAAAAGTTGGATATCTCTGATCTATATATTATATTCTGAAATAATTTCAATTTTGCGGGAGTTTTAAATTCTTACTCCAATGTTAATTGGATCCTGGAATCATTACTTCTTCATGGAGACAAGTCTTGGATCATCTTTTAACTATTTAGCATAGTTTGCAGATTCTTTCAAAGATTGTTATTGCCGTTTCTTACTTTAATTCATATTTACTAGATAGTCTCCATTTTTAGTCTAGCAAGTTGAATTTCATACTTACCTTTTGAAAACTGAAGGTTCGACTTAAAGGTCTTGCTATTATTATGATTCATTTACATATAATTGTGCCTTTTTCCTGAACAATGCCTGAAATGATTCATGCAAGTCCAAGTGCATGGATGTGTATATTGGTTTACAGAAAAGAATCTTAGTAAGCAACTGACAGACAAAATTATCCCTTGCTTACTTAAATATTTTTCACCAAATTTATTGTTTGTTCCTATCCAAAATCAAGTTCTTCATAATTGAGCTTCTTTCATTTTCATATTATATTGAAGGCTCATTTATATTGTTCCCTGTACTGTCTTCTCTTAGCCTCCTTGTAAAAGTGTGAAAAAAGGAGTTTGATAATAGCTAATTTTATTACTCAGATGCATCTCTTCTTGATTTGTATTTCTGTTATACGAACATGAAGAAAACTCATGAAAGTATACAATCAAAATGGAATACTACTTATATTTAAATCAAGGCTTAGGTTCACCTTTACATGGCAACCATCAGTATAGGGAATTCTTATTAAGAAGAACTTGTTATTGCCTCCCTCTTTTTTCAAAACCAAATATACCTTCCTCTTGCTACTCTTGTCTAACAGCAAGTTTCATTCACCAATGGGAAAAAGGAAACTTTATTATTAATTTTTGATATATGTATTAAAAGCACGGGAAATTAGGTGAACTACATAAATGCAGTCTGTTACTTGGTTGAGCAGAACAATACTTAAAACTCTTGATTTTTCATACCTATTATATTGTCCGCGTTATGAGTAGATGATCCATCTGTAGAGCAAAAGCCCTCAGTATTTCTTTGATTCTCAGTACTTTTTTTACTTTTCTTCTCCTATTCTTTGTTGAATTCATTCACTAATTTGAACCTTAAATTGAGCCAATTCACTAGTTCAAATTAAATGAATTAAGTGAATAGAAATAGGCTTCAAAAGTTGAGTACATAGCAAAGGAACAAAAAGGGAAGATGAAAAGATAGTCCCACATGGGATAGGGGAATGTAAGGATGTGGGTTTAAATATGATAGCTTACTCCTTTACTTTGCTTATGTAAGAAGAGGAAAACCTTGAGCACCACGGGTGGTGCTACGCACCGCCCGCACCCGCACCCGCACGCGCACGCGCACGCGCGTGTGCAAGGGCGAATGGGCGTTTAGGGCGCATTGGGCGCTTTAGAGGCGCACTTTGCACTTCCACGGTCACAACTGTTGAAACGGCCAACTGTTGCGACTGTTGAAATCTCAACCGTTGCGACTGTTGAAAACCTATAAATAGGGTAGGGTTTGGGTCAGTGAAAACTACAAGTTTTTTTCTTTTCTCTTCTCTTTGTTCTTCTGCAGACAGAAGTTCCAGAATTTCTGTCTACAGAAGAAATCTGTTCATCATTTTCCATAAGTCCAGTCCTGCATAACATATACCAGAGAGAACCTTTATCAGATTCGCCAGAGCAGAGGGATTGCAGCTTCCTTCCCTCTGCAGATCGATCGTTGTATCCTGGGAGATCGACGTCCAAGAAATCCAGAAGCGAACAGTGGAGGACGAATCGATTTTAAGGAGATAGTGTCCAACACTAGCCTCGATCTTCATCCAATCTGCTTCCTGTCAGTAAAGTCTTCTTCCAGTCTTCCTGCAACCAGGTTTTTCTTAATCCAGTTTTATAATTTTCAGATTAGGATAGTATACTAGATAAAGAAAAACAGTTTGATGGTTTTTCTTTAACCAGTCTTCTTCTACTTCGAAACTGGAATTATTTAGATATAAACCTAATTACAGAATTAATTTCCTATAAGATAACAGTAGCAATTCTGTGTAGTAAATCTGTTAACTACAAATCTGTCATTTTATGTTAATCTAAAACAATTCTGTATGCTTCAATCTGCAACCACAGAATTAGTAACCTCCACTTTACATATACTGTCATAATATATTAAAAGACATTCCATTTTGTTTATAACCAACAATCTTAAAATCGATTATTGCATGTTTTAGATTAACTTTTTAAGAATACAGTTTAAACAATTTTAGTTTGAACCTACATTCTTAAAATCGAATCTTGCATGTTTTAAATTAACTTTTTTAAGAATACAGTTTAAACATTTTGTTTAGAACCAACATTCTTAAAACTGAGTTTTGGAATTCTGTCAGTTTTTAGAATTCTGTCACAATACCATAAATTAAGAATACTGTTATCAATTAGAACTCTGTTATAATAGTATTTAATCTTTAAACTGATATTTTGTTTTAAAATACTGTCATACTAGTAATCAATCACTAGTAATTTTAATTGCTTTTAGAGAAGACTAGTTAATTTCTGTTTTGTGATTTGGAGTGTTGTTTTATTAGAAAGTTAAAATTTACTACAAGACATTAAGATAGATAAATTTTAATATTTGTAGATGGCTTCTACATCTGATATGTCCACTGTGATAACTCCTGTCATGGTTACTCCAACTGTGCCTTCAAGCCAGTACGAGAAACCAGAGAAGTTCAGTGGCTCAGATTTTAAGAGATGGCAACAGAAAATGTTGTTCTATCTCACTACAATGAATCTGGCCAAGTACTTGAAGGAGACTGTGCCTACTCTTGTTGAAGATGATCAACAATCAGTGAAGGCGGTTGAAGCATGGAAACATGCGGACTTCTTGAGTAAGAACTATATCCTCAATGGTTTGGACAATATATTGTATAATGTATATAGTTCAGTTGCTACTGCTAAGGAACTCTGGGAGTCCTTAGATAAGAAATATAATACAGAAGATGCCGGCTCTAAGAAATATGTAGTCGGTAAGTTTCTGGATTATAAAATGGTTGATTCTAAAAATGTAATCAACCAAGTACAGGATCTTCAAGTGATCATTCATGAAATTCATGCTGAAGGTATGACTATCAGTGAATCTTTTCAAGTGGCTGCAATAATTGAAAAATTGCCACCATCTTGGAAAGAATTTAGATATTACCTAAAGCATAAACGAAAAGAAATGACACTTGAAGATCTAATTGTACGATTGAGGATTGAAGAAGATAACCGCCTTTCTGAAAAGAAAATTGGAAATCCATACAATGTTTCTAAAGCTAATGTTATGGAAAATTCCAATAAGTCTAATGACAGGAAGAGAAAGCACAATGGTGAAGACTCTAAGAGTGGTAACTCGAAGAGATTCAATGGCAAGTGCTACAACTGTGACAAGCCTGGACATCGTGCAAAGGACTGCCGTGTGCGAAAGGCACCAGATTCTTCGAAGAAGAAGAAGAAGCATCCTAATGCACATTTGGCCGAAGAAGAAAATCTTTGTGCAAATATAGATTGTACATCTGTTGTCTCAGAGGTTAACCTAGTTGGTGGCAATTCTAAGGAATGGTGGGTGGATACTGGGGCCACTCGCCACATCTGCGCCAACAAGTGGATGTTCTCCACATATGAATCTGTGGAAGGAGAACTACTCTACATGGGTAACTCTGCAACCTCCAAGGTTGAAGGACGAGGCAATATTGTACTGAAGATGACTTCGGGGAAAGAACTTACTCTTACTGATGTACTTCATGTACCAGATGTCCGCAAGAATCTGGTCTCTGGTTCAGTCTTGAGTAAGAAAGGCTTTAGGCTTGTGTTTGAGTCTGATAAGTTTATACTCACAAAGAATGGTGTATATGTAGGTAAGGGGTATATGACCAATGGTCTGTTCAAAATAAATGTAATGACCATTGCCCCTAAGGTTATCAATAAAATTGATTCTTCTGTTTATATGACTGAGTCACCTTTTATTTGGCATGGAAGATTAGGACATGTTAATTATTATACTTTACAAAGATTAATAAATTTGAATATGTTGCCTAATTTCAATATAAACTTTGAAAATAAATGTGAAATATGTGTTGAATCAAAAATGACTAAGCTTCCATTTCACTCTATAGAACGTAGTACTGAACCTTTAGAATTAATTCATACAGATGTATGTGATTTAAAATCTATTCAAACTAGAGGTGGAAAGAAGTACTTTATTACGTTTATAGATGATTGTACTAGATATTGTTATGTATATCTACTTAGAACGAAAGATGAGGCAATTGAAATGTTTATACAATACAAAAATGAAGTTGAGAATCAACTTAGCAAAAAGATAAAAATGCTAAGAAGTGATAGAGGTGGTGAATATGAGTCACCATTTGCACAAATTTGTGCAGAACATGGTATTATACATCAAACAACTGCTCCTTACACTCCACAGCAAAATGGAATTGCTGAGCGTAAGAACAGAACTTTAAAAGAAATGATGAATGCCATGTTAACAAGTTCTGGTTTACCCCAGAACATGTGGGGGGAAGCTCTGCTTTCTGCCAATTATATTCTCAACAAGATACCCCAAAAGAAACTTGAGAAAACACCTTATGAATTATGGACAGGTCGAGCACCTAGTTATAAATTCTTAAGAGTGTGGGGGTGTCTAGCTAAGGTTGCAATTCCTACTCCGAAAAGGACTAAAATTGGACCTAAAACTATTGATTGTATATTCATTGGATATGCGCATAATAGCAGTGCTTATCGTTTCTTTGTCTTTAACTCTGATCATCCAGAGATACATAAGTATTCTATTATTGAATCTAGGAATACTGTATTCTTTGAGAATGTATTTCCTAGTAAAGAACATGAATCAAGTTCCTCTAAAAGGACTTGTGATGATATAATAAGAGAAACAGAGTCTGATTCTGGAAATAAAACCAATGAGGATGAATGTAGACGGAGCAAAAGGGCCAGGATTAATAAATCATTTGGTCCGGATTTTCTAACATATATATTAGAAAAAGAACCTCAAACTTATAAAGAGGCTATGTCTACTCCTGAAGCTCCTTTTTGGAAAGAAGCTGTAAATAGTGAAATTGAATCAATTATTCAAAATCACACCTGGGAACTTGTGGATCTTCCTCCAGGAAGTAAACCATTAGGATATAAATGGATCTTTAAAAGAAAGATAAAACCTGATGGGTCTATAGATAAATACAAAGCTAGACTTGTAATAAAAGGCTATAGACAAAAGGAAGGTATTGACTATTTTGATACATATTCACCTGTAACAAGAATAACATCCATAAGATTAATAATTGCTTTTGCTGCATTATATAATCTTGAGCTTCATCAAATGGATGTTAAAACAGCATTTTTAAATGGTGAATTAGATGAAGAAATCTACATGGAACAACCTGAAGGGTTTGTAGTTCCAGGTAAAGAAAAGAAGGTGTGTAAACTTGTTAAGTCTCTTTATGGACTTAAACAAGCACCTAAATAATGGCATGAGAAGTTTGACCAAGTTATGTTGTCAAACGGATTTCGCTATAATGAATGCGATAAATGTGTATATGTAAAAGGGGATATGCACAACTATGTCATTGTATGTTTATATGTGGATGACATGATTATCACCGGTAGCACGGTGGCTCTAATTAAGGAAGTAAAAATCATGTTAACACGGAAATTTGATATGAAAGACTTAGGTATTGCAGATATTATTCTTGGTGTTAAAATCACCAAGACATCTGATGGATATACCTTATCCCAGTCACATTATATCGAGAAGATACTCGAAAAATTTGACAAGGGAAATACTGATATAGCTAAGACACCTGTAGATATGAGTCTACATCTTACAAAGAATATAGGTGCTAGTATATCACAGTTAGAATATTCTCAGATCATTGGCAGTCTTATGTATTTAATGAACTGCACAAGACCTGATATTGCATACTCAGTAAGCAAACTGAGTAGGTTTACAAGTAATCCAGGGGAGAACCACTGGAAAGCAATAGTTAGAGTACTCAAATATTTGAGGTACACTACTAACTATGGATTGCACTATACTAGATATCCAGCAGTGATTGAAGGATACACTGATGCTAACTGGATTACCGATTCAAAAGATATCAAATCCACAAGTGGATATATCTTTACTATTGGAGATGCAGCCATCTCTTGGAAATCTTCTAAACAAACATGTATAGCCAGATCCACTATGGAATCTGAGTTTATAGCTTTAGATAAAGCTGGAGAAGAAGCAGAATGGCTTCGGAACTTTTTAGAAGATATTCCAATGTGGCCTAAACCTGTGTCAGCAATATGCATCCATTGCGATAATCAATCAGCAATTGGAAGGGCACAAAATGGATTATATAATGGAAAGTCACGACATATACGTCGTAGGCATGAAACTGTAAGACAGCTGCTTACAAACGGAATAATATCTCTTGATTATATAAAATCAAAAGATAATATTGCAGATCCATTAACAAAAGGCTTGACTAGAGATCAAGTATATAAGTTGTCAAGGGGAATGTGATTACAGCCTACTAAAGAGTAACTCCATAATGGCAACCCAACCTAGCTGACTGGAGATCCCAAGATCTAGGTTCAAAGGGACAACCGAATTGTGGGGGAACTCGAAAGAATCACTGAGGAAAATATTTCCTATCTCATTTCTATGGTAAAATAGTGATTACCTGCAATGTGTTAGGATAAGCTAAGCTTTTAATGATCCTTATATCTTAGAAATCTAAGTGGAGTATGGCAGGATACTCTTGATAAGAGATCACCTATGTGAGTGAGAAGGGGCCGCTTCTATGAGAATGAGAAAGGCTAAGTTCTCTAAGAGCACTCACAGAATTACCAGGTTGTCCAAGGCCAAAATGGACACAACATAGAATCTGATAAAGTTGAAAGAAATCGTGTGAATATTATTGTCTTAGTTTACATCAAAAACTGAACAGTTCAAAAACATCGTGTTCACTGGTTAGCGAGTAAACTCGATAATATTTCACTAGGGAAGGTTCAAAGCCAAAAGCCACCTCTCCCGATGCGGTAACTTTCTATTACACTCTCTGGTTATTTGCATTAGAGTCTAAGCCATTTCATTCATGTGGGGGATTGTTGAATTCATTCACTAATTTGAACCTTAAATTGAGCCAATTCACTAGTTCAAATTAAATGAATTAAGTGAATAGAAATAGGCTTCAAAAGTTGAGTACATAGCAAAGGAACAAAAAGGGAAGATGAAAAGATAGTCCCACATGGGATAGGGGAATGTAAGGATGTGGGTTTAAATATGATAGCTTGCTCCTTTACTTTGCTTATGTAAGAAGAGGAAAACCTTGAGCACCACGGGTGGTGCTACGCACCGCCCGCACCCGCACGCGCACGCGCACGCGCACGCGCGTGTGCGAGGGCGAATGGGCGTTTAGGGCGCATTGGGCGCTTTAGAGGCGCACTTCGCACGTACGCAACGTCGCGAGGAGCTGAGGAGCCTTTGATTTTTGGTGCTATTGGATTCGGGTTGCCTCTATTGGGTTCAGAACTGAATGAATTCGACCTGCACCCGCCCCGTCAGTCAAGAGTCGTTGAAGTCCAACGGTCGGCGGTCCAACAGTCACCGGCCGCCGTCAACGGCGAGGAGCTGAGGAGCCTTTGATTTTTGGTGCTATTGGATTCGGGTTGCCTCTATTGGGTTCAGAACTGAATGAATTCGACCTGCACCCGCCCCGTCAGTCAAGAGTCGTTGAAGTCCAACGGTCGGCGGTCCAACAGTCACCGGCCGCCGTCAACGGTTGCCGTTAAACGGTCACAACTGTTGAAACGGCCAACTGTTGCGACTGTTGAAATCTCAACCGCTGCGACTGTTGAAAACCTATAAATAGGGTAGGGTCTGGGTCAGTGAAAACTACAAGTTTTTTTCTTTTCTCTTCTCTTTGTTCTTCTGCAGACAGAAGTTCCAGAATTTCTGTCTACAGAAGAAATCTGTTCATCATTTTCCATAAGTCCAGTCCTGCATAACATATACCAGAGAGAACCTTTATCAGATTCGCCAGAGCAGAGGGATTGCAGCTTCCTTCCCTCTGCAGATCGATCGTTGTATCCTGGGAGATCGACGTCCAAGAAATCCAGAAGCGAACAGTGGAGGACGAATCGATTTTAAGGAGATAGTGTCCAACACTAGCCTCGATCTTCATCCAATCTGCTTCCTGTCAGTAAAGTCTTCTTCCAGTCTTCCTGCAACCAGGTTTTTCTTAATCCAGTTTTATAATTTTCAGATTAGGATAGTATACTAGATAAAGAAAAACAGTTTGATGGTTTTTCTTTAACCAGTCTTCTTCTACTTCGAAACTGGAATTATTTAGATATAAACCTAATTACAGAATTAATTTCCTATAAGATAACAGTAGCAATTCTGTGTAGTAAATCTGTTAACTACAAATCTGTCATTTTATGTTAATCTAAAACAATTCTGTATGCTTCAATCTGCAACCACAGAATTAGTAACCTCCACTTTACATATACTGTCATAATATATTAAAAGACATTCCATTTTGTTTATAACCAACATTCTTTTCTCTTAACATCTGTGCTTAATCTCCTCTAACTGTTATAGGATTGTGTTGACACAGGGAGGACCTTCTAATGCTGCTATAGATTTCTTTTCACCTTCCAAGTTTAAAGATTGGGTTATAAATGATTTAAATAAAACAATATCATGGTTAGAGAGTCAAGATGAAAAGGTGAATTGTCTGGGACATCTACTTGTTTATTCTCTTATTTGTTTTCAAGTGGCTGAACTCAATATACTGCACACTAGCAGGCTTGAGTTTACTCTTATTCTTTTGTTACTTTATTCTGTTAAATGGGCTATTTTTTTTTTCTCTATCATCTAAACTGTAAAATTTATTGTTGCTGTTCCTTTGGGCATAGAAGAGTAACTTTTTGAATCTGGACCAAGCCAACTTTCTTCATAATTTTGGAGCTGGTGAGTAGGGGTGCAAATGCATCAGATACGGGTTGGATTGGGGACTTTCCATATCCATATCCATATCCAATTTCCAGTCACAGATATGGATGCAAATATAGCTCGGTGAGGGAAATTTTTTTTCATATCCCTTAACTAGGAGTTGGCTACATGTCGGATATAGAAAAAGCAGATATGGATATAGATTAGATATGAAAACTAAAGGAACACAAGCGAAAAACACTAATGTGAATAGAAATACATCTTCGGGTATGATAGATCAAGTTGATAAGTTTATTTTTATGATTTTAATTTGAAAATTATTTGGAGTAGGTTATTTAAGTTTTATATAAATAAATATTTGATGCCAAGATTTTAAATTTGAGTATCAATTAAGTTCTTAAATTTCCTTGTAATGTACAAATGGCATGGTATAAAAGAAATTAAATTTTATTGTTGGGAGTTGAAGATAATTATTGGTATAAAAGGAATCATATAGAATGTATTGAGTTCTTTTGTATTTATAAAGTTTTTGGGCTTGAAAACAAATTAACTTAAAAAAAGGTGGTAAGAAAATTTTTCTAGTAATCTGGATATCCGTAGATAGATTTTCTTTTTTCATATAGTTTCGGAAAATATCCATATTCGTATCCATATCCACATCTAGCTAGATATGATTTTTCATATTCGTATGTGCGTCTGTATCCGCTTGCACCCTTACTGGTCAGCATTCTTTTGATCACCATGATGCAATTTTTCCCCCCTTTTTTGCTTATATATTCATGTAACCTTGACTTCGTCCAACCAAGCATCATACATCTCCACATGCACCTTTTTTTAACACCGCTCTTTTTTTTTGAGGTTGTAACGGTGAACAATTGCCCCCCGCGTTCTATTAATGAGAGATAACCGAACACCTGTTTTACATCAAATGTCAAAACAAAATAGCAAAATAAAAGAAGCCCTGACACCCATGAGTATCAATAGTTTGGCCTTAAAGCAACAAACCCAAATAAAGAGGGCATAATACAAAACAAAACAACATCTAAAAGTCTCCACTAGCAGTGGACTGTTGACGACCAAGAGCTTGCTCCCTCAATCACTGTACGTGGAGCCATGTCGCCACAATTGGAAGGTCTTCCTGCAGCTCCTCATCTGTGTCCTGATTTTCTGAGAGGCATAGATGCTCTCTCTCCGATAATAGACTTGTCCAAGAGAACATGTCATGGAACACCGCTCTTTTGTTGGCTATGAAAGCAAGCATTTCCATGCCTACAGTACAGTAATGATTTTATTGTGCTTAAGGTGCATCCTTGCCCCCATGAAAGAAAAGTTAAAATCAATACCAGTGTATACAGGGAAACTGGTTGCTACACTAAACTAACAGTCAGCTATGTTCCTGCCATGGGCAAAGTTCTGCCAGTTAATCTAAGTGATGCTGGTCCTGCCATGGCCTAAGTTCAGCCATTTAATCTTTACAACCATGTGAGATGCTTTTTCCAGAGTCATGATCATAATTTCCAAAACATCATTGGTATACATCACTGCTTTAATGGCTAAATATTTCAGTGTGATCTTTATACCACTGTGGTCTTTCCTTCAATTAACCATTTGATAGCCAAACTGTATTTATTTTTTTTTAAACCATTGTAATCTTCTTATTAAATAAAGATGTCCCTGTTACCGGGAAATGATTAATGACCAGACCATGGTAAATTTGGTTATCATGCAAAATTTACGCATAATTGTTTCTATATCACCAGAGGCAAGTGAAGTGGAGTATAGCTGCACAAGGGATCATCTCTTGTTTACAAGATGCCATTGAATCTCTGAAGGAAAACAAAGTAAGACAATTCTCACAATTACCTTGATTTTGATTTGTTACACAATGTTTTTGTGGTCCGAGTTATAATTAGCAGAAGTAAGAATTCCCCAAGTATTGTAATTTCTTAATGCAGTAAGGTGGACGTTTACTGGCTGTAATAAAATTTTGTTTCAGGATATGCAGTCTGTGATGGAACAGAGCATGTTTGTGCCTCACGTCGTCGAAGAGTTGGCAGAACTCGAATCTAGGAGAAGTAAGAAGGGCTCCGTCTCAAAGGAGGAGCTCTGTGAGTACGACAGGTTAGATAGTTCTTCGAGAAGGAAGATAATGGAAATGACAGTGATCAGACGATGGAGATGTCAGAGGAAGAAATCGAAATTGCATCTAAACAGCTAAATTCTTAGTGTACGAATGGTGAAGAAGTAAATGTAAAAAAGGAAAAAATAGTAATGGATCTAAATTGTTTGACCAGACTTCAACCATCGTCTCTGTCTCTTACCTTACTATCTTGTATCTTTAATGCTTAGTGTATAATTTTTCTAACTTGTCTAGATATTTTGTTTGAAATTTTAAATTAGAAAAATAAAATTTTCATTTTTAAAATTGACATGTAGACGCATTTATTATAGTTCCTAGAAAAATTTTCATATAAATCCATCGATACACCCTGGTTGGACGATGGATGTTCATAATATATTCTATACTAGGAAATAAGATAACAAGGACTCAATTGTACCGCGAGAAATTATAGCCTAAGACAAAATTTTAAATTTAGAAGGGCTTCTAAAAAGTTGTTGAAAAGAAAATTATGTTATAATCTCAAAAATGAATCTTAAAAATTAGAGAGATTTCCTAAAAAAAGTTTTTATCAAATAGTAAGCAAAGTAATTATTATAATTAAAGAAACAAGAGCGTAAAAACTGTAAGGAAAAACACCTCAATTTGGGAATTTCTAGATGGCACGGTTTTTTTCCTAGTGAGCCCACTTTTTCTAGTGAGCACACCTTCTCTTTTAAAAAGAGAGGGTTTTCCTAGTGAGCACACCAAAATTCCTAACCTATCCCTCTCTCCTATTTCTGCTGCTGCTGCTTCTTCTTCTTCATCGTCTTCTTCTTCTTCTTCTTCATCGTCTTCTTCTTTTCTTCTTCTTCGTCTTCTTCTTTATCTTCATCTTCTTCTTCTTCTTCTTCTCAATTTCACTTTCTCTCTATCTTTGAGAGAAAAAGAAAATTTACAAGACAGTGGGACTAATTCAACATAACAAGGTGATAAAAAAGAGAAGAAATGAAAATTGTGCATCCAAGGAATCACTACACCATATGCGTATATTATGACATGGAAATTTAATTTGTTTTATCTCTCATCTCTCATCCGGACTAACCAGCCCAGACCTATGCTCCTTGTCCGGGACTGCTAGCCCGGATGAGGAGGCTTCATCCGGGCTGGTTAGCCCGGATCAGGCTTTCAGATTTCTGACCAAGATGAAGGAAGGGTATTTTTGACCAAAAAAATAATGGCAAAGTGGTAAATAAAACGATCTTTTAAGTGGGCTCACTAAGAAATATGCTGTGCACATCTAGAAACTCCCCAAAATTTCTAATTTTTAAAGAAAGGTCTGCAATATTTGTTTTTTTTTGGGTCGAAATGGGCTGTTGATGGGCCGCACGCACACATCTACACTAATAAGCAGCAGTAGGAATTGCATTCTCTCTCTCTCTCCTTGCTATCCCGACGCCCTCCCCTCCCCAAATCCACGTCCATTGGATATCTCCACCCCAAATTTCCCCCGCTCCACCTCTCTCCCGTCCCCGTTCTTCTGCCTTCTCCTGAACCTAAATCCACACCAAAGGGTGTCCGAATATCACAGCGCCGCCGGCGACTCAATTTCACTGGAGAATCTCAATCTCGCCGCCCCTCTCTCCAAACCCTAACCCTAACCCTTAAAACCCTAATCCCCATCTCTCCTACTTAATCTCTCAGGTACCATAATTTATCTTTTCCGATCAATTTTATAGCTTATCGATTGTGAAATTGCCGTTAAAAAAAATAAAAATAAAATCAACCTTTTCTGTTGGAACAAATTGAGCTAAAATTTGTATAGTTGTTCATGCTAAGTTCTTCAGCTAGTTGTTTCTGTAATTTTGCGTTGATAACTTCAATAAGTACGCTTGAATGCGCCATTTAGTATAGAGTTTAAAACTTTGTAAGCTCAAAGAAAAAAAAGTTTGAAACTTTGGTACTTCAATTCTTCTACAGTCTGAAAAAAGAACTGTTTTTGTGATTCGGAGTGAGTTGAAGAAATGCCTACATCGAGCAATGGTAGCTTGGGCCGAAAGCAGCAGTGCCCGTGTGGAGATGATTCGTGTCACATCAATGCCGAAGGAGATGAAGATCATGTCTCTGTGCAAACATCCCTAATTTCGGAGCCAAACTTTGTACTTGGCAGAACCCCGCCTGGTTTAGTCAATGCTACTGACATTACCCCTCCTCATGTAGGCCAATCTTTTCAGACTGACGACGAGGCATTGGAGTATTATGCCTCCTTTGCTCGGAAAAATGGCTTCTCAGTCAGGAGAGAGCGGTCCAAGGGCAACCCAGAGCATCCCATGGGAGTTTACAAGCGGGAGCTTGTCTGCCATCGCGCTGGCCCTCCCCTGCCGAGGAAGACGGAGGACGTGAAGAGGCAGAGGAACCGGAAGGCATCCCGCTGCAAGTGCGAGGCACAGATGATAATAAAGAAAAATGTAACGTCGGGTGTGTCTAGATGGTCAGTCGTTAACTTCAGCAATGCCCATAACCACGAGCTGATGGATAGCAATGAAGTGCGATATCCGCCTTCCTATCGTAATATATCAGGAGTTGATCGTGATCGGATTCTGGCTCTGGCAAAGAGTGGTTGCACGGAGAGTGTCATAATGAGGGCTCTTGAAATGGAGAAGGGAGTAAAGCCTGGGCAATTGCCGTTCACTGAGAGAGATTTGCGAAATTTCCTTCAGGCTTCGAAAAGCATTAATCGGGAAGGGGAAGGAGCTGAGCTACTCAAGACTTGCAGATCCATAAAAGAAAAGAATCCTGATTTCCGTTATGAGTTCACTCTGGATGAGAGCAGCAAGCTCGAGCATGTTTCTTGGACTTACACTACTTCTGTTCGTGCATTTAAGATGTTTGGAGATGTGGTAGTTTTTGACACATCCTATCATCTGAATGCTTATGATCGGCCTGTTGGTGTATGGTTAGGTATTGATAATCACGGGCATGCCATATTCTTTGGTTGTGTAATTTTGCTGGATGAAAAATCGGAATCAATGTCATGGGCCATTCAGGTTCGTTCCTCTTGTAGTTGGTTTGTATCTTTCTATCTCCGACCAGTGTTTTTTGGGATTTCATTTAACACGTACCCTGAAATGTGTTTTTGTTCCCAGGCATTTCTTCGCCTTATGGATGGAAAGTTCCCACAGACGATATTGACTGATATAAATTTTGGGCTAAAAAATGCTATATTTAATGAGTTACCGAACACAAAGCACGCTTTTCTTATGGGGCATGTTATGTCCAAATTACCAGGCTGGTTTTCTACTTCGCTTGGTTCTCAATTTGAAACGTTCAGGATGGCATTTGAGAAGCTGTACGAGCTAGAGACTATTGAGGAGTTCGACCATTCGTGGGCAGAAATTGTTAGCGAGTTTGCACTTGGCTTTGACAGGCATATATCTCTACTCTCTTCACATCGTTCCTACTGGGCTTTACCCTACTTGCAAGGTTGGTTCTCTGGTGGATTGTTGACAAATGGTCATTCATTGTCATTCAAATCTTTCTTCAAAGGATTCTTGGATTCGCAAACACGATTAAAAGATTTTGTCGAGCAGGTGATGTTCTTTCCAGCGTTTTTTATTATTGGTTAATTTTTTTCTACATTGGATGACCATTTATTTGTGTCAGTTTAAGGATTTGGTTTATGAGGGCTAAAATATCCTCATAGGATGGGAATAATTCGTTTTTCATTATCTACGTGAACTTAAAAACCCAAAAAAAAGTTAAAAAACTTATAAATCTAAACGACATTCTTCATTCAATTCGTTTCGAGGAAGATTCTTTTTTCTTCTATAAAGTTCTCTTTTATGGATTCCTAGCGACCAAAGAGTCTAATTAAACAATTTTCTTTTGTCTTACTTCTTAGGTGGGTGTTGCAATTGATTTCCAAAATCAAGCAGAAGAAGAAGCAACGACACAACACAATCAACAAGATATCACAATCAAAACATTCATGCCCATTGAAGAGCATGCATCAACTATTCTAACCCACTATGCTTTTGAGATGTTTCAGAAAGAAGCCATGGCATCAACAGAATATGCGGTTTTTGAAACAAAAGCCATGGCATCAACAGAGTATGCAGTTTATGAAACAACTATACCTCGGAATTATATTGTTCGACACTACTTAAAATCATCAGTAGAGCATATTGTTAGTTGCATTCCATCGGAAGGAGAGCTTCAATGCAGTTGTAAAGGTTTTGAGTCTTTGGGAATATTATGTAGGCATGCTCTCAGAGTGCTCTACTTAAATAATGGTTTTCTAATTCCAGAGAAATATTTATTGACTCGATGGCGGCGTGACAGCTCACTGTTTCCAAAAAGCAATGGCCAGAAGTATCGGTCCCAGGCATTGCGCTCACTTGCCTCAATTATAATTCAGGAATCAGCAGTAACTAAAGATCGCTTTAACTATGTTGAGTGGCATTTGAGCAGACTTCTTAATCACGTGCGTGACATGCCAACCATGGATGAAACTGATACTGAGTTGGATCTGAGCTCATCTTTTGATGATCCAGTTGATATCGTTACTGCACCATCTATTACTAGAGGAAGGCCAAGAAAAATGAAAGCAGCTGTTAAAGTGTCAAAGGAAATTCAGGCGCCAATTTAGAACCTCCTGCATTAATCAGATTGTGTTGTTCTGCTATAGATCAGCCTAGTCTGTATCATATTTTCTCTCATAAAATTCTCCTGAGTGAGCTTGGCATCATTTTAGCAATGGAAACATGCTCTAACGTCGGATCCTTTTCTTCAGGGGTTTCACAAGCCATGCGAGATTTTTTAGACAGAGGAGTTCTTTCCTTCTATGGTTGGCAATTCTAAGCTATGTACCTTTATATTGATGGTTTTGAATAATATAGTGAAAGTATTTAACTGGCAGTTCGAACTAAAGTAGGGAGCAAAATCTAAATACAAAGAGGTGAACCGGGAGTTTGAGTGAAATGCAGTAGCACCATTGAGATTCTATTGATCCGACTCCATTGCCTCTATGTCGTAAGAACAGTAAGTTCTTGTCATTGGCGAAACTAATTGTACTTGCCAACAGTTCCTTATTTGCTTATGAGATTGCTCCTCGTGATATCCTGAAGGTACTGAAGTTGGAGATGGGATAATCCTTTGCAAATCCTGAAAGTAAAATTTTTCAAGTTCCTAGTGGAAAAATCTAGCTTTATCGTTGATCAGTTAGTGGAAGGGTTCTAATGCTGCTTTGCAGCGTCCTGTTGGTTGGATAGTCTCTGCAGGTTGGCCAGTTTGCCTCGTGGAGTTGCTAATTTATCTGGACGGGAGTTAATGAAGGTGCTGATATTGCGGCGGCGAAATATGGTAAGATATCTGGCTTATGCTTTGAGATTTTATCATTTATCCCTGTGTTTGAATCTAATTTTTTGATGGTTAAGCTTGGGAATTCTCCTATTTGAGAGATTACATTTTGTACACCTTTAGTTAGCCCAAAATTTAAAAAAAAAAGAAGATTTCAAGTGTATTTATGTCCTTGCTACTGTAACCATAACACTAGTAATTTGCTCAGTAGTTGCTTGATTGTGGGCAATGAAACTATGCTTGTTACCAAATAGGTCTACAAAATATGATTCTAGATCAGATTGTCATGATTTCCTCCAATAAAATTTTTTTATCTTTGTACAATTGTACCAAACCAAGAAGTGAATGCTAATCGCAAGTCATTCAACTTTGATGCTAATTTAGTTAATGGTACTTCATGCCTTTCCTTTTAACTAATAAACTTCGTAGATGGAAATATGAGAAAGTTGAGGCAGCTTTGATATTTGAAACAAAATATGACATCCGATTAATATGCAATAACTTTAAAGTCGAAGGTAATGGGCATTTTTTTACCTTTTTTTGCCTAGAAAGAGATAAAGCTCAATGTAGTGCTCGGACTAGGACTTCGACGACATTGCTCACCAACTTTTGAAATTTTTTTATTAATGTAATGAGTTTAAGATACATTTTATCTCATGAATATTAGAGGTTCAGATGGCACTTGAAATTTCTTGACTAGAATTTTGTTGGGTCAATGCAAAAAATTGCACGGCCTGTAATTATCATGGACAATAAGAGAAAAACAATAACAAAGACAGAAAGAAGAAGAAAGCACAGAGAGCTAGTAAGTTATTAATATTTTTTTCCAAAGCTACCAGATCTGGATATTTATTATCACTATTCCTATATCTTAATATTGCATATTGTATTGATATATGATATGTCTAATAGGTTAGTAATCATGCACATAACAATATATATACAATCATATGAACAAATTTAAAGCATAAGAAAACAAACCACCATGACCAATGCTAAAGGCAGTATCTACAACATGCAAAGTATAATTTAGTAACTATATATAAATACTTACGAATATCCAAAGTGCATCGACCATGAAACATGAGGTCATTTATCAAAATGGCACTACATTAGCATACATAATATGTTTCTAGATTCACTTGAAGTTGAAAAATGATATATTCATTTCCCCCATCTTCTTTACTCCATGCAAACTCTTTTACTATACTCTTATTCTCCTTTCCGTTTCAGCTAAGCACGTCATTTCTCATTTTATCTCTCTTAATGTTGCCGCATATCCAGCGGAGCATGCGCATCTCTGCTACACTTATCTTCTGTGAGAAGATGCGAGAAAATCGCTTACGATGATTTGGTCATGTGCAACGTAGGCCTACAAATACACCAGTTCGATGAGGGGAGTTTATCAATGTAGGACAAGTTAAAAAAACAAAGGGAAGACCGAAAAAAATATGGATGGAGGTGATACGAAAAGATATGGATTCTAGAGGTTTAAATGAGGAGATATTACTTGATAAAAATGAATGGAGAAGAACTATCAAAGTGATCGATCCAGCGTGATTCTTTTTTTGGTTCATGTAGCCTACCCCAAATACTTGGGATAAAAGGCTTAGTTGTTGTTGTAAACATAATATGTCGTTAGATTCACAAAGTCCTACCAATAATTTTAAAAAATCTATTTAGATACTAAATTTTAAATAAACAACTAATTGATTAAAATTGTCATTACCTCTTCTCTTCATTTTCCTTTTAGCAGACCCGTTTGTTCCTCCAACTTTAAAAACTCATAAGAATTCATCTAAGAGGCACCTTCCGATAAGCAAATCAGGTTACATATGTCTCTAATCACATACTTCTTTGTTGTCTGCATTGCAATAGTATAACAAAAACATAAATACGAGGCATAGTTTTATTACCTCTCTGAAATAACAAATCAAAATATAATATCAATTAATCATCCCCTACAGCTACAGATACATCACTTTATCATATTTAAGAGCTCTTATTTTAGTTTTTCCATGTTCATCTTTCTCCAATGTATACAAATTCTTCCTTCTAAGCAAATACATTAGTATGTCAAGGTTTTAGCATATGCATAAATAAGGTCATTCGATGTTCAAAATAAGCATTATCAATTAAATAATTAATATTTACTAGAAATTAATAGATATACCTCTTTAATGATTAGTTTGAATGTTCGATGTTCAAAATAAGCATTAACAATTAAATAATTAATATTTACTAGAAATTAATAGATATACCTCTTTAATGATTAGTTTGAATGTTTTTATCAGCTAAAATAAGTGTCTTGAGATTTAATACCCTCTTTTGTTAAAAGGCTATATATTGTTTTAATTTGCAACCCATAAATAAATAAAAAATGTTTACTTGAATGAGTTTGAAATCTATTTATAAATCAAGTCAACATAACATAATATGTACCATATCTCCGGATGCATAACACATATTGTAAGATTACTTTATTGTAAGATACATTTCCAGTAGATATCATGTTGTATCATAGGATAAGCATCACATAAGATAAGGTTATCAATGTAGTTATCTTCTCAATTTTCTTAATAAAGTCTAGTTACTGCTTTCTCTATATTTTTTTTAAGAGAAAAATCTATTTACTGCTGAATTTTGATCTAAACAGAGACAAAAATATATTGCTAAATTTAAAGGCTAAATTTCTTTCTTTAATTAATACCTAATGAAGCTTGGTCTCTTTATATCTTTAACTTTTTCAATAAACTCAAGATTAAGAACAAATGGCAGTTATATCCAGTGTTTTAAATTAACTCGAAATAAAACAATTCTGATATTAAATTAAGATCAAATTTCTGATATCTCCAATATCCTAGAGTTAGCATTTGTACTTGTATGTTTGATATCTTTATATTTACCTTTCTCAATGAACTCATAATTTACACGCAAATATTTGGCCCCCACAAGTGTCGATCCTAGCTCGGTCCCTGCCTTTGCCCAACCTTTATTACCACTAACACAACGATAAAACATGTATTTTTAATTTATTTTTAGTAACTAGTCTACAAATCTCTTGTGACTAATTTTGCTTTTTCAAAATTATTGTTAAATGTCATATTGTTTCTCTCCATGATCACCATGTCCTGCGTACTCCTTCAATCTTTAGAGAGAGCAGGCTTCCTCCAATCCCCCCAATAAGCCTAAGAAAGATTTGGGCGACTGTTGAATCCCCAATCTATGCATACGAGAGAGCCAAAGATACTTAGCGAAGCCACACTGCATAAAAATGTGCCATAGTTGATTCATCCTTGTCAACTCCTCTAGTTCTCATCAAGTCCAGTGTCATCAAATTTCTTTAGTAATAAGCCACATAGGTACCTCGTATTTTAAAGGCACATTCCAAACACACCCACCAGTCATAAGAAAATTATCGAATGACTTCACTCTGAATTTTCAGCAATCCTTTGCTCTTTGCACCTTGCTAGTGTTGAGGATACCAACTAAAGTTGAGAATTCCTCAGAAAAACTGTCTATAGTATTATTCCGCATAAAATTTGGTAAATTCTTTTTTATAGTAGTATCATTCCTCAAAAAAAAAAACTTCAAGAAGCAAACCAATGAATGTTGGTCAATGATGGGCAAGGCATTTATTTCTTTTCCATCGATAAGGATGAAGCTATCAATTCTTCTTTTTCATAACTTTGCTTGGGAGCCTAACTTTACGATTCTCGATGCCTATCAAAACTAGAACCTCAGCCAACAAACCACGGTATGTTTCCACATTTTTAAGATGGTTGATAGCTGCATCTGCTATTTTGTTTCTGCACTTGTGCAGTTGTGTGACATGCATTGGTTCTTCAGCTGGAAATTGTTTCCTTTGGAAGGTTAGAAATTATTTCTGTATCCTAACTGTTAAAATTTGTGATAAAATTATCAGATAACATGAGAAGTATCGAATTCCTAGCATTTCTATGAATACATTACATCTCTTTTGCTTTTGTTACTAGAAAATTACTTCTTTTTCCATAAACACTTTAGAAATATTTGATGTGGAACTGAATGGGATCACATTTTGCATATTTATCTAGATTGGCCTTGAAAATACATCATAGTATGAATGCAAGCAATCATACACATTTAACTATTTTCCCCTCATATTTTGTTGTAAATTTGTGGGAAGGCTCCCTGATTTACGTTGAAAATATTATTATGAAAACTATTTCTATTACCTCTATATCAAATAGAGGGTTGAAAGTATCAATTATTGGCATCAATCTTGAATGTATACCCTACACTGACCAACAGTGTAGCTATTGAGATGACAAAACCATAAATGCACACTCATTCCGAGTTTTTTTTTAATATCTCATGATATCTGGAAAGCAAATAAAACAGCTATATCTATTGCATACACGAGCTTGTTAGTTAGAGATGGCCAAATCCACACTGTTCTCGTTCTTCATTCTGGCCATGGTAGTAACGATATTGTTATGTTCTAGTACTGCTAGGGCAGCGTTGGCACAGGATGAGAAGGACTGTGCCGATCAGCTGCAGAACCTGGCAGAATGCATACCGTACGTGAGCGGCACGGCGACGAAGCCTACACCGCAGTGTTGTGCCGATGCTGAGAAGGTTCGGAGCAGCAGGCCCAAGTGCCTGTGCGTGCTGATCATGGAGAGCATGGACCCCTCACTGGCACTCCCTATCAACACCACCTTGGCACTGCAGATGCCTGCTGCATGCAACAGTGATGCCAAAGTCTCAGACTGCCCAAGTAACAAAAATTCGTTATGGCTTTCTCCCTACGGTTTAGTTGCATTTTGAATCATTATAATTGCTTGTCCGTGCATTTTGTAGCGATATTGAAGCTTTCTCCGGACTCTCCTGATGCAAAGATCTTCAAGGATCCAAATGGGGATTCCTCAAAGACGGCAACTCCTGCTTCCGCCTCTCCTGCTGCTGCCTCAACTTCTGGTTCTACTGGGTCTCCTCCAGGCTTGGCCGATGGATCTTCGTCTAAAGTGGGTCCGAGTAGCAGTACTGGGAGATTACAGAGTTTCATGGGCGTAGGAGTGGTTGTGTTGGCGGTTTCAGTTGCAGTGATACTCATGTAAGCTTTCTGGTGACGGTGCACTGGTAACTGGGGAGGCAGAGTTCAAACTGTGTGCGAAGCAAGACTTGAGCGCGAAGAGGAAGTTGGTGCAAGTTGTTTTAGGATCCAGGACGTTGCCTTGTAATAAATGTTGAGCCTTGCTGTTTAATAAACTCATTGCTTTCAATCACTTGAATAGTCTTTTACATTGTAGATTAAAAGTAAAACGCCCTTGCTTGAAAGCAATTGCAATGAACTTTCGAGCATCCAAAGAACGCAGCTGCAACAGGTGAAGCCGTCCACCGAGCAAACCTCTGACAATGCTTGAAAAACTTGGCAGCTGTCGAAAAACTTTAACAGAAGATCTCTACGAAAAGCTCAGAAAAACTGTAGATTTTAAGGACCAAGTGTATAATGCAACAGCAGGGTACAACTTGAAAAATAAGTGCACCACCCATTAATAAAGGCATTATTGTGGCATCCAAATACATATAGAAAACTAAAAAACACTCACGAAGCCACCGGTCAGGAAAAAAACTGGGTGAAACCCTAGCAACGATCATTTACATAAAATACATGATTTTAGAAGGTCGTTAAAAGAAACCAAATTTTCCCCCATAGTGTCGGTTGAGAATCCTCTATTGATCACCGCCATGCTTTGCTCCTATTGAACTTCTTGTTGCGGATCCAACCCGCTTGCTACCCTCCTGTCATTGTGGCGTCGATCTGAGTTAGCACTTGATGTTGAGCTTACATTCCCCACCTCAGCCTTGCAAAGTGGGCATAGGGCATTTATCTTGAGCCATTTATCCACACATTCCATATGGAAGAAGTGGGTACATGGAAGCTCACGAAGATCGTCACCATCTACGAATTTGGCCAAGCAGATGCAACAAACCTGCAACAAGATGAATATTAAGCTATAGGGTGGGTGATGTGCAGCTTATTTGTGGCAGACTGTAAAGATAAAACTTATGGTTGGCAGAAACATTTTTTATGCACTTGATGAGACTAAATAAACTCCAAAATTTATAAAATTTAATCTGAAAGAAATTAAGAAGGTAGAGATAGTAATTGTAAAAAAAAAAAATTAAAAAAAATCATTGGATCATTATAGTTTTGTCGCTAGCTCACGTAACTTTTCCTAAGCTGGCAGCTCACCTACAGTAATCCCTTATATATATATATATATATAGAGAGAGAGAGAGAACGGAAAATTCACCAGCGGTGAAGAGATTTCTTTCACCGTTACTTAGGTGGCTCAATACAATTATTACACGTGGCACTACTTAAGATAACAAATTTAAGAACTCTTTTAACCGCCCTTTGAGTGGCACAACGTGTAATAATTATATTGCGCCACCTAAACGGCGGTGAAGAAACTACTTTCACCGTCGGTGAATTTGTTGTTTATTCATATATATATATATATATATATATATATATATATATATATATATATATATATATATATATATGAGTAAACGGGAAATTCACCGGCGGTAAAGGGACTTCCTTCACCATCGCTTAGGTGGACCAATGAAACAGGCACACATGGCGCCACTCAAATGGCGGTTAAGAGAGTTCTTTTATTTGTTATCTCGAGTGGCGCCACGTGTATCAGTTTCATTGGTCCACATAAATGGTGAACGAAGTCCATTCACCGCCAGTGAATTTTCCGTTTCTTATATATATATATATATATATATATATATATATATATATATATATATATATGAGTAAATGTGAAATTTACCGGCGGTAAAGGAAGTTTTTCACCGCCGCTTAGGTGGCCCAATAAAATTATTACCCGTGACGCCACTCGAGGTAATAAATAAAATAACTATCTTAACCACCCTTTGAGTGGCGCCACATATAATAATTTTATTAGGCCACCTAAGCGGCGGTAAAGGGACTCCCTTCACCGCCGGTGAATTTTCCATTTACTATATATATATGTATGTATTCTGAATACGTGTATGTTTTGACTCTTACAAATGTGTATTGGTTGTTATTCATATATGGAAAAAAAAAACTAATTTTACAAAAACAACCTATAAAATATTTAGCTTTCATCAAAATGGTATGAAAATACTCCATCTTTATATATTTTTTACGGTAAATTAGAAGTTCCATTTCCAACTGCCCAACAAATGGGCATGGTTGTTGTGTCCAACATGTCATGCAAATCTTAGAAGATAACTACCAACAATTTGGCCATAAATGAGATCAACATAAATTAGTAGTTCCATTTCCAATTGCCCAACACGGATGGGCATGGTTGTTGTGTCCAACGTGTCCTGCAAATCTTAGAAGATAACTACCAACAATTTGGCCATAAATGAGATCAATGGACCTGTAAGCTAAAAAAAAAAACTGGCATGGAATTCAATAGTTTATGCTCTCATTTAATTATGGCCAAGATCAAATTTCTTATCCCTATTAGAACAGTCACAACTTACAAATGTTTGTAATGTAGTAGAAGTATAAAACCCAGGCCCAGAATGATCGGACCTGGTCGGCCAGGACCAGACACCAAGGCAGGTTTAAACTTTAGATCACTTCTGAGACAAGAATTTCACCCACCCAAGAAAATAAACTGACGATTCTTCCACGAACAATTTCAAGAGGAGCAAACTGAATGGTTTGAGGAATATGGCTATTTTTCGGTATGAATTGTGTATAGAATTTCATGACAATGTGAAAGAACTTTACTTCCTTTTATTTATTTTTTTATTATAAAGGAATCTAGAGCTATTCCTATTGTGTCCTTTTGAGTTTTTTTTTTTCGACGTTAACGTTAAAGTCCTTTTTGAGCTATTAAATTGCTATTCTGACCAGATCCTTTTCCTTGTTACAAATTTCGTTATAAAATTTATTATGCATTGCCTCATTAATCAAAGATGTTCATATCTTGAGGACATATAATATATACTAGGGTGATTTAATCAAGAGACTATTTCAACCAAAAGAGACAATGGCTGAACCAGAAAAAACGCAGACCAGTCACTCTTCTGATTATGGTTAGTTACTGGTTCAGTCATTATTTTTGTAAAAATGGCACAAATACATACGACCAAATACTCTGGGAGCATTGGGGTCTGCTCGCACAACAACAATAGTACTTATCATTAGCAGAAATACACTTCACATGTTTATATTAGCTATAAATTACTAAAACAATTATATGAGCACAAAATTGGAAATCTTTGGAATCCTAGTTAGGTAGGCTCTGACAATGTGTAATTGTTAAATACATTAGGCTTCAAGTAAAAGATGGCAGGAAAGGCTTATAACGTCGAACAATAATCATAGAATATATTGTCTGAAGCTGCATGTTCTGCAAGATCCAATTAATGAACTTAAGCACAAACCTGACTTGTCATTTTAAAGCATGCTTCAGTCTGGATTGGAGTTCTAACCAATTTTACTAGGTGTGATTAAGATCTTGCATCTGTTCCAGGCCATACTTGCATAACAACTTAACATGTATAAGATGATATGTGTATAGTTGCACGAGTATAGGAAACTCACAGCATCCTCAGCAGAGATGGTCCGCTCCTTGTCAGTACCAGCAGCCAAGATTCCACCCTCTCCTTGGTTTTCCAAGTTAATGTCACTCTCTTCTCCATTTGCAGTTTTCTCTGCCTTGTACTTGTAAGTTGGTAAAGCATCAATTGCTTCGGAGGTGGCTCCTCTGTTCTGGCCCATATCCTCTCTAAAGCCCAAGATGGAAATTATACAGGGCAAGCAGCAGCATATCATTGCACACAGGATAAATGGCATGGCATACCCAATACAGCTGAATGTGAGAAACACTATACATAACCTGAGAAGAGCATGAGAAAATAAATTACCGCTAGTGGTGGCATATGATCAAAATGAGATAAGCTGGAAATCACATGTGAATTATACCGGTACAAGTTAGGGGCATCAGAAGCAGAGGAGTGTCCACCAAACACCCACACATTTCCAACAACAAACCACACGGCAAAAAAGCAGTCCAAAGCCATTTTGAAGTGATCAATAAATGCATTAAACCTGTAAAGCACATATACCATCTCTTAAACCAAAAAAACATATGCAAGTCAATGTGCAAGCTAGAAAGTTAGAACAGAATCAACAGATTATAAAGCATTGATATCTGGAAAGACAAAAAAAAAAAGTGTGAATTACAGCAGAAGAAACAAGAAGGCCTGTACATCCAAAAATTTTGGGGTTGCCAACAAGAATCCTTTTTCCTTAATCAGCTCTATTAAGGTCATTTTCGTCCAAGAATGCATGGTTCTCAGACATACAGCTACATATATGCGTTCAATGCGTTTGTATTACCCAAAAGAATTTAAAGTTTAAAAGAACAGTATAAACAGGTTTCTTAACATACTGAATCACAACTTAAATAAAGAGCTCAAATCACCGAAAACACTTTTGTAGAACAAAGTTCGATTTTAACTTTTTAAGAAAACTGATAACAATTTTATCTTTAAGTATAATCAAGCAAATCCCATGTCCATTTGATCTAACCACTGTTCTAAATATCGATTGATATGGCTAATATATTGCATGAAATATCCTTTTTAGGGGCCAACATGATGATGCGGTAGAAACACAGTCACATCATCTTATGCTCATATCATCCTATATTTATAATATCCCCCCGCGCCCCCCCGTTTCTATAATAATGCATTGAACTTCCGAATGAATCTATTCTGTATTAATTTTTCATTGTGTTGCACATGAATGAAGTTCAATATATTATTGAATGCTCTTAAATGTTGTATAATTTCTTTAGGATAGATAGCATCTAGGACATTACAATCACATCCAAGGTATCAACAAAACATATAAGACATCTATATATTGCTTGATACAAACGCCGATATGCACTTGTATACCTGATATATTTTCCGCAATCCACCATATACAATCAGGATATCTAATAATTAGAACTTTGGGATCTCAGTCGGCTCTTTCAAACCAAAAAGAAGAGCAAAAGATGGCAGGAACATCCAGCAGCAAGCATTCAGTTTGGGAGGCTGAATTATAAACTCATGGATCTACAGGACATGGGAAAAGGTTTCTTCTGTTACTTTGTTAGGAAAAAAAAAAACTCAACTCTTAATCTTTTTTAATTCTTGAATTTCAACATCTAAAATCTAGATCTGGATCTGGACCAGTTCAGAACAGGGTAAGCTAGGGTTTGAGTCTGAAAGTGTTAACTATGAGTGTTTGGGTTCGAGGCCAGGTCTAATGGCATGGGAACCAGACCTTACTCAATAGCAGCCCCATAAAAATACTGTATATGCATTGTCAGTACAGGAAATTTTCCGTGTTGCAGCTCTCAAAGAAGCATTTTTAACCATTCGTGTCCATGATCCACACTCCAGGATGATCCCCATTCTCCAAGCTGCACATGGATGAAAAATTATCCGTTTTAATCAACAGTTGCACACCATCAAGCGTTTTATGTTTGTTCTCTTCAAAAAAATCTTTCAAGTTTCAACCATTTGAAACATAGAAAATGATGATAAAACAACATAATATTTCATCCACAAGTAGCTGGGATAAAAAGATCATCCTCATGAGTTTTGATCATGCTCAAGAACGATTGATTGTGAGTGACCAAACTATTCCCCAGAAAAAGCACATGGCTTTACCATGTCACCAATGTGGTTGAGAGAAATAACATTGTCTATGTGATACCTTTAAAATTAGCCGTACCCATACCGAATACGTGTCCAACAAAGATACTTGTTAGACACTTCTTGGACATTTACAGCACTTCTTAATCAAGCTTATAATTTTTTCAATATATCTTTAAGTTAGACATTTCTCATATACTTCTTAGACACATGCCATTTTTCTTTGTTTACTTTACATTTTTGAGTTATATGCTTAGTTTATTTTTATTTCAAAGATATTTATTGTAGTGGAACAATCTTGATACTTGTGGATGAAATAACCACACTTTAAGGTTGTAGTATTATACGTTACTTCTTATTTTTGTATGGATATAGTAGTATAATAAAGAAATAAAAAAAATCCCCCAAAAAAATCTTACCATTGGCATAGCAGAGAAAACTAGCCTAGCACAACAATAAAATACCACTGTCGCAAGAGAAAAACAACTCCATTGACAAACAAAGAAATTAGTTTCGCCGATAAAGGAACAACTCTACCGACAAGCAAAGAAATTAGTTTCGCTGACGAAAATAGAGTCATCTCTACCGACAGAGCCAGTTCAGCTTTGCCGACGAAGGAAAGCTCATCTCCGCCAAAGAGCCAGTCCAGCTTCATCAACGAAGAAAAACTAGATCTGCTCCACCAACAAATAGTACTTCAAGTCCTTCAAATCAAGGGCATGATCCAGCCATGATCTCCTGAGATCAAGGAGGAGGTTACAACTTTACAAGAATATAAATACACCTCGGATATGAGCATTAGGGGAACGATCTAGAGGTTAACAAAGTAAATCATCCAAAGGAGAGACTATCCAAATACACTGTCTAAGATCACCCGAAGGCTATCAAAGTATGCCGTCAAGGGAAAAAGAAGAGACAGAGGCACTTACAAGGAAAAGAAGAAGAGGAAAGTTAACAATAAACTTACTCCTATCATCTAGATCTCCACGTCAGTTGTTGGATCATCAACGAGCCAAAAAGCCGCTATGGCTAGGTTACCGTTAGCACAATTTCGATCTCGAGCATGATTGTAAAGAATCTTCCCAATTTTTTGTAAAGTAAATCAACATAGATCCAAGTTATCAGTTGTTGGATCGTCAACGAGCCAAAAAGCCGCTATGGCTAGGTTACCATTAGCACATTTCGATCTCGATCATGATTGTAAAAGAGTCTTATCTCTTTTTAAAGTAAATCAATATAGATCCAAGTTATTTATAAGCTATCTTATTAGTTTCTTTCCATTCGAAATAACCTGAAAACATACTATAGATAATCGTATCCCCATACCCTACATTTTACCTACTTACGTGTACCCTACATTTCACCTACTTACGTGTACGTACCTATATCCATATGTACATACATATTTGTAACCGTGTCCATGTACATACCTAATATCTGTACCTATATCTATGCTCCATAAAGCGCCATCCACTTTAGATGCATAGATTTCGCTCATAATCTAATTGTGATATGATAGGAAGCCAAAATTATGAGATAGGTAGGGCACTACAATTCACTGAGGGGTTGCTTGGCTTGCATATACAATTCATTAATATCAATTGTGCTACAATAGTTTTTGTATGCCATACAAATATCAAACTAAGTTCTACTAATACTTCTTTTTATAATAAATCCTACTAATTCTAAGTCATAGAACATAATTTAAATCTCTTTTAAAAGAACATTTCTGGCAAGTTTTCGTGATGTTTTTAATCATTTATAATAAAACTAGCACGAATTTAGAACTGATAAAAAAAAAGTACCTAGTTATCTTGTTTCCAAATCTGGATAGTGTGGATTTCAGTAGTGACCCTCATGGTCCTGGTACTCATTCGATAACTCCACATTTAGTGGGGAATTACTTCAAATTTAGAGAGTTTGGTGTACTAAAGATGATAGGATAGGCAATTATGCAGCATAAATGGAAAAATCACTATTTAGATTTTCTCCGAGATCAGGTAGAGCACGTGCATGCAGAATGCTAATTCGCAAATAGTGCCTTGATTACAGGAAGAAGATAGGTAGCCTGGGCAATGTGAAGCCACTCTTTCTCAGCTACTGCACTTGATCAGCCCCCTAAAAAAGATAACCTGACTGATAAAAGGTGTTCTTCATTATGCATTAGTCAAGAAAAACAATAACCTTCCTTGACCCATTAAAAAAGGATTAATTTTATATAACCCACCTATACTCTGACAATTCAACAAACAACCCACGTCTTTTTTCCAACTCATCATGTGGCCACATGTATTTCAAAGTTGTCATTTTGACCATATATGCTAAAGACCATGTCACATCAGCATTATCAGTATTTTCGTCACATAAGACTTTTTAAACTAATTTTAAATGTGTTATGGCCAAGTTACCCACCTCTTCGATAAAAAAAGATAACTTAATTTATCGTAACTAGAATAGATATTTGAACAAATTGTTGGCTTAACTACTTTTTATTTATTTCCATTACATAATCAAGAAATGAGAACTTTGTGAATCCATGAGAGACCAAATAGGGTATTTCATGTAAGAAAATTATCTTTCTGACTAATTTATCCTTAAATCGAATAATATTAAAAAAAAATAGAAAATTGGTATCTAAACATCAGAAAAATCTGAAAGTTTAAGATTAAGCTCATATTAATGAATGGTAGGTAAAACTAAATCTCAAGCCTAAGCATAGTTAAGAATTTATTTGAGAAAAGTTTTTGTCCAAAATGTTTTTCAAATAACCTTCAGATTATGCTCAACTTAAATATGAAATTACCTGATCCCTAACTATTTATTAATAGGAGTCTAACCCTAATTCAGCATATTTGCCTGATTTCAGCTACTTTTGGCCTTACGTTATTTAAAGGTGTAAAATGGTCAAAATGATAATTTTTTCAGGAAAATCCTCATTAAGGCCCCATGGACTCGCACAATTTTTAAATCAGATAATGAAAAAATTATTTATTAATTAATTAGTGTTTGTTTAGAAATTTTAAAGAATATTTTCAGTGTTCGAGTAAAGGATAAATAAAATATTAGGTATAGGATTATTTAAAAGCTTATATGAGAACACATTTTTGTTAACACCATCCGTGCCACATTAATGCTACATCAACAAAGCGTCCTTTGTTGTGAGTTGAAAAGTAGATTTGGGTTACTGATAAATAATTGAAGTATGGGTGAGTGACATGAAATTGTCCCATTAAAGAAAGATGCTCTATTAGTTCATTTGTAACATACCTTTTAAATAGTTAGTATTCTCCTTTACTCCTGCCCGGATATTTCCTGAGATGGTAATAATTTTCCAATTTATTGATTCTATTCTATGCCTTCCACTAAGTGGTCAAAATTTGAGCACGTCGAAAGTTGTCAGAACCTTGCAGATACCTAGTATTCCTCCATATACAAAATGTAACACGTTTATACATCTTTAGAAGCTGAAGACAGTGTATGGCTATGTAATTTAGTATGTAATTCTACTTGAAGAAACGAAAAATAAGTTCAGAGCAACCAAAGTCAGATATAAGACCATCACCATAAATCTCATTTATACATGCCATTCGATCACCTAATGTTCAAAAGTCACAGTTGTCAGGTACAATTGAAATGTTTCCAGAAGTCGAAAGCAGCTTAATTTCTTGCATCCTAAAAAAGCCTTCTAACAAATAGAAAACACTGAAAAAGATGTCATAACCTTCGATACTAAAAAGATTACATCCGTTTAAAGACCACGATCCCCAGTCTTCTCTGTTTCCACACAGCTTTCATATTAAAATATCAATATCAGCTAAAGGAACTTTACAAAAGACCATAAATTAGTCCATCAGATACCATGGTAGCAAGTCAGAATACCAAGATGTCCTTCGAGATTTAAACTATTGGAATTGGTTTTCGTATCAACTGATTATTTATAGTATCATAATCAGCTCAATATTGAGCGTATCATATAGCTGAACATATATTATGTGAAATATCATGGATCGGATACTTCAAAAGGGGTTACGATATTTGTGATATATATATATATATATATATATATATATATATATATATATATATATATATATATATATATTAGCTGATGCTTAAACCTTGATATCCTTCAAACGCAAGTAAACCGTCTTAGACCAAACCTAGTGCTCTACTAGGCCAAAAATTCACCACATAAAGTAGTAATTTTGATAAACAAAATAGCATTTTATAAGAACCAATTAAACCCAAGTAAAACACTATTTTCTCAAATTTATTCGTGAATCCTAGGCCCAACCAGTAACACCAACTGGGAAAGAAAGGGCAGTCTTTTGGACGAAACACCTACATGTTCTACTTTACCAAAATCATTCCAACAAAAATCTCTTGAATTTAGTACCACTCTTGATCACTACCAATGAAAAAAAAAACCAGTGGAGAGAAGCTTACCAACCAACCAATCATGTACTACCATAACATGGTTTATAAGAAAAAGTGATTATCAATTACATAAAGGGGCTGTTTGGTTGCTTGCGTAAATGTGCAAAATAGTTGCAATTACAACCATTTATGTTATGAGTGACGTTTTTTGTTCTTTGATTGTAATTGTAATTAAAAAGTTTGTAATTGTAATTGCAACCACTTGCACTGCAGAAAAAAGTGTGTAAGAAATGTTTCCTCTTCCATTTACCAGTGATTATATTATTAATAAATAGGGTATTTCTCAAACCTCTTGAAAATAAATAAATTAATATTTGAAAATTTTTACAACCTAGTTACCACTTGCAACTCTCAAGCCTAATACAAGTTGCAGCAATTTAAATTACTGCAACTTCAATTACAATAATGTAAGTTGCAAGCAATTTATATTACTGCAACTTCAATTACAGTAATGTAAGTTGCGAGCAACCAAATAACCCCAAAAAGAAATGCCATTTACATGTGGTGCTATAAATCAATTGTGTTAACAGATTGATTTGATTGTCCATGCTACCATGCGTACTGCTTAGCGTTAGTAGTGTCAAACATGCCAGACAGGAAAAACAAAAGCATAGGTGTAGGCTGACTGAACTAACACCTTATATCCTTGGCCCATTGCATAAAGAACTGACACATACCTTGGGCTCACTAAATTCTGCTCAAACAGTGAGACTGCAACTGTGTTGTGATTGCGTTCTTCATCCACTGCTTGATTCACGGAAACAGCAGTGTATGATGTAGATTCAGGGGGGTTGTTTTCAGAAGAACTCTGTCGTAAACGTGGGGAATCTTGCTCTGATCCCTGATTATTACGATGGATATAACGCCAATAAAGATGTGGAACAGTAGCAATACAGCCTGCCATATACCCTGCGATCCATACAGATAATGGAGCTTGTGGATGCTCATGTCTTGACAATAAGAGGACTGTGACTGCTGCTATAATTTGGCTCAAGTTGACAACAAGCTCAATTGAAATCCACAAACCCGAGTTCAAAGGGCTTCTATGTCGGCGACCATAATTATCACCTCTCCTTGCAAAGGAAGCATTTCTAGAATTAGAAGCTGTGGGTGATGCTAAGGATGACTGCATGGCAGGAGCTTGCGGGGTTGCTGAAGGTCTATTCACATTGTGCAATACTTCTGAACCATTGTGATCAACTTCATGCGAAATTGACACGGAAGCAATACCACCCCTTCCTATATCAATAACATGTTCATCTGTGTTACCATTCCCTGATCTTGCCATCAGCAAAGGATGCCTATCAGTTTGATCTTCACTCTGTCTGTCCAGTGAGGGAACAACAGCCATCAAAGTCAGCCGACAAGGCTAAAAACATAGAGAAGCAACTAACTGTCCACTTCCTTAATCGTCTCCAGCCTCCATTGAGATGAATTTCTGTAGTTCTATCTGTTACTGGGTCCAAATCACACCACTGCCAATCTTAGGACGATGGCAATGGTTCAAATTGACTGATAAACTTAAGATACCCTTTTCCCTTTACTTCTAAAAGTAGAGATATATCATGCTTCTTTTACCCTGCAAAATAGTAAAGATTTTTTTCATCTACCTGGTGAAAGAAAATATGCCATTAATTATGACAACAATTCATCAAAACTGAACAATTAGATTGATGAACAAGTATTTTGGTCTTATGCGAATTAGTAAAATTAAAAGATACTAACAAAAGTGATAAATTACTAAGGGAACAAAGAAAGTTCATGTATGAGAGAACAGGGAGTAGATATGATGTCAGGCGCAATTTTACTATGCACGTGCAATCCATAAGACGTAAAAGTTTGCATCAATCAAGTTTTTTTCCTCCTCTTCAGAGTCAACACCCAACTACATATCTCAATATTAATTAGGCCAAAGTCACCATATGACTACAAGGAGGGTAAAACCGAAAACCACTAAGAGGGGGAATACTACTACAATGCATTAATGCCGCTTTCTCTATTGAGTGAGATGGTTTGGGCACGAACTGAACAGCGGCCAATAAGTATACCAATTATCACAATGGTATGTATATGGTCATGTAAATGGAGCAATGAGGACCTCAAGTACCTGAAATATCATGTCTGGAGGCAATTAAGAAGGATAAGGCAGTTGTTAGATGGCCTCTTAAAAGAGCTGAATGGAACCGAATGAAACCAAAAGATTAGAGCACCAAACACTTAGGTTAAGGCTTCATTATTGTTGTTTGCAGTTTTACTATAATCCTTAGGATCATCTACAGGCTGATAACCTGCAATTAAAATGGAAAATTGCATTTTTGCAGTTCGACAACGATAATGCCTACAATTATATTTTTATTAATTTTTCGAGCACTTGATTTGGTATTTTTCCTAAAGAGTTTACTCTTAACAAAAATACAACCCAATTGCACCCAAAAAAAAAAACTCACCAGCTTAAGATTCCACGCCCAAAATCCTTAAAATTTGCCACCACATAGAGCAAATTTTCCAATTCCCCTGCAAAGAAGATAATCAGAAAAATCAATTTAACCAACAAAAACCATAAAGTTTCAAAAGAAACATCAAAAACCCCAAAAATTGATCGCCCGTTTCAGCTCTTCACCCACATTTTCAAAACCCTAAAAAATCCCTGTAAATGCCAACCAAATCCTTCACAACCAACAACCGACCACCGACTCGAACACTACAAGGGATCCAAATTCGATCAGATAGCTCGAATCAAGAAGCCTAAAATAGTAACAAATTGGGGGTTTCTTCAAAACCAAGAAAACAAGAAAAGAAGGAGATAGAGAATGCGTACCAATATCGCCGACCTTCATGCCGCTAATGGAAATCTTTAGTGGGACTTTTCTTGTCCTCTCCGTTAATTTTCCAACTTTCTCCGTCCTTTTTCCTTCCAAAATTTCAATTTTTTTATGGAACAAATTTCGAATTCTCCGCTGCGATTTTGTAAAATAGGGGAGAGATCGAGAGAGAAGACGAGCAGGATATAGATGAAATTTTTTCCTAATTATTTCCCATCTTCATTTTATGTACTATAATATATTGACAAATTATGTAGACCGAAAGAGTTTTACACCCATATTTTCACCTGATTATTTGTGGGTCCCGCTTTTGGGGAGTTAATTTTTATATCCGTATATTAGGATATTTAAAAAGAGGATCCGAACCGGAGATCTATGCAGCTAAATGAGGGGAGTTTCTAAAGGAGTGCACCTTTTTCTTTTTTTTTTTCTTTTTTTTCTTTTTTCTTTCTTCCTAGGGAGCCTACTTTATGACTGTCCAAGACTTTCAAAATAACATTATAAAGTAGGCTCACTAGAAAAAATAGTGTAAATAGTGTGCTACTTTGGAAACTCCCTTAAATGAGGGGAGTTTCTAGAGGGACACACCATTTTTCTTATTGAACCCGCTTTAAAATTTAGTTAAAATAACAAGTTTGCCATCGGTTTTTTTGGATATCCTTATTTTCAATCTCTATTATATTTCTGTTCAGGATTAGATCCTGGACGAATTATACACCGTCCGGGATTAGATCCCGGACGGTATATTGTCCGTCGGGGGTTACAGCCCGGATAGACAATATACCGTCCGGGGTTAGACCCGGAACGGCATATTGTCCGTTCGGGGTCTAAACCCGAACGGCATATTGTCCGTCTGAGGTTAGACCCGGACGGCATATTGTCCGTCCAGGGTCTAGACCCCGGACAGTAGTCCACTGTTCGGACTTTCAGTTCGGATAGTTGTTATTTTGTCCGGGGTGTACACCCCGGATAGTGAATTAAAAACTCTGTATGTAAATTGGTTAACATTATCAAGTTAATTAAAACATAATAAGTTATTTAATATATAATAACTGCAATTCTTACTGGAATAACTTCAAATCAGTTTAGATATCTTCAAATCATAATAATATCCATAATAAAAAGCAAATACAAAATAAGTTCATCACAAACTTTACGATGATTACAAAAGAAGTTTATTTTCGTATATTATTTCTTTAAAAATCATACGAAGGAGGAATTTTTGAGTTGTGTCACACTTGACAAAAATGTAGAATACAGTGAAAATAAAATGTGTGATAATAAAAATGGAGGAATTTTTGAGTTGTGTTCGATTCCACTTGCTCACAAGCTCTAAGGTTTAATTTGAATTCGTAATGTGTGATAATAAAATGAAATTAAAAGGTCAATTCGTCAGTATCGAGTGTGTGGGAACAATTACAATATAGTGCAACAAATACAAAAAAATATTTTTTATAATAATGTGAATTCATATAATGAGAATTATGAACAAATCAGTTCATAATTAGAAACAACATTACATAAAAAATATATATATATATATATATACAAAGTTTCGTTTACAGTAAACAGTTCTCAAATAACCATCTAAAATACATTATTGACAATATCATCCTTACTCTCCTAGCTACAATATTGTAACGCCCCCATTTTTCAGCTGTTTCCCAAAATGGAGGACGTTACTTATTATTTGCACTAGACAACCCAACAGCCATAGAATCTTGAAATAACCGTAACTACTACCACAATCAAATGAATAAATAACATGTCTGAAACTGAAATGATTTCATTTATGCAAAGAGTTTATTGTATAAAATGACACACAGTTTTAAATATGAACACAAAAGAGTCAAAGAGAAAAGTAGTGCCCAGACAAAAAGAAATATAAATAAAATATACAAAAGTTCTCCAAAGGTACTTCGCTTGCCTATTGTCACTCGATCTGTCCAACGAAGTACGGGTCTTCAATTGGGGCGGATCCCCTTCTTCACGTTCCAAATCAGGCTTCAAAACCCAGGGGATCAAATCCAGTAAGTAACACATTTAAAAAGAGAAATTGTGTACTATCATAGTACAGGAATATCAGTGTGCATGAGCATATTTATATTAGTGTTGTTTGTGTGCATATAAATTAAACATGAAGGCAAGCATAAATAAATGCATAAATAAATGAACATGACAATAACTGCTCTATATATTTAATTCTATATTCTATTGGTCTCAGTCACCGTTCAATTTAATTGTAGAAACTGTATTAATGAATAAGATAGCGTTATTCTCCATTGTCGTATAAGTGCCCGTGCATACCCGGGACCCGACCACAATATTCATGGCGCTGAACCATGACATGCCGCTAGGCACTATAATCAATTTTCGCACTGTATACAGTAACGGACATACCACTCTGGGTAAATATCAATTGGTGATTCAGTAATCACCCAGACCGCTGCAGTAGAAGAATCCCGGCCCCAACAATACAATCAATTCTTATACAGTAAGACTCTTATCCATCATATAGTTTCTCCCATCCCCGTGTTCATAATGAATTATACACATGAAAATTTTATAACCCTTTTTTAATTATTTTTCAATTCATGATAACATGCTTGCATTTTCATGGTTGTACATGACATGTAATATCATAATACATGATCTGTAATATTAAAACACATGACTTGTAATATCAAAGCACGTGACATGTAAAACACATTACTTGTAATATCAAAGCACATGACATGTAACATGATAAATATTAGTGCACAATTGTACCACAATTCATATCATTAAAATTATTTCAATAATGTGGTTAAATTCTTAATACCAATCAATAACCCAACTTGGGAATCAAGTGAATCATATAATAATACTGCATTATTTTTAAACCCAATGTATGTATTTATTACATTTCTAGGCTCAATCATATATATTAATATGCATTTCTCCTTTAATTAAAATCTAATTTATTACTATTATTAATTTATCAATTATTTCCAATTAATCCAAGCCAAGTCCAATTCAATTCGCTCAATCATTTAATCCATCAAGCCCAAGCCTGGTAAATTCCCACTTTTTCATATTTTTATTTTAATTTTATTTTTCCTTTTCTTTTCCGTCCAGCCCAGGCCCAAGCCCACTAAATTCTCACTTATTTTTATTTTATTTTTCTTTTCTTTTCTGTAGGGATGAGCATTTTACCGAAAAAACCGAAAAACCCGACAAACCGATCCGACCCGAACCAATCTGGTCGGTTACTTCGGTTATCGGGTCGGGTCGATTCCCAAAACCGAACTTTTCAACAGTTATCGGGTCAGTTTTCGGTGGTGAAATCGCCAACCGAAACCAACCGAAATAATCGAACTCCCTATCCCAACGTACCCGTTAACCGATTAACCCAATACCCAATTAACTACCTCTATCTAATTATCGAGACTTCAGTCGATCCCTTGCCCGAGACTCTCCGCCCCAGCCCAAATCCCAAATCCCTAGCCCTAGCCCTTGCCCGCCCCTCTACCCCTCGCCCGAATCCCCGGAGCCCGATCGGCAATCGCCACTCTCTCTGTCGCCCGAATCCTCTGGCTCCACCTTTGCTTCCGCCTCAGGCCCTCAACCTCAGGCTCTCTGTAGCTCCGAAGGTACGAATCTATCGCTCGACTCGCTCCAGTCTCCTTTTTGTTTGTGAAATATTAAGTTAGTTTAATCTGGAATAAAACCTACCGAAGAAGAAGGCATCAGATCTGGTAAAGTAGAAGTTAAGTGATAGTAACGACGAGAGAGTAGTATCTTCATTACTGCAGATTATTTCTAGTAGCACATAAGAAAGATTGCTCTAACCGAATTCATTGCGAGTCCTAATATGAGACTTTACTCGAAATCTGACGGTAGCTTGTGCTTGTGTGTTTAGCTTGAAGCTTGAAAATCTGTATATATCTCTTTGTTGTTTACTCTCCTGTGTTTGTTGACATAATGTTAAAAAGAATTGTTCTTCACTTCTTGTGTCATGTGATCAGAGGCAACCATTTACTTCTGTGACTGAGATTGAGCTAGATGATGCTCTGCCACAAGAATTCTACAATATATAATAGCAAAATATAAAGAATAAGAAATTATACGAATACAGTGTTTAGACTATGTTGAATCAAATTAGACTGTGTTGAATTATACTAATGCAGTGTTTAGACTGGTTAATGATTAATGCAGTGTTGAATCAAATACTAATGCAGTGTTTAGACTGTGTTGAGTCAAATTAGACTGTGTTGAAAGATACTAATGCAGTGTTTAGACTGGTTAATGATTAATGCAGTGTTGAATCAAATACCAATGCAATGTTTAGACTGTGTTGAATGATTTAGGTCATGGTTAATGATTAATGATTAATTTTCTTGTGTTAATGATTATTGATTAATGATCAATGTTTCATGTGTTAATGATTAATGGTTAATGATTAATGATTAATGGTTAAATATTGGAATGATTTTTCTTTTATTATTTTTTAGATGGCTGAAAGTCGTGTTGGTCAAACAAACCCACATGAAATTGTCAATGTAAATGAAGCTGCTACAAATCAAACCAGTGATGCTCCACGAACAGATCCAACTCCAACACAAACAAATACTAGCAATCCTGTTGGAACTGGAGCTTCTGGAACAAAAAAAGGAAGGCAATATCTTCCAGGTCTGATGTGTGGGATCATTTTATTAGGTGGGATCAAGAAACTGATGATATGCAAGAAGAAAGAGATGAGCCTCTTGATGAGGACGAATACCAATGCAGGTATTGTAGAAAAGTCTATAGCTGCAATACCAAGAAAAATGGCACGTCGTCCCTTAGGAATCATGCTAACAGTTGTAAAGAAAATCCCCACAATAAGGAAACACGCCAAACACAGTTAAGTCTCCAACCAAGTAGAGAGTATAGTAGGGTAGAAACTGTGACTACCTGGAAATATGATGAGAAGGCTATCAAAGTGGCATTATCTAAAATGATAATTTTAGATGAATTGCCCTTCAAGTTTGTGGAAGGCATTGGTTTTAGGTTTTTTATGGCCATTGCATGTCCCAGATTCACGATCCCATCTAGGTGGACGATAGTAAGAGATATCTATCAACTCTACCTAGACGAGAAGATTGCATTAAAAAAATATCTATCAGAGACATCCCACTATTTTTGCCGCACCACTGACACATGAATTTCTGTTCAAAAGATTAATTACATGTGTATTACTGTGCATTGGATTGCAAATGACTGGAATCTTCACAAGAGAATTCTCAATTTTTATCCTATTACAAGCCACCGAGGTGAAGTTGAGCTAAATGAGGCTATGATGGGTGATGATATCATTGCTTGTGAGATGGCTCATAGGATGAAGGAGAAGTATGATAAGTATTGGGGAAACTGTGAGAAGGTGAACTTGTTGATGTTTATATCGTTGATTCTTGAATCTCGATTTAAGCTAGACTTTGCACAGTATGTGATAGGAGAGATGTTCAGATCTCAAGTTGAGAATGGCCGTGCAATGCCATCAAAATTGGAGAGAACTCTCAGAGCTTTGTTCAATGAGTACAAAGTTATACATGATAAGGAAAATGGCATTAGAGATGATATACAACAAGTAAGACCGTGACAATCTTCAACGGCTCGGGACAGTGGTGCAGTAAAGAACTATCACATGTTGGATAAGTTCTATGCACAGAGTTCTTCTTCGATGTATGTCACATCAACTCAAAGTGAATTGGATAAGTATTTGAATGAGGCCAAGGAGGTGCCAATTATCTGCGAGGACATAGCAACTTTTTCTATTCTAGACTTCTGGAAGGTTAATAGTGGAAGATTTCCAATATTATCAAGAATGGCTCGAGATATGTTGGCGATTCCAATATCTACAATTGCTTCGGAATCAATGTTCAGCACAGGTGGGAGAGTTCTTGATGCATTTCAGAGCTCACTATCGATCAAATCCATCCAGTGTCTCATTTGTTCTCAGGATTGGCTTCAAGGACAATTGAGAGTTCCAATGGTCATTATTGAAGAAGATCTGTATGACGTTGAGAAGTTTGATCAAGGTAATAGTCTATTCATATCATTTATTATATTCACGATTTCTAATTCTAATTAGCTTTATTTCCTTCTAGAATTGGATGATAGGTCTACGGATTCGGTTATCACCAAGCTATGATGCCCCGTGTCTATGTCGAAGGTGCGTATCTTTATTTTTTTTATATAAAGCACTCACACAGAGCTCAGGCTCTCTGCACACCTGAGCTCTGTGTGCACTCTGTGCACACAGAGCTCCTGAGGCTCTCTGCAGAGAGCTCTGTGTACAATTCAAGTCTTAGTACAAAGAGCTCTTTGTGCAGTTCATTTACAAACTAATTTATTTTTTCATTTGTGCAGTTCATTTGTGCAGAGAGCTCAGGAGCCCTTTGTATTTGAATTTGGAAAATAATATGTTAAATTTAAATTTGTGATCATGTTATGTAATTTAAATTGCTATTTTATTTTTGTTTGTAATTTGTAAATTGTTTGTAACTACTTATTTGTAAGTTGTTTGATGCTACTTGTTTGTAACTTGGAAGTTGTAACTTGCTAGTTAGTTGCTACATTATTTTAGTTTTGTTATGTTATTTTGTTGTTGCTACTTGTTTATTTGTAAGTTGTAACTTGCTAGTTAGTTGCTACATTATTTTAGTTGTGCTATGTTATTTTGTTTGATATTTATATTTGCTAAATTATTTCTATTATTTTGCTCCAGAATTTGTTATATTTATTAATTTTAAACTGGACCAAATTCTGTCTTTTTTTTCCTTTTTTTTTAACTGGGCCGAAATGTTTTTTTGTTAAATAAATTATGCTTTTGGGCCGAAGCCCACAAACCCGATAACCGACCGAAAACCGAACCGACCCGAAATTTCCGTTCGGTTTTCGGTTTCCAAATGAATTCGGTCAGTTCATTTTCGGTTATAGAAGTTCGGTTTGGTTGTCGGTTGTGTATTTTTTTTTAAAAACCGAACCGAACCGATCGATGCTCACCTCTACTTTTCTGTCAGGCCCAATGTCATTTTATTTTTCTTTTTCTTTTACTGGACTGGGCTGGCCGGCCCAGTCTATTATTATTTTTTTCTATATATATATTTTTCTGGCCCAAGTTAAATCCAGCCCACTTCTTTTATTTTATTTTTCTTTTATTTTTACTGGGCTGGACCAGGCCCAGATCCCTATTTTTAATCTTTTTCTTTTCTCATTTTTTTTTTCTTCTGGGCTGGGCCAGGCCCAGTCTGTTTGTTATTATTATTATTTTTTTTTCATTTTGGCCCAAACACTTTGGCCCGTAAATTTTTTTTCTGTTTTTTTTTCTTTTTTTTTTTCTTGTATATAGTGAAGGCCTAAGTTTGCATGCAAAATTATTATTTTGCATGCAAACCGTATTTTGCATGCAAACCGTATTTTGTATGGCACAAATAATTTTTTTTTGGGGTACGTTAAATTTTTTTTTTAAATTAAAAATAAGTAAATATCACAATATCTATATATATGTTAAATTTGATCCATTAATATATTTCAGTTCTCAATATCAGTTAATGGTCCAAAATATGAACCAAATATTTGTAATACAAGATAATTTATGTACACAAATTTAAATTAAATAAAGAAACGGAACCAAGCATTTTTACAAATTATTTTGTATACAAATTTAAATTAAATAAAGAAACGAACGAAAAATAGTAGTGTTACTTGTCTCGGCTTGATCTCGAATATTCGGTTCGAATCCTCGATTCGGTATGATTTTTCCTTTTCTTTTTTTCTTTCTTTTTTTTTTCCTTCTCTCTCTTTTTTATTTTTTCTTTCTCTGCTGGTTGGTTTGGCCGAAAGTTAGAAGAAGAAAGTGATAAGAGACTAAAACCAAATAAGAATGAGATTGAGATGAGAGCGAAGAGTGAAAGAATAAATGCCGAGAGCATTTTCGTAAAATCCTTTCATTTCCATGCAAAGCTATGCAAAGGCACGTGCCCATGCCGTGCCACTCCATTTCAGGTTTTGACGGCACAGTGGGGAGTGGGGTGTGCCTAAGAAACTTAATTGAATTTTAGGGTGTGCACAAAGAAGTTTCCGATTTATTTAATATTTTATTTTATTTTATTATTTTTTAGGCTCTGCTAAACATTTTCCAAATACTATCAAATTTATACAGAACATAGTGCTCGATGAGGGGAACACTACAAAATTATCCGTTTGTTGTTTCGATATCCGGAATAAATGAACCGAAATTATGAAGTAATTAGAAAGATAATTTTAATGTTATTAAATTAGCAATTTTAGAAGTCTTTTTCGGCCTTATAAGAAAATCTCCAAAAATCCTAAATATTACAAAACTAATAATCGCGAAAACTGAATGTCATTTGGGTTTGTAGATTTAAAGTTATGTTAACCGAAACTTATTTCGGTGTCCAAAATTGACTTCGGTGGCTTATTCGGCACCACTGGTCTCAAGAGAGCAATACAGGTAGCTCGAAATTTGGGGTATTACAAATATCTCCGCTAGCATCCCCACTAGCGGATGGGTAGGGGCGATGCAACAAATATATTGACAACGTTTTTGAAAAAACTTTTTCATAGGCAATCTTATTAATATGTGGACGTATATAAGTTTCTTCCTGCATTTTCATATTGCACAGCTGAGGAACAAATATGTTTGGTTGTTGCTTCTCACGTTTTTGTGCACAATCATTAGAAGTTTTTTGTCCCACATCAACTTACGTAAACGCGAAGAGGTCCAAAAACAATGGAAAGGAAATGTGCCCCTCAGATCAAAACATTTAATATTTATAAATTGACATGATAAATTGTGGAAGTTTTATAACACATAGGAGATAAGATAAGTTGCATACCTCAAGCTTGATGAATTCACCAAATGCATTCATGGAAGCACGTTGCAGATGAATGCACAAAATCTACAATTCAACATTATAAAAAAAAAAAAAAAAGTGGTTTCAATAGATTAAAAGTAACTTACTCTATATACATACCTTCGGACAGCGAGCAATTCTTAATTGCTTTAAAACATATGAAGATCATATCCAAGTTATCTCTTCGCCAAGAAAGATCGTATTGCAATCACATTAAACAAAGTTGACACAACATTCAAGTTTTTTAATTTTATCATGTATGATGGAGAATCAATAATGTCATGTATAAAATTTCACTGATCATAAATACTTCACCAAGGTAGTCAAGTAGTTAGGTCGATTGTATGACGAAAAAAAATGCTCGATTATTACTTGAATATTACCTCTTTATTTTTCCTATCTTTAGATAAATACTTCAAAGCCATAGCATGCCAACATCGACCACAACGATAATTTTCTACATGCTCCACTGCAGTAAAATGCTTAAAATTGACCATAAACACATTATAAAACAAGATAATTTTCAAAAATTCGCATCTTCTAATATCTCTCTTATAACAAACCAATCCCATCCGAACTACATACAACCAAAAGTTCAAACTTTCCCAAGAAAAAAGCTAAAATTTTGTCAATAAAATCAGAATTCGACGTATCACACTAAATTGCAAGTCCCAATCAAGAATCAAACAGTTCAAAGGACTCGATGGTTTAACCAATCAAATTCCTCGCATTATAATAAAATGCTCGCAATCTCAAGAATAAACTTTCAAAATTGAGATAAATAGAGAAAAGTTGCGGACCTCGAAATTGAGGACGATGCCCTCACGTAGCGACAACTCAGCCTCTTGAATGTCACCCTCGTCGAGCTTAGCCTCAACCTCGGAGGCCTTCATCAAGAGCCCGTTGACCGAGAGCACTTTCTTGCCGTCGCCATATGCTTCGATCCCCATTGATGCTGCCGCCGCTTCTTCTTGCGATTATTCGATCTCGATCGATTTCTCGACCGATGGAGGAGAAACCGGTGACTGGACTCGACGGAGCAGTAATCGGAAGCGCGGAATCCGTAGGACGAGAAACCCGAGAAAGCGAAAGAGAGAGAGAAGAGGAAGGAGAGGTGGGGAAGAGAAGGAAGGAAAGTGAAGGAGAGAGAAATAAAATGAGAGTATTTTTGGGATTATGGTGTGTTCATTAGGAAAAAATCCTCTCTTTTTAAAAGAGAGGATGGGCTCACTAGTATAACTGGGATCACTAGGAAAAATGGTCTGCCCCTCTAGAAACTCCCCTAAATGAGACGGGGGTATGGACACGTGGCGCAAAAGTATATGTAGCTGAGGTTGTTGGCTGTTACGTACTGGCACGGGTAAATTCTTATAATAGCATTGGTCACTTTGGACTGAATATTTTTTTTTTTTTCCTTCCTTACTCTTTTTTGGTTTCAAAAAAAATAAATAAGAATTTGATGATAATTAGGCATGGGAAGGATTTGGCATGTCCAATTCAATTTCAGAATTTTAAAAATAATAATAAAACTCTTAATTTTAATTTAAAATTTTGAATTGTATAAGAAAGTGGCATGTCGAGAGCCGAAAGTGGGTACTCCAGCTGGCAACACCTTAATCTTTCAAAGAGGATAAATTTATTGTGGGCTGCATTTAGAGAAGGCCTGCCTTTTCTTTGGACCGTGGGCCATTTCGAAGACCTGGATTTGAGTTTGCTTTCTTTCTCTCATTCCAATTATTACATGGGAAATTCTAAAGGCACAATCCAAATATCAAAGAGAAAACCCCTTGTAAGAGCACACCTCCTTATTTTTTTAAATAGCTATTATTTTCTAGGGCACACTCATTTTTTATCCCAGTATACATTATTTTCTAAAAACAAACCCCCTCCTCCACCCCATCCCCGCCACCCATTCGGCACTCGGCCTGTCCTTCGAACCCCCTAGTTCAGATGAAGAAAAGATTAAACTCATCCAAATAAAATAATAGCGAACTTATAATTAAAGCCAATTTCTTGGGACGCACGCGCCCTTACAAGTTTGGTGTGTGCCTTTAGAATTTCCCTAATTACATATTCAAGGCTTCTGAGCAACTTTGGCATCCAATAAAACACCCTTAGATATGCGGTGCCTTCTACTCGGCCCATCGGCTCAAGAGAGCAACTCCCTCTGTGGGAAGCCCGTGGGCCGACATGGTTTGGCCCACCACATTTCTCAACATCATCGCAAACTGGCACTAATACCTCGTTCACTCTAGATTCCATGCATCGTCACGTCTCGTAAGTGACTTCTATTATCGCATAACATCTCTTCAGCCTATCTCAATGCTCATACCATTTGTCCATCCAACCTCTCATCAGATATGTTATAGAACGAATACGTTTATCCTCCAAGTGATTCGTATCATCAAGTGTATACGAAATTCAAATCAAACCATCCACCAATTCAATCTGGTTCTGGTTGTCCATATTGAGATGGCTCAGACTCAACCACTTGAACCCCCACCGATAAAGATTAATCGGCATGTGCATGTTGTGCATGTTGTGCCGTGTGCTGTTTCTCTTCTTCTTCTTTTTATTATTTAATTTTATTGTGTAGCTCCAACTATTCTCACCTACCCATTAATCTGCACATACACATGATTATGTGACCTCAGAAAATGTCAGTTAACTGCACTGACGTAGAGATATACTTGTTTCTTGGATTGTTAGTTATATATCCTTTTATCACCTTCAATACTTGACAAGATTCAATCCCACAACCAAATTTAATTAGCAAGGCGGGCAAGTGGGCTATATCTGGCCAGGCTCGGTCACGACCCGTGTCAGACACGGCACGGTCGCTCAGTACAGTCTGCCGGGCACGTGTCGTGTCTGGGACGGGCCAAGTTGGCTCGTTTTTAAATTTTTTTTTTATTAAGTATTAATTTTATTATTAAATTAGTTGAAGAGAATAATTAGCAGATCACGAATCATGTTGGAAAACACAGGATATATTATTTCTGGTAATTTCCATCAGGCTAAAATATCAAAATCTTCATAATTTTCTAGGGACACGTTATTTTCATAGTTAGCTCTTTTTAAATAATAATGTAATTTATTAAAATATATACTAGATTGCCTAACCTTTTTTCGGTGAAATATAGATAATATTATTGGATTTCAGGTTTCTCTTACAGTTGGTTCCTTTGTAAATTGTGTTTTATCACCATACATATATTTATATGTTTTGTACATAATATCTAAATAAATTTTAATATCGTTAACTAAATCTCTAACATTATCTTCATAACACATATTTTTATAAAATAAATCTATTAAAATTTAAAGTCCATCTAAATTACAACGTGGATTAACAACAGTTGCAAAATATAATAAGTATGAGAAAAATTTGTAAAAAAAATTATAAGAATTATCTCAACGGCTATAAATATAGTCGTTAAGGGGCTCTGTGCAAAAAAAAAAAAAAAAATTGCAAAACCCCCATAATAGCTATAATCGGATTTTTTTTAAAATTTAAAAAAAAAAAGGACCGAGCCGTGCCTGGTACGGCCCGGACAGGCCGCGTCGTGCCAACGACAGGACTCGGATTGCTGGATCGGACGTACTCGGCACGTGTCGGGCCGGGCATGCCGGACACCCAACCCATTTGCCACCCCAATTAATTAGTCTCTTTTAAAAATGATTTCGCAGCCAAATTTTTTTTGTTCAATTAATCTGAAATAATTGAACTAAAAAACTCGATCTAGTCTTTAGGATCTTATTAATGATTCTAGGACTAATTAATTTTATCATAATTAATTGTTGGGGGGATGATCGTTATGCATCAAATCAAGTTGGGACATGATCTATCTAATTCCTAATGCACGACGACCATTTTGAAAGATAATTGACAAAGACAGCAGGACAAGACCATTATTTTATAGATATATTTTTAATCTGATGCAATAATAGTCAATATTGCTAATCTTTTTCTCTAATAGATAAATTAAAAATATGATGGTGATTTCTATTTTCTTTAATAAATAAAAACTGATCGAAAAAAAATGCCTTTTTTTTATATGTAAAACTTAATATTATCGGCAAACATATTTCTTATTATAAATGTATGATAAACCTTTTTAGTGACTAAGAGTCTGATTAAAAAATAAATAATTTTTTAGTTCGTTAGTGTTATTAGTTATTGTTGGTTACTTATTTTAAACAAAATTACTACTGTATAAAAATTAGAAACTGAAAAATTATTGTCTACTAGTTAAAAAAGAAATCCGAATTGATATTTATATATAAGCAGTTTACTTTGGAAAAGAATCAGAATTATATATATGTATAATATTGTAATCAGATTAATAAATTATATTTTATTGCATACTGTTATTAATTAAATCTAGAGACAGTACTAATTTTTTTAATTTGAATTGATTTAAATAGTTTATTATTTGAGAAAGAAACATAATATGTTAATTATCTGGTATAAATAAAAAAATTAAGAATTAAAATAATTTACTAATTGGAAGCGAGTGCATGCAGAAGATGATTGAAAGATGATCGAGACTAGTGTTGGACACTATCACCATAAAACCGATTCGCCCTCCACTAATATATTTTTGGATGACTGATTATCACGGTACATAGGCATATGATATTTTGAGTTAAACCCAAATTCAGTCAGCAAATTCTTTAACCATAACAATTCACAAGTAGTGTGTGTCATTGCTTGATATTCTGCCTCAGCTGAAGATATAGACACTACATCATGTTTTTTACTCCTCCATGTGACTAAATTAGCTCCAACAAATGTAAAGTATGCACTGGTCGATTTTCTGTCTCCTTTATCTCCTGCATATCCAGCATCTGAAAATACAGAGATATTAACATGTCCATATTTTTTTATAAAATAAAACATTTTCAGGAGATATACTGCTTGACATCTTCATATAAAGTACTATATATATATATATATATATATATATAGAGAGAGAGAGAGAGAGAGAGAGAGAGAGAGAGAGAAATGGAAATGAGCTGACCGCTCACGCAAGTTACTTGAGCTGCAGTTCATTTCTACTATCTCCAATAATCTTTTTTAAAAAAAATCTTTTGGATTATGATCTCGACTCCCTAGAGTTCACTCATACCCAATTTCTTGGGTTTTAGTTTTGATTACTTTATATAGAGATTACTGTAGGTGAGCCGCCAACTCAGGAAAAGTTACGTGAGCTAGCGGCAAAACTATAATGATCCAATGATTTTTTTCAATTTTTTTTACAATTACTATCTCTACCTCCTTAACTTCTTTCGGATTAAATTTCATAAATTTTGGAGTTTGTTTACCTTTTTATCAAATGCATACAAAATATTTTATTCATTGAAAACCGTTAATTTTAAGTTAACATGATGGAGGACCAAATCAAAAATAAAACCAAAGAAATTGGGTATGAGTGAACCCTAGGGGATCGAGATCATAATCCAAAAGAAATTTTTAAAAAATATATTATTAGAGATAATGGAAATGAACTGCAGCTCACTTAACTTGCATGAGCTGTCAGCTCATTTCCATTTTTCTCATATATATATATATATATATATATATATATATATATATTATATATATATATATATATATATATATATATATATATATATATATATATATATATATATAATTAAATCTCTCAAAATACAACAATCTAACTGCAACAGGAAGGAAGTCGTAATCCTATTGCCTCAAGCGAATCTGATAAAGAATATTCTATATTTGTATGTGGTGTAATGCAGGACAGAAGAAAAGAAGAGAACTGTTCTTCTGAAAACAGAAATTACTGTCTGCAGAAGAAGGAAGAAGAAAAGAGAACAAAATAGACAGAAGAAGGAAGAAGTAAATAGAAAAAATGACCACCCGTGGTGCTTAAGGTTTCTCCTCTTATTACATAAGCAATGACATGGAACAAACAATTCTATATAAACTCACATCCTATCAACACTCTAACCGATGTGTGACTATTTTTTCCCTTTATTCTCTTCGCTATGCATTCCATTTTGAAACTATTTTCCATTCACCCAATTCATTTATTTTTAAACTAATAAATTGGCTCAAAATTTAATATTAAAACATACATGAATTCAACAGTTATTACTATTTTTAAATGGTTCTTCAATTAGTTTCCTCTCAATGCATCATTTAGAGATAGAAAAAGGCATGATGAAGATTATATTTTTTATTTTAACTATTTGGCTGGTTCGAAAGGTCAAAAAAAAAAATGTTCAAGTCAACAAATCATGTATTTATTTAGAAAAATGAAGGGGGAAAGAAAAACAAACTTTTATATTTGTTTGCATCGAGTTAAAGTCAAGATTTTACCACGTGAGAAGTCAAAATATAGAATCAAGTTGGCGAAAGAATACGAATTCAGAAAAGAGACTTACTTGACCAAAACAATGTTATTTAAGTATTAAAAAATGCTCGTGTCATTTTTTTAAAAAATCGATATTAATTTCTGATTAGTGATTTTTCTTTTTTTTTAAAAAATACTATAAAGAAATAAGCATTTTTTGTGCCTTATTAAGTTAAGTACCTATGGATCCATGGTATTTTGGATAAAAATTTTAGGAGCATCTGAGAGATTCAAATGTTGACAAGTCAAACAATGCTTTATTATTCATTCTCATTGGCTTAAAAATTGTCATGCAGCAAATAATCCAAAATTTTGGAACAAGTCAACAACGTGACTCTCAAGATAGGTTGATTATTTTTCATTTGAATAATATATAATACTAAATAAATTGAGTTAAAAAAATTGGATAGTAAAAGAAAAAAAAAAGATGATATCTGCAATGAAGAATGTATGTAGAGAAAAAAAGGAGAAAATAACATGTGCCTCTTTGACTTGTGCATTGTACTCCTACAAAATTAATATAGAAAATATATGTTAATAATGCAAATGCAATTTAAACAAATACACACACATACATATGTGTCTGTGTATGAAATGAACTGACAGTTTACGCAAATTATCTAAGTTGTATTTCATTTCCACTATCTCAAATATTTTTTTTTTTCAAAAGTTTCTTTTGGATTATGATCTCGTATTCGTAGGATTTACGCATATCCAATTTCTTGGGTTTTAGTTTTGATTTGATTGTCTAAAATTTAATGGTTATCAATGAATAAACATTTTGTATTCACTTGATGAAAGTGTAAATGTATTCCAAAATTCATAAAATTTGATCTTATTAAAATTAAAAAGATAGAGATTCTAATTCAAGAAAAAATTTGAAAAAAATCATTAGATTACTATATTTTTGCAGCTAGCTCACGTAATTTTTTCTGAACTGACGGCTCATCTACATTAATCACACACATACACACACATATATATAAAAGGTTGATGCAAGTTAGATGAGTTACGAGAAAAATAAACAGTCATTTTTTTTTTTTTTAAGATTATAATTTCAATTTTTAAATTCACTCAATTTTAATTTAATATTTGAGTATAATTTAGATTTGAATGAAGATATTCGTGCTAAGATAGGTGTAGCTCACATTGATGAGAAGATGCGAGAAAATCGCTTACGATGATTTGGTCATGTGCAACGTAGGCCTACAAGTGCACCAGTTCGAAGAGGGGAGTTTATCAATGTAGGACAAGTTAAAAGAACGAAAGAAAGACCGAAGAAAATATGGATGGATGTGATACGCAAAGATATGGAGTTTAGAGGTTTAAATAAGGAGATATTACTTGATAGAAATGAATGGAGAAGGAATATCAAAGTGATCAATCCAGCATGATTCTTTTTTTGGTTCATATAGTCTATCCCAAATACTTGGGATAAAAGTCTTGGTTGTTGTTGTTGTATAATTTAGATTTGAATTTCCATCAAGTAGACAGAAAATTAATAATTTTATGTGAATATAACGTCACATATTCACATGTCCTAAAATTCATGAAATTAAATTTAAAATATTATAGAATCACTGTTTTCATCTTAGATAGCTAAAGTGGGTTTCTTATTAATTATATATGCACAAAGATTTGAATTTGCTTTTCGTGCGGCCAAGTGAACAGCCACCAACCAAGACTGTGACATGCCATGCATTAGTTAATGGTCAATGATTCAATACACGTAATTATCGGTCAACATCATCCTTCTCCTCCTTCAACTAATTGAGTTATATATGCTTTGCTTCTAGCTGCAAGCTTGTCCCCAGTTAGCTCTCAAGCTTACATCTCTCAATTGGAACAATTGCACGTGATTACAAGAAAACTATTTCCTCGTTTCTTCCCAAAATCTTTAGGCTGCGAAAAACCTACAAACCCTAAGGTAACTGAATCTCGGAAAAAGTCAAATCAACTCTGAAAACTAAGCCATCTCTTCTATCTACAAAGAAAAGATTTTAACATCTGTTATAACTAAGAAAGTCATTTTGAGTGACTGTAATCTCTTTGATAGTAATATAATACTTACCAATTAAATTCCTCCGAAGATGTAAGCCAAGATCTCTCTTATGTTTTCTCTGTCTATTTTTTTTTTCTTGTTTATTTGTTCCTTACTACAAGGTTTGTACCGAGTTCCGACCGAGTAAATCTAGCTGGATAGATTTTAGTGCAAACAATTCCCAACTTAGATTTAATACTTCTAAGTAGAGCTGAGTATTGATTGGTTTCAGTTCGGTTTTTTCTAATTTAGACAAAATCGAACCGAACCGATTAGAAATAAGAATCGAAACCGAACCAAACTAATTCCTTTCGGTTCGGTTTGGTTAGAACTGTTTTTTGAATAAAAATTATTTTAAAATTATAATTTTAATTGCTTTAGCAAGTATATATTTTCAAGTTATTGAATTTATTATTTATAATATACATATATAGGCATATATGTGTATTTATATATATAAGAGAAAAACGGGAAATTCATCGGCGGTGAAGGGAGTTCCTTCACCACCGATTAGGTGGTCCAATAAAATTATTACATGTGGCGTCACTCAAGATAACAAATAAAAGAATTCTCTTAACCGTTTTTTGAGTGTAGTTACGTGTAATAATTTTATTGGTCACCTAAGCAACGATGAATTTACCGTTTACTCTATATATAAACATATATATTTCTGTGTATGATTACACATTATACATATTTGTGTATAAATATATAATTATAAAAAAATATGTTGGTTAAGTTCTGTTTTGGTTCGGTTTTGCTTAATTGGATCGGTTATTTCGGTTTTAAGCAAACTCATATCTAAGGATTATAGTATTTAGGAATAATCCTTTTTTTTTTTTTTTGGAGTTTTTAATTTATATTTTTTATTGATTTTCATCTTATCTTTTCACTTGAAAGTGGGCCTATAAGACAATCTTAGTCTTAATCTCCAATTAATGAATGGATCACGTGTATTAATTTTGATTTCTGACAAAACAACAAGCGAAATAATTGAGAAAGTCACAGCTTGTGAGGCTTTGTCTCCAAAGGAAATATAAATAAATATAAATAATCCATGTCATTTGTCAAAGTTCTAAAAATTAAGTTTTTTTTCCTCAACACCACGAGACTTAATACAAATTAGTTTAGAGACTGAATGATGTGCGTTCTTCATTTGCAATAGTAATTAACTTAATTACCTTTACTTAGGCTTGAATTAGTGAAACGATGGACACGTTTTCAAAGATAAGAGAAAATTCTTACAAGCATTGGTCAAGTGACCTCACTTTATTCCTCCATCAAGTTCAGTTTCGCATTATAATAGCTGGTCAAAGTTCAAAGTCAAAATTTCTAAATTTTATTATCAGAATTAAAAAAAAAAGTCAATATTATTGTCTACCAAAATTAAATAAATAATTAAATAGTCTAACAAGAGGAAGTCCAAAGTAAATTTTTTTTTTCTTCTCACGAGTATAAGAGACTATTAGGTTCATGGAAAAATAATGAAAAAAGAAAAATATGTCATAGAGATTACTATTGGACTAAAAGGTGACAAGGGATCATATTAATTTTAATTGGCTTAAATTTAATATTTAATAGTAGTGAGTCTCATATATTATAAGCTTAAATTTAAAACTCTTTGTTTGGTTCCTGTATTTCTAACGTACTTAGTTAACAGTTATATTAATCTCATTTTTGTTTAACTTAAATTGCATCCGCGGACCAATTTTTAACTATATATGTATAAAATTTTGAATTAGAAAATAAAATTTTTGTATAGGACGGGTCAAAAATTAATCCATGGACGCGTTCACTACCATTTCTCTCCCGGAAGGTGGGTAATTTAAGAATTTCATAAAAAATATATGCAATTTAAGTTAGACAAAAAGTGATAATAGCAAACTTTTGACCAATAATCTTAGGAGTGCAGGGAGTCGATTGACAGTTTTAAATTTAAGAAGTAATAACTTATACGATCTCTGTAGTATAGTACATGAAGTCTCGTTGCAATTAATTCTAAATTAAATTATGATGTGAGTCTAGGCAAGATTCATGGAATTAGATACGAAAACAGTGTGCAATGTTTATATTTAAGTTTGGACTATAGCCTTTGTTTGAAAATAAGAAATTTGATTTATTCAAAGATAATAAATAGAACAAAATGAAAGAATAGGGTTTTGTTTAACCAATTACAACGGGCAGTTAGATAACTAACATAATTACCGTCATGTTTTTTTTAAAAAAAATTACAATCGAGAAACAATATAAAATTACAAAAAAAAATAAATAGTATTTTTAGTGCACCGAAAGCAAATCTCTTTTTGTATTTCTTAGATAATGACACGTGGAGCCTTCCTCCCATTATGGGGAGTTTCCAAAGGAGCACACCATTGTTTTTAATGAGCCCACTTTATAGTGTTATTTAGAAATTGAGAACAGCTATAAAATGGTGTGCTCATTTAGAAACTCCCCGATTATGTGATCCAGAGTGAAAATTACGGACTGCACCTGCGAAGCACGTGCCAGAATCATCGGAAACTGTCCAGTCTCTGGTCCGGTCACCACCCGATAGCACGCATCGATGTAGGTGCAACGTGGCCGCAGGCGCCAGGTTTGCCAGTTGGCAGCTCCCACCAGGCGCAAGGCGATTGATGCGTCACCGGGCGGTGAGCCGAGCCCCAGGCTTTTACCTTTTTAAAACAGTTCCCCCGCCAGCTGTAGTGCCATATTGCTTTCCCCATGTTACCCTCTTGCTTTGCCCGAATTTGCATGCGGACCACAAGCTCGTTCTGGACTCTTCTCCTGTTTGAAATTACGATGGGCCCCCTGCATTTTGTTTATAGGGGTATTTACTGGTTTGTCCCTCAAATCTTTATATATTATGATTTTGCCCCCCAAATCTTCATATTTAGAATTTTGCCCTTCAAATCTCATAAGTTATAACAATTTTGCCCCCTCTCTAACACAGTTAAATATTTGACCATTTTACCCCTCTTTTCCTCTTCTATTCTCCTCCTCTCTTCTTCTTCTCTCTTCCTCCTCTCTTCTCCTTTTCTTCATTATTTCTCCTCTCTCCTTTCTCCTCTCTTCTTTCAGTATTTAACTGTGTTAGGGAAGAGAGGAGAAGAGAGGAGGAAAAGAGGAGAAAGAAGATAGGAGAAATAATGAAGAAAGGAGAAGAGAGGAGGAAGAGAGAAGAAGAAGAGAGGAGGAAAATAAAAGAGGAAAAGAGGGATAAAATGGTCAAATATTTAACTGTGTTAGGGAAAGTTAGAGAGGGGGGCAAAATTGTTGTAACTTATGAGATTTGGGGGGCAAAATTCTAAATATGAAGATTTGGGGAGCAAAATCATAATATATAAAGATTTGAGGGACAAACCAGTAAATACCCCTTGTTTATATTGTGGCGGTAAGTAGACCTTATAGTTTTGTGGCTTATGTCATTAAACATTTTATAAGATTTTTTGTTTTAATTTTATATGATATCCCACAAAGTAGTGAAATGTTAAATAGCTAAATCAATGATTTCAAAAAAAAAAAAAAAGGAAATTAGTTGGGTTATGATATTATTATGGATGTTTATGATAGTTCACGATGTATTTGGAATCTATAAAAATAATCGTTCATAACAAAATTGAGTTCATAAACATCAATTTATACACTCTTATGGTAATACAACTATAATAATAATGCAATTATATTATTCTTCTAAATATTTAGTGCAACACTTGCAAAACATTGATATTAAATAAATTGTTTGAATTCAGTAATAACTTGAAAATTACAAAATAAATTATGTTGTATTTATAGATATCATGCAAAAAGTTTTTTTATGTAAAATTTTTAATTGAATACTCTAAACGATTTTTTTTGCATAAATTATTTTTCAATCAAGTTATGATTGTTAGCATAATAAATTTATTGGTTCATTTAATATTCATATAATGACCGGTAAAATACAAGATAAAGGCTGAATTTTTTTGAAAAACTTTTATTTTTCCCTTACATATTCCTCTTTTACAGTATTTAAACTTTGCTAGTCCTTTACTATATTTAATTGCTATATGATAAGTCCCAACAAAATTATAAAGATGTTAAATCTCACATTAACATGCATATCAGTTTCAAAATTAATAACTTTTAAAGCTTTAAAAAAACTTCAATTAAGAAAGATAAATCGCAATAAATTAACTTTTCTATGGACACGTTATGCAAATGTTAAATTCATAGGGGCTAAAATAAAATATTTTATAGAAAATGCAGAGGGGAGTTTCCAAAGAAGGCCACTTTCTAAATGTGAACTTAAATTCCGGACTTAAATTCCGGACGGATTCACTAAGAAAAATGGTGTGCATATTTAGAAACTCTCATGGAGTTTCCAAAGAAGGCCACTTTCTAAATGTCCGAACTTAAAATCCGGACGGATTCACAAAGAAAAATGGTGTGCTCATTTGGAAACTCTCATGCGGAGTGAGCTCCAAGTAAAATTTCTCCAAGGACAAAAAGTTGGACTTGGTCCTTCGTAATAACAGGCCAACTACAAGGGCATTTTCGTCCATCTCGCCCACAGCACTGGACCCAGGAAATTCTAAATGCACACGCACTTGGATTATGAGCACCATTTTCCCCTATGCTGTAAATCACTTTACAATAGGATGGGGTGCTCACTAAGTAAAATATGGTGCTCACTAAGTAAAATGTGGTGCTCATTTAGAATTTCGCCTGACCTTGAAGGAGATCGAGGAGGTTTAGATTTGGGGGCTTGAACTTGAAGAGCAGGTATAAATATATTCCCCAATCTCTACCCCCCATTACCAAAATAGACCCGCTCTAGCCAAACTCCTTTCTCAGTCCTCCACAGCCCTAACCCTAGAAATCAAAGCGAGGCGTCACTCCTCTGGCGAGCTCTCCGGTAAAGATCCCTCCTTTTCTCTTCACGCATTTAGATCTGCGACCAAAGATCGGGTTTTTAATAGCTTCTTTCTCGGCGTTTTAGATTTTTTTTTTTTGGCGATTTGTTTGATGAAATTGCGGAAAAGCGCGCATCTTTTTCGTTGTTTTAGAGGATAGGATCTTTGGGGCTGTTAAAAATTGGATTTTTACGGGGGTAGTCTGAGGATAAGCTGATGAGATCTGGTGGAAAGTGGTTGGATTCTCACAAATTTTTTAATTTTTTTTAAAAATCTCAATTTTAATAATCGAATATTTTGCTGCTCATTATATTCTATTGTAATGATCTTTGTTCTTTGTTGTCCGCTACCAGTTTGTGAGGTAGGTTTAATTTAGTTTTCATTTCATGGCTGCGATCGCGGCCTCGGCGTTCTTTCCGGCGAATTCATCATCATCATCGAATTCGTCCTTGAAAGCTTCGAAGACAATTGGGGAGAGCCCCGATTCTCTGAATGTGCGGGGGATCGCGGCGAAGCCCGGTCCGGCTCCGAAAGCACTGGAGGTTAAAACCCATGCTCAGGCCCTTCCCAAGATCAATGGGACGAAGGTTGGGCTGAAGACCGAATCCGCAAAGGCCGAGGATGATGCTCCCTCAGTAGCTGTCACTGCTCCGAGGACGTTCTACAACCAGTTGCCGGACTGGAGCATGCTGCTGGCAGCCATTACCACCATATTCTTGGCTGCTGAGAAGCAGTGGACGCTGCTCGATTGGAAGCCAAGACGGCCCGACATGCTCGCTGATGCCTTCGGGCTCGGCAAGATTGTCCAGGACGGGCTCGTGTTCAAGCAGAATTTTCCGATTAGGTCCTACGAGATAGGGGCGGATCGGACTGCGTCTATAGAGACGCTGATGAATCATCTGCAGGTGGTCTCGAGATGAGACTTGCAAATTATTGTGCATGTTTGATGTCATAGCTTGTGCTTATTCTAATCGTTGCGATTTCGTCGGTGTGCAGGAAACAGCGCTTAATCATGTGAAGAATGCCGGTCTGTTGGACGAAGGGTTTGGCGCGACGCCAGAAATGAGTAAAAAGAATCTGATATGGGTTGTTACCAAGATGCAAGTTCTTGTGGAACATTATCCTAAATGGTTAGTTTTTATATGATGCAGAAGTATGAGTTCTTTTACTTTATGGCTAGTAACAATTTCGTCGTCTCATATTTGTAAGATGGAACTTAATATCATATTGATCTATGTTAATGAATTTCTTCTGTTTATATAAATATTAATATCATTTATATATATATCTCAGATAAGCTTATGTTTCTTACAAATTGGATACTATAGGATCGGTTTGTGCAGATACCGATGAGTAGCTTTAGACTGGATGTTTTCTCTGAGATGTATGTTAATTCAACCGATATTTCGTTACAAAATTGGAGTATATACAGCAAGACGTAGAGTGTTAGTATTAAATTCTACTCATAAAGTTTTGGTGGTCCTTTTTTTTTTTTTAAATTTTATCATCTTGTTTTCTTTGAATACTTCAATCTACTTAGAATAGTTATTGTCATTTACCATGGAAGTCTGGACTAGACTTTGGTTGCATTAGAAGAAATTGATTGCTCATATTTATTCTGGAGGCACACATCGATGTTAAAATCAGTAGTTTTACTGCTTTGTGCCACTTTTACTATGACAATTTTGAGATGAAAGTATTGTTAGTCAAGTTTTGGCTACTTTGAATCATTCTTCTTTTTACTGAAATAGTCTAAAGAGGAGACCTATCAATTGAATCAGTCTGGGCTCAAAATTTTGCTAATCCATCATTTTTTTGGGAGCTGGATTCCCTTGACTATCTTGGATGGGCCAATATTCGAGTCAACTGTTTTGATCTTTCAATTTTGGACTTTTTCTTCGGAGACATGCCCCCGTCATAAAATCTTCGTATTCTTTTCTATGTTGCCACCGGCATGTTCTCATTGATTAGTTCCATATACAATGATGCGACTTCCTTTTTAATACTCGTGTATCAACCTCAGTGTTAGATGTCTCCTGTAACAGTATAATTCAATTTTGTTCTGATTATTTTGTTAATGGCTTGCTTCAGGGGAGATGTCGTTGAAGTGGATACGTGGGTTGGTGCATCTGGAAAAAATGGAATGAAACGTGATTGGTATGTTCGTGACTTACGAACAGGCCAAACTGTCATGAAAGCCACCAGGTTTGCCCTTTGTTTAGTTTTACAAATTGGACTTTCGTGTCTTTGCATGATACAGTTTCAGATTTATTGATATGATGTGCTGGATTGAATAAGTGAGTTTCGCTCTAATTTGTATGCTAATGGATATTGATATGATTTGCTTGCACAATACAGTGTTTGGGTGATGATGAACAAGAATACTAGGAGATTATCTAAAATGCCAGAAGAAGTTAGAGCAGAAATTGGACCGTATTTTATCGAACGTAGTGTTATTATTGATGAGGATAGCAGGAAGCTTCCTAAGCTTGACGACAATACTGCAGATATTGTTAAAAGTGGCTTAGCTGTAAGTAGGAGATCAAATCTATTTCTTCATTAGTTTGATTCTTCTTATTGATGGGTTATCATAAATTCTGCAGCCTCGATGGAGTGATTTGGATGTCAATCAGCATGTGAACAATGTCAAATACATTGGGTGGATTCTTGAGGTAATTATCATGCTATATGCTTTTAAGGTTGCTACTTAAATTTTTGGTACTCCTTTCAATTTGCATACCGTCTATTTGTTCACTAAGTATTGTACAACATGCTGCTTGGTGTTTCTTACGGTTTGTCACGTACAAAGCATTGGATTCAGAATTTTTCCCTATGGTTAGATCCATATGGATCAGATGCAAGCTTAAGATCAACTATTGGTCTTATTATCAAACTCTACATTCATCTCGGCATTATTAGATAGTAACTTCAAGTGAGTTGTATTCTGTCATGAGCAATTTCATAAATCCCACTCTTTTCTAATTTGGATGTAAGTGCTGCCGATGCATGGTCCCCATCTACCGGATGTGTAATCGGTAGGGTTTCTTCTCATTGATGCTATGTAATTAAAATACTTGTACTTTTCAGCCGATAGAACTTCAACGTCACTTTAATAGCTCTCAGACTACAAGATTCAATCATGTACTCATGGTTATTTGATCTGGTCCCTCAACATGACTATGTCAGGGTCCCATGTCGAGCCTGGCAACTCGTACCATTATTCAATGCGATGTATTCATAGAAATAAGGTCAATCATCCCAAAAGAGGTTTTCGGCCAAGCATAATTTCCCTTTTATTGTTCTCTTTTTCTATGCCGAAAATTTGCCAACCACGCGCTAAAGAACTAGCCGTTTTCGGTTTTCTTTCCCAATTTTTGCCCGAGTCATTCCAGGGTGTTCTATCTCGTAGGACAGCCCTAAGAACCTGTCAGTCGCAAGTCCTTTTGGTGTGGATAACATACATGCATGTTCTCTGGGACCAACTTATAACGTCTTCATTGTAATTTGTCTATGTCACATGCCTCAAAGGAACTTTCTATACCATTCAATTGCATCCAATACCGTTGGGTGGTCACTCTTTAATTATATCCATATCTCATTCAGAAAATAAATTTCATTTATAGCTGATGCGTCGGAACTAATGTTGGTTTGCTTTTTGCTAATTTCAGAGTGCACCCGTCTCTCTCCTGGAGAGCCATGAGCTAACCCGCATGACTCTAGAGTACAGGAGGGAGTGCGGGAGGGACAGCGTGCTGCAGTCCCTCACTGCTGTGTCCACCGACTGCACGGGTGACACGGGAGGAACAGAGGTCGAGTGCGACCACCTGCTGCGGCTGGAATGTGGTGCTGAGATTGTGAGGGGACACACGGAGTGGAGGCCCAAGAGTGCCCAGGGTCTCGGCAACACAGGGCCAGTTCCAGCTGCGAGCACCTAAGCTCTCTACCCTCAGCAGGATGCTTCCTCTCGATTCTCAATCGTGCCAAGATTGATATCGGGTCAAGGGTAATCTTTAGTATTAAGCAACTCTGTACAATCTACCTATTTGTCGTATTGGATAAGAGGAAAATTTCTCTTGCTAGCATTCTCTTTTCGATTTCTATCTTCTCCTGTCCAGAGAATTTATCTTCGACATTGTTTTCGTCTGTTCTATGTAAGTAATCGTTTGGTTGTATGTGTTCTTACAGTTAATCTGATGCAAGGGAGAGAGAACTGTAGTGTTCTTCTTCACAAGTTACTTTAGTTCTTAGCAGTTGTATGTCTATTAACTGCCATCTCTTTAAGAATTCAGCTATTTAACAAATCTAGCTTTGTGTTTTAAAGTGGCAGCATGCATCAGATTCTCATGGTTGTGTATGATTTCACTGATATCGTAGGTTTTTTAAGGAACCTGAGACTTGTAAAACTTGAGAACATTGCTGTTTGCTTGTAATTGTGTTGCAGTTGCAATTGCTTGTAACCATTTGAATGCAGCTTTGGTTCTAGAGCCTGTGCAACTGTATCATGTTGTAAGTGGTTCCAAGTAATGTTGTGACCAAGTTGTCAGATTTGCAGCTAGTATAATGGCATGATCATGAATATCCAACACTAGAGGGTATGTGTTTGAGGACATATTACTCGGTAGGAAGAAATGGAGAAGGATCATCAGTGTGATTGATTTTGCATGTTTTTTGCAACTAGTATAATGGCATGATCATGAATATCCAACACTAGAGGGTATGTGTTTGAGGACATATTACTCGGTAGGAAGAAATGGAGAAGGATTATCAGTGTGATCGAGAAGAAATGGAGAAGGATTATCAGTGTGATCGATTTTGCATGTTTTTTGCAACTAGTATAATGGCATTTTGCATGTTTTTTGCAACTAGTATAATGGCATGATCATGAATATCCAACACTAGAGGGTATGTGTTTATCCAACACTAGAGGGTATGTGTTTGAGGACATATTACTCGGCAGGAAGAAATGAAGAAGGATTATCAGTGTGATCGATTTTGCATGTTTTTTTTGTTATTCATGTGGCATAAAGTACTTGGGATAAACGTAAATGGGATAAACGTAAAGATTGTGCATTTCTTTTGGATAGGAGAGGGCTGATTGTTTCATATTTATGGGCCACATCCAATGAAACAATCTTAGAGGTAACTTTCTACAACAGTTTTCCATAAATCAATTAAAAAATTAAAAAAAATGGCAAGTTGTTGGGTCATAGATGACTAATAGAAAATAATTAATAGTACATGTTTTAAGAGTTGGACGTGCGAGTAGATAAGTTTTTTAACATAATTTTTAATTTCTCATGTGAAAACTTTCTGCAAAGCTAAATTATTCCAGCCTTATATGTTGGCACTTTATGTACATATTCTTGTACTTGAGCACCTGTTATCCAATGATCAGCTGGAAAGGTTTGAGGACAACTGGAATGAGAAACAAACACAGAAAAAAAAAAAATTCTTTTCCTACCCAATTTGAGTCTGAGGGATCCAAAGGTGAAGCTCTTGGCTGAGCAAGTGCCACATGTCTGCCAATTTTGCATCTGCTACAGTACCCGGAATCAAGAAAAAGAGCAGTGAATAATAAAGGCCAGGGCCTTGTCAAAGTCTTGGCAGAGCTTTAATAAATGGTTGGGGAATATAGTTAACTGATGTGATAATAAATCACCTCTTAGGTCAATATGGGCCATAGCTATGTATTGAAAGCTACCTGTCTCTACATGCAACTCAATGAGAGTATCTAGACTATAGTTGTAAATAGAGGTATTTTACATGGAGAGTCAAGTTCAGAACCTCTCTTCAGATGAACTGTGTTAACGTAATACGTGTTCTTCGTCAAAATATAACGAATACCAACCGATGCAAGTGACTGCATATTGAAATGATAGAACACAGAGCTGCAGTTGTCAACAAACTATATCAAAACTGATGCAAGCATAAGGATAGGATACAAATCAAGTAAAAATGCATCCAAGAACACCTAGCATAAAGCATAGAATCCACAATCTCAGCACCACGAATCTTGAACGCAGAATACAGATACTGAAACAGTCAACTTACATGTAAGAACAACAATTTTGAGGGAGCCACATATACAAGAGGTTAAGGTACTCAAGGTAATGAAACTAAATTGTTTGTAATTCTGTAGGATGCGGGCCAAAAATTGCGTCCGTTACCATCCCTGATTGTTGCCTGTCACTTGCATCACTGTACAAGTCCTTCAACTTTGCCAGATTGCTTGAGGGAGCTGCTGCCCTCAATCCGAATGGGCTAGGATGACGGTCTGAGCATGTACCATAGGCATGCATTCTACGACTTGGGCTCCTACTCCTGCTCTGGCTACGACGAGAGCCTTTGTCGATCACTGTCCCTCACGTTGCGCCTGTAATCAGTGAGAATCTCTGTCAATGCAGTCACGGTCGCCCCCATGTCGATCATAATCATAAATCCTCTCCCAGTCTCCATCTCTATCACCATCATGGTCTCTACCTTTATCTCCGTTCTGAAGCCCATCACGCTCTCTATCTCTATCCCATCTCATGGCCACGGTTTCGGTCATGGTCAAATCCTTCTCTTCTACTGATTTCCTCCCCCGAGTGGTCACATGATGCGGAGCCTGCTGCCCAAACAAGACAGAAAGAGCAGCTTTCATGGAAGGGGGACGACGGGCTGTATCATCAGAACCGTGACGGGTGATTTCTCCCGTCACACCAGAGTGCTTGGAGAGAAGCTCCATCCTCTCAAGATTGGCTAAAATCAGTTTCCAGTGCTACTCAGCGGTCTGCTTGTTGTCTTGTGATATTTGCTCTTTCTTCATGTAAACTCACTTGATATCATGTGTACAAGAGATTTTGGTTCAGGTTTGACTCCTTCCATAGATTATTTTCATATAATATTTTGTTTGTTTTAACAAGTGATTTTTTTATCACAATTGGATTGCATCAAGGATCTGCATTGATCCCGTTTTTATTTGTTATAATGATAGATGAGCTTACTAGAACTATTCAGAATGAGATACCTTGGTGTATACTATTTGCTGATGATATTGTCTTATTTGATAAGACAACAACAAGGGTAAATGCCAAACTAGAATTATGGAGGTATACATTAAAATCTAGAGGTTTTAAATTTAGTAGGTCTAAAACAGAATATATGGAGTGTAAATTTAGTAAACGACGGACCATAAACTATAATGCCATAAAATTGGATGGGCAAGAGATATTCGGAGGTGCCCAGATTGCTTTTATCCATTCCGTCGCTCTACGTAGTATACAAAATAATTCACTGAGACAGAAAATGAGCAGTCAGTTTAGATATTTGGGTTCTATTATTCAGAATAATGGAGAGATCGATAATGATATTAACTATAGGATACAAACTGGTTGGTTGAAATGGAGGAGGGTAATGGAAGTTTTATGCGACCGTAACACTCCGTTAAGACTGAAGGAAAGATTTTATAAGACTGCTATTAGACCAGCTTTATTATATGGCACGGAATGTTGGGCTATAAAAAAATGTCATTCACAGAAGATAAGTGTAGCAGAGATGTGTATGCTCCGCTGGATATGTGACAACACTAGGAGAGATAAAGTGAGAAATGAAGATATTCGTGCTAAGCTAGGTGTAACTCCCATCGATGAGAAGATGTGAGAAAACCGATTACGATGGTTTGGTCATGTGCAACGTAGGCCTACAAATGCAACAGTTCGACGAGGGAAGTTTATCAATATAGGACAAGTTAAAAGAACAAAGGGAAGACCGAAGAAAACATGGATAGAGGTGATACGAAAAGATATGGATTCTAGAGGTTTAAATGAGGAGATATTACTTGATAGAAATGAATGGAGAAGGACTATCAAAGTGATCGATCCGACGTGATTCTTTTTTGGTTCATGTAGCCTACCCCAAATATTTGGGATGAAAAGCTTAGTTGTTGTTGTTGAAACCTGATTCATTTCTAATGTTTCAAGACCCAAATCCTATTTTCTACTTAAGACATAGATCGTATTTTTTGATATCACTGACATTCTTAAGTTCCCACATTAACTTTATCGGTGAGCCAGTTCATTGAAATGCAATGCTGTCACCATGAAAATCTCCAAAAATCATTGAATCCTCGAAATCGTCTCCACATGATAATTTTTTACATCAAAGTCTGAAAATCATCGAATCATCAACATAAACTCCACATCAAGGGCCTATCCAATCTATGCTACCTTCTTATTTTAGCAACGTTTGTTCTCTAAAAAAGTCTTGACAATGCTTGACATCATCATTTCAAAATAAAATTAGATGTTTTCTATGTTGCCTGACAACTTTCAAACTAAATCAATCAAGGACTTCCCTTAAATTTTATGACCATGCCTCCAGTTAGAAACACTTAATTCTATAATTTCTCCGTGTTTAGTTCTCAAAAAAGCTAGTTATGATTTTCACATTTTTAAGAGAATAAACATGAAAATCTCTATAAGGAACATACCGCTACAACCACCAGTATTACATAATGCAGATGTATATGAAAAAAAGAATGCACAAGCGATCAAAATAATCAATATGATAGCTTGTGAAATGGATTTAATTTAAGCCAGGATTTTGTGAAATAAAGTCAATCTCTTATCATCTCGATGAATACACCATACAATTTTTCTCCTCCAACTACCTGTTTCTGGTCCTTTCCCTAGATAGGTCTAGTCACACTTCAACATATCAAGAACGTCCCACATTTATGCATCCAAATTGTAAAAATTCAGAATAGAATTCAAGAAACGCAACCAGTTGCCTTTGGATGACACCTACTTAGAATAAAACTATTGCAATTCAAAGACGTGCTGGAAGAGGAGAGACTCTAAACATTATTTTTCTAAACTAAATAGTATCAAGTTCGTTCAAAATAATAAACATCCATCATTAGCTCAAAATTATAATGATTTTGATAGAGCTCCCATATCTAAATTGGGTCCGAACTCCTGATTCCCTCCCTCAGTCAGTTTGTGAACTTGTAGAAAGATATACTGCCAAAAAACCCTATTAAGATAAAGTTCATGCACAATGCATTCTATGCATATTTATGTTAGTTCAGTAGACAATTCTCATGTAACAGTTTCGATGTTGTTGTAACATATTGAGACTGACTTACATTCCTCTCGGCACGGGATAAAAAGTGGATTAGTGTTTGTAAAGAGAGATGAAAAGCATCAAATCTGAATCTGAGATCTTGAGAGATCAAATCAAAGCTATATTGTTTTCACAGGTAACTCAGCTTGCCAAAGTTCACAGCTTCTAAAATCATAGCTATTCTTGTTTCCACAAATGCCAGTGATGTGTAAAACTATGAAACCTAACAAGATTCATTATGAAAGACCACTGAAACCTAACGGTTCTGGTGGAGCTCCCATACCTAAAATGGGTCCTAACTCCCCATTCCTTCCAATCCTGCCATCAGTCAGGTAATAACTTCGTAAAAAAGATACATTGCAAAAAAAAAAAAACAATTTTAGGGTAAGGTCTGTTCGGTTATAAATTCCACACATATTTTCATTAGTTCAACAGATAATTCACACGGATTGGATATTGTAGTCGTCATAATGGTAAATCTTGTCAACCTTGTCCTCCAAGACCTATATATGTGCAACTACGCAACGAAGCGAGAGTTATAACGAAAGGACACTGAAACCCAGCTCAACGATGAAGAAATGGGTCAGATTATGAAAATACCATGCTTAAATCCTGCCTATGGCCTTAAAGAAAGATAATTTACAGTAGAAAGGGTTTTAAGGCAATCTACACAATTTGTGAATTGAACAATTTTCTAGAATAGCTATAAAAAAATTAAAAAAATTTAATAATCCGGACTTATCAAGTCTAGATTCATCTTCTAGAGAAAAACATACTTGCCATATCCGGATACATCTATATAATAAACAGGTTTGGATTTCTAATTTCTCCTTTTCCCTATATACTAATTTTTAGTAATTCTTGGATTAAACAATTTAATGTTGCCAATTATATTCACTGCTATAAATCATTATCTTCATATAGGTGCTCATTGACTTGTGTATACTTGATGATAATCAATTATTTGAAGATAACTAAAAGAAACAAGTAATTTTTTCCCAAAAAGACGGAAAATAAATAAAAATATTAGATTAAAAAGGAAAAAAAATTATAAATTTTCTAGGAGAAGGAAAATGATAGTCTCTGGTGTTAACTAATTATTTTGTTGGGCGCTAATTGAATAATGTAGGATAAGATGATAATTAACACATATGCAAAAAAGAAAATGAATATTTTAGAAATATATTTTAGAAATAAATAGTCATAGTTTATTGACTTACAAATTTATATCATTGATAATTTAAACGATGAGAAAGAATGGTTAAATGACGATTCTACTAATAATGGAATTAAATTAAATAGTAATTAATAATTTTTTTAAAAACTAATATATTGTATATAGCACTAATAATGATATATCTGTGTGTGTGTCTGGACTTGACAATTTCGTATTTAACATTTAATGACTAGTCCAGATGCCTCAAAATACCAAATCCGGACTTGAATATTCGTGATTGAGAATTATTTTTCCTCTGGGTCGATTTATGAAATATTTTATTTTTTATAGCTATTTTAGAAAAATGCTCTTCATAAATGACAACTCTTTAGATGGAGACAAACTCTTTAGATGGATGAGCATCCGATTCTTTAAATGGGGAAAAAATGGTCCAGCCAGCCAAGCACACATGAGATCCTTGCTTTGGTTAGTTGGTTGGTTATAGACTCCCCTTGCAAATACTAATAATTTGGAAGGGTCAAGATGAAAAAAGGGTAGAGAGTCTTAAATTTGATGCAATCTAAATTTTCTAAGTATTCTATCTTTTTTCTACACTAACAGAGCTTCTCACTTCTCCTTGCACTTCCTACTGATTCAGGTGTGCTGCCTCTTATACAGGGAGAAAAGATGTATCCACCACCATCGGCACAAGAGATGTCCTACTCTAATCATGTCCAGAGGAGGAACGAGGAAAAGGGTTGCCTCTATGCTTGGTATGCAATCTCTCTCCGATTATTTCATTTTTTGTTTACTTTGAGGTATGTCAAGTGCAAAAGAATGTCGTGGACTCTTTAGAAGTTAAGGATTTCACTTATGAGGGAGAGAGATAAGGCTTGTGGTCGAGACCAAAAAAAATTAGACAAAACGCCTATGGTTCATGATCTATAACAAAATCGATTACTGGAGGAGGTTTTAACATGTAGATATGGATCACATCCTAATGTCACTACCTTGGCCCAATGTATATGTATAATTTGCAAGCTTGTCTAATTATTTGGACAAGAAATGATACAGTAGTGATTTTAATTTGTAAAAAAAGAAATAGTTTCATATTACTATGTTTTACGTTCTTCATCACTCAGATTCATTGATCTGCATTACTTGTCTACAGTGTTCAAAAAAACGCTCTATGCGGCCGCATATTCGTTTGCGGAGGGAAAACGCATGGAAATCGGCGAAATCGCCCTGTCAATGCGGACAGGGCGATTATGCGTTCCTATGCGGATTATGCGGCCGCATAATCCGCATAGGAACGCATAATCGCCTGGCGGGTTAACGGGCTTTCAGCAACTTTTTTAAAAAAACCCGCACCCGATATTCACCCGACCCGCACCCGAATACTTAAAACCCTCCTCTCCCCTTTTCTTCGCGACCCGAGTCCTTCGTTCGCGGAAAATTCTATCCCCAAAAAAACCCTAATTCCCAAATTCGCTCCCCTCCGATCCCAAATCTCCTCTGATCTTCCTTTCCCGCGATCAGACGATCGGTCGATCGTTCCTTTCAACGTCGACCCTGAAATTTTTTTCTTCACCGACCCGTTAGATCAATCGTCCGGTCGATCGCGTGATCCTTTGTAGGAATCGGTCGATCAACTCTCCGATCATCAATCCCTAGTGCCTTAACCACCTCCGATCATCAATCCATCAAGTCCCCAGAGTCCGATCATCAATCCCGTGGTCCTCCCCCCTCCGGCGACCGCAGCTCCTCTCCGGCGGTAATTTTTCTTTTTTCCTTTCTTCTCTAGCTATTTCTACTCCTGTTTAATTTCATTTGTTAAATTTTTTGTGAGATTTTTTGTTTTTTTTTAAACTATTCTAAGGGTTAGGCATACGGTTAGGGTAAGGGATTTTTTTTCATTTTCTGATCAGTGAGCTAACTTTTTTTTAAAATTTTGTATGTTAATTTGAGCTTACCAATATATTTTGATAGTAAAAATTGATGATTAAAATTTTTTTTTTCTGTTACAGTGACTAGCCGAACAGTGAGCTAATTAATTTTTTTAAATTTTGATTGTTAATTAAAAAAAACTGTAAATTTAATGATAATTTCTGTTACAGTGTTTGATGATAATTTCTGTAAAATTAAAAAAACAGCCGAACAGTGAGCTCATTTTCTGAACAGTGAGCTAATTAATCTTATGATGGTAAAAATTGATGATTTAAAAAAAACTAATTACTTATGTAGTTGACACAAACATGTATTAGCAATGTGTGGATTATTGTTATATGTTCATTTGTACATGCATTGTTCATTTTTATGTGTTGAAGAACTTTCTTATATATCACGTAAATTGATTCTCATTTAATTTTTCTTTTTGATTTGCAGGTGAGCGATGTTTTTCATTCATACATACATGCATCGTGTTTTTTTTTACATTGGGAGTTCAGAGATAAGTCTTTCTAATTCTATCTTTTTAATTTCTTATGTAGAGCCAGTTTATATTCATTTTATATGTTTACATTTATTATTTATAATTTTTTAGAGTTTTATAGTATTAATATATCCATTTTTTTATAATTATTATATTAATATATATTAAAATATCAATATTCCGCATAATTCCGCGTAATCCGCATAATCGGCGCGTAATCCGATTATGCGTTATGCGGTTCTGGACCGCACGCATACTGAAACCGCATTCTTGAACATTGCTTGTCTATGCTTTATCTTTTACAGCTTGTTTGCAGCATGCTGTTGCTTCTGCTGCCATGAGACCTGTGAGTGCTGCCTGGACATGCTATGCTGTTGCTGTTGATCAGCCATTTAGGAGACAATTTGGACATGACTCCAACGTATCGTTTCTTAGTATAGTGTTTCTGAGCATTTAGCTTTCTCCTTTCAGAATAAACAACCAGTGTGTACTAACACTGTTATTATCTTGAATATTTCAAGTTTGAGGAACTGTGTTTGAGTACCTGAAGTTACTGTTTGTAATGTGATTTATTCATTTCAACTTTCAAGAAAGTATCATTGTGCTCTTATATTTTACTCTATGTTGAGGTAAAAATGACATAAAACACCTATGGTTGAATTAAGTGCTCGGCTGACACATATGACGATTGAATCTAGACTAGTGCCAGACAAGGAGAATCAAGTGATCAATCAATATATCAGGTACCAAAAGCTTCAACTGGTCCTCTTAACAAAATTTCATAAAGCAATTGAGCCATGAGTCTATCACGCAAAAGATTTTGCATAGTTGGTACAGCACCTAGTTGTGATAAGTCAGAGGTGCAACCAACTTAGTTATGTGTAGCTTTCTCCCCTAGATGGGGGGAGAGCAAGAGCTATCTAACTTATTAAGTAATATCAATAGTTCTTTTCGAGCACATATTGTATTCAAATTATCTGTTTTTATCACGTACATTGTTTTGCTTTCCAATTCTTAGGAGTCCGTTTACATTGACTATAGGGTTTGGCAAAATCTGTACCATTAAAGAGTTCTGAGAGTGTCGTGCTTACTACCATGTAAAGGTTCATTCACATAGGGGAAACTTCATCTTCTTTCATATGACATGAATATTTCCACAAATATTTGGGTGAAGAAGGGTATCAAACCCCTTAAAATTCATTTCTATAGCAAAAATAAATATGTAAGAACTAACAAGCACAGAGACCCTTTCATGTAAATAAGATCAATATCAAATTACTGGCTAATGATAAACTATAAATAAATCCAAGGGCCTTGTTCTCAGAAAATATACAAGCAAGTGATGGAAGTTAGCAATGTTGTTAGAAGTACTGACAAAACATTCACCGCGTTGTTGTCCAGGATGTTTGTTCCTGATATCTTGGTCACAGTAGTTCCAGGCTTCCCCACCACCTTCATAAAAGGACCAAAAGAAACACGAGTTAAAATTTTGAAAACTAACTGCTGAATAATTTCCATAGGGTCCAATTAAAGGTGCTTGGTTATTATCTGATAATCTATCAAAATTTTATTTCCGAAATGCTTCAGTTCTAAAAAAGAACACATTATATTCTCTCGGCAAACTAGACGTCTCTTTATATTTATCTACAACAAGTTCAAGGTGTATTCATGGCAAAACATTTCTGCGTTAAATCGTGCTCTACGGGCTCTACCTGTGTGTTAACTAATATGCTCTCTCGTCAGACTACAAGGTAAACTGGAGTCATTATTCACAATAGAAATTATCTGTGATAGTGTTCCATACCTTCTTGCGCACTGTGCAGTATCCACTAAATTGAAGTGTTGCACCCAACAGCGAATCTATCAGGCTTCCACAAAGTCCAGCCGCAGCAGCAATGGGTACAACAAGAAGCTGTCTCCATGCCACATCGACTGCACATTTAACTGTAAAAAATCCAACAAGGACATAGGCCAAGCCAATAACGGAACCGCCTGCTGCAGCTGCTAGAAGTCCATTATTAGTGATTCCACCATTTGTACCCTTTCTCACTGTCTGCTTGGAAAACAACGATAGATAATAAGTTAACGGTTTTTGAAAAAAAAATTCAGAAAGTGATGAAATATTATACTTCTTAGATCCTCCCAGTATAGCATGGTCATTTAACGAATTGTAATGATTCTAGAACATGAAAATATGGAGAAAAGATGGATAACAATTGGTTATTTCATTTAGAAGCATGTTATGATGTCTTTCAAAAAAAGCAGCATGTGATTCAAACTAGTAAGTCAGAGGATACTCTTCTACGTATCATATTTGAACATTAATATACATTTCAAATAGAAGTAGTGTATAGAAGTCTTATATATTTCCACAGATTGGACATTGAACATCTCTCTCAAGTAGTATTTTATCCATACAGGCTGTTTGATTTCCCTCCGGAAATGTCCCTATTCCTTTAAACTAATATAAAGAAATAGTTACAAATAGAAGGCTCAAAAACATCACATGGAGGAGAAAATCAGTGGCAGGAACATAAATTCACTGAATGCTTAAACTCAAATGATAACAACATCCCGAGGAAAAAGTGAGATCAACTTCCCCTCTAAATCAGTGTTGAAACATAAATTTACTGAATGCTTACAACAAATAATAACTAAATATTGAGGAAACAGTGAGATCAAGCCTTCCCTTCCTTCAAATGATTTTGACAATACTAGACAATATGAAACTAAATCACTATTGAAGCTTAAAGTTCATCAATGGGTTATATCAAGAATTAAACTAATCCAATAAAAGGAGAGAGATTCTTAATAATACAGTGCAGAATATATCCTTCCATTTTAATAAGTTTAGGTATCTAAAGGCTCACGAGGTTTCAAACTTTCAACATATAAATACAAGTGTCTACGACATTAAATAAAAACCCAAACTTGGCATGAGCTTTGAGAGATGTTAACACAATAAGGTCATAATATGCTCTTTCCATATGTGAATATATACTACTAGATAAATATAGAATTTGATAAGTGGGTTGTGACATCAAATATGAACTGCGACTCCATAAAAAATATGCAACATATAAATTAGCAAAGTAGAACCCAGTTCTTTAGACTACATTTGCACTTATATTAAATCATAATAGTTATGAAATATGTGCACAAAGCATCTCAGCCTCATTACTTAGCTGAAAGAGAACAAGGTAGGGAATATACCTTGAAGTTAGTAATTAATCGAGGTTGCGCGTTGCTAAGCATTCCGAGTTCAGAAGACCAAGTATCTCCATTACAACAGGAGTAGTGTCCAATTATACCGCCAATTAGGCAAGTTATAAGACACGAGTCTTTTGTGTTCAAACATTTGTCGTGTCCTTCGGTCATTATTCCAACAATAACCGTTAATATAGTGGCAATTGCACTATTAGCTAGAACCTGCATCCTACATGAACATGGGAATTGCCTGTGTCAAATAAATAGAGAGCAAATACAAGGAAACATTTGTTTATATATATATATATATATATATATATATATATATAGTCCTCTATCTTGACGCCTATTACGTTATAGCGAAAATATTCATTTATTGCAAGCAAATTCGGAAAACTCGTGAATATTACAAAGACAATTGATCTATTCAGTTAAAATTATATCTCACCTGCTGATTACCTTATAAATCCTAAGTATTGCAATGCATATAAAGAATTAGATACAAAATGACAGTATAAAGTGGTACCAGACAGTGAACTGGCTTAAACTTGCATCAATATTTACAGAGAACACTCATATCTTCAACTTGAGTCAATTATCTCATGTGATTGGTTAAAAGGGACAAGGCATGGGCCTAAACAGACCTAAATAGCGTCAATTAACATGGCTACGGTAGTTGTTAATTTAACTGAAATGGCTTTAACAAAACTGAATGGTAGAAAAAGACTCATGTAGCCAAGGCCAAAAGTTTCAGATTGTAATACCCCATACTACTAATAGTCACACATGCAATAAGCATAAAGAAGTTCCTTTAGGTATGTGACAATTTATATGAACTCAAAAATTAACCTTATCTTGCATTTTAAGAGAGATTAAACATGCTCAGGAGGAGAAATTCAAGGATGAGTAACCTCCTCAGAAGGTTTTCATTTAGACAAGATAAAAGGAGTGAAACCTAACACCAGTGAAAGTGAGCATAAGCAGCATAACTAAATGTCAAAATAACTAGGTGCTACGCAGCGCAGACTGCCATATCAGATAGATATGTGGTAGGGGCTACTCCTATAATATGCAGCCAAACTCTAAAATCCATAGGGCTACCACTAGATTCACTTATCAGCAAGTGAAGTGTTAGTCTGATGATGATGCAAGATCCAAAACGAGGAGAGAATACAATACCATATGTTGTATAGCCCCACATAAGATATGCATGAAGAAGTCCATTTCTGTATATCATAAATCATATGGACTCAAGAAACAGTTATAGCTAGCATGTTTGAGGAATAAATCAGGGTAAAAACTACATAGCTCAGCAAGGCCGAGCAGGAGGAATTTCAATGGTGACTTCGTAGAAATGCTCTTGCTCAGGGCATGACAGGATAAGCGCGTTGTCATTGTTCTAATGAGATTACATGATTTGGTTACAACTTGGTTTTCTTCTCCAAAATTTCACACAAAAAAAAAGACTACCTTAAGCTGAATTAGATACTTGAGGGTTCCATCAGATTCTTCTTCCATTCTTTGATATTTAGTTGGTTTCCATTTTTATTCTCCTATTCAGTTGATACATGATACTTAAAAAGCAACGTCAACATCCAAAAAGATTATACTGTAAGGATATTTTACTACTAGGGATGGAAATAAATTAGATTAAGAAAGCATGTAGGAGACACTATACATGTTTTCTAGGCTGGTGTGTTAGCTTCCATTATCATTGAAACCAACACTCCTGACTATGACATCATCTAAGCCTTTTCCCATTAAATGGGACCAGGCATGGATTAGACTTTGTGTTAAGATCTGAGATGACTATGATTTATAATGGAAACCAACGCTCAAGTTCTTTGTCTTGCAATTACAATCAAGGAACTAACTCTCCTCTGTTTTCAAATTTGACATCCTAGAGACCTTCATTATTAGCTTTTCATAAAATATGGACTATTAACAAAACATATTACTAGATAATGATAATGTGTTTGGTGTTTCATGTATCAGAAAAGATGTCCAGGCGAGTGATATGAAGTTATTGTTAATAGATGAGACTTAAAAAAAGGAGAAACCAGGATTTGAACCCTAAAGTGTGAACTTATGGTGCACTTTTCTCTGAGAAAAGAAAAACATGCCAGAAAAAAGTAGCATTCTCCTTTTCCATTTCATTGACATTTTGTATCCCAGAAGACTCCAACTATAAAATAATAAATCTCTAGTGTATGTAGATTCAACTTTCCTAATCCTTTCTCAGTTAATTTATCAATTAATTAGCAAGGAAGAAAAGTTTTTAAATTTATCAAGGTTGCTCAGTAAAGTCCAGCGAACTTACATAAATATGTAACCAAATGGTTCAACGAGTCATTCCTGAACAACAAATAAAATTACGAATACAGAATATAAAATGTGTGTTTAGCAAAAAATGGAGTTTGTGAAGATTATTTCATAGTTCTCATTTAACTTTCTCGTCAATAACCAAGCAAATTAACAATTTCATCCAGCAATTTTTTCGAGAATAAGCGGCAGGTAGCTTACTAAGTAGCCCCCTCATTCAGCCCGAAATTTTATATCACAGTAAAAATAAATGCAAAGCAATACTACATTACCAAAAACATCACACCAAAACAACAGTCTGAACTAACCATATAGCAAACAAAAAATAGGCACTAAAAATAATCCAGTTAACGAAAGCAGTCAATTTTCTAATGAAAATAACATAAATCAAAGGTCATCTAAACTAAATTTAGATCTATCAGAATCAAAGAACGCTTTATTATTATTATTATTATTTTTTAATCCTCTTACCAGTTCCGCTGACCACCTTCCTTGAACCCATCAGCGACCCCACTCTTCTTCTCCTCCCCGATCCGCGTGACCTTCGACGAAGTGTAGAAGAACACAAGAAGCAAAGCAGCAAATCTACAACCAATCACAAAAAACCAATCTTCAATCAGAACCCATCAACATCGAATAAAAAAGATCAAAACTTTAACATCAAATACATCAAATCACCTGTATCCAGAGACAACATGGAGCACCATCACGGGGATCCCGGCGACCACGCCGGAGAGATCCACCGACCGCCGCTTGTACGCCCTCGCCGCCAGCAGGGAGGACATCACGAGCGAAATCGCGAATCGGAGCTCCAGATCCTCCATTATTTGGTGATACTTAGAAGATATCGAATTAGGGTTTTTGAGAGCGGGTGAGTTGGGTTTTTTGTGTGATTGTTTGTTCAGAGAAGAAAAAGGAGGGGGTTTCAAATTGAGAGGAGATGCTGTTTGCTTTATAGAGGGAGGGAGAGAGTAGGGGTGTTTTGGGAGAGAGGGAGGGGGGAGAAGAAAGTGGATTATTGGGGAAGAAAGTGGATTAAAAAAAATAATTTAATGTTTGGGGGGGGAAAGTGATAATTCTTTGGGATAAATTTGAAATAAGATATTTTTTTTGGGTTAATTATGAGTGATTTTTTAAATTTGCAATTACCAAAGTCCTTTTTAAATTTAGGTTAATATTCGCTCTAGAATAGTCTTTGGGAAATTCTATTTGGGCACGGCATTTTACTCTTGGCCCTCTGGTTATTATTTACATCAAACTCCTATTTTGAAATACTCCTATTTTACTTTTGTGTCTATTTTTTTTTCCAAAAATACCCCTCTTCCTTCTCTCTAACTCTTCACTCCGTCCGATCCCATTTTTATCTTATTTTTGTTTGAGTCGGAGATCACATTTTTATCCATTTTTGTTTGAGTCGGATATTAATTTAAAAGCAAAATTTTTTTTGATCGAGTATTAATATCCAACTAAGAAATGTTCTGGTCGAGTATTAATATCCGACCAGCAAGCGAAGTCTCCCACACAAAAGAAAACTAATTAACGATAAATTTCAAACAAATACGCATAAAATCTAAAAAAAAATTCAAATTGTATCTTAGATTTGCCGTCTGACACAAATTGCATGTTAGAATTTTCTATTTGCATAAGAAAACTCAAAGTCAAACTCTAAACCCAAAATTCACTTGTCATGGTGAAATCGAAGAATTTAAAATTCTTCTAATCTTTTCAGGAATGTTAATGTAAAAATTTTTTAGAGGCTAAGAAATCAAATCGATGATTTTGTAGGATATGTGTTTTTATTAAATACCAAAAAAAATTATTTAGAGTTTTAGAAAGAAAATAGAGGAGAAAGACGATGAGTCGTAATTCTAAATTTTAAGAAGTTTTAGTTTGGAATTTATAAAAATAATTTAGTCTAAAAAATAATGGCAAACTTGTAATTATTTAGAAGTTTCAAAACCGTACGTCAAGAGTAAAATAAAGTGTGATTTTTTTTTTATATGAGTTGTGTTTGCTTCCTTGTGAATTTTGTGTCTTTATTGTTATTAATATTAATATTATTATTATTATCATCATTATTATTATTACTAAATGCAACCCATTTTTTCTTTACTGTGCCCCAATTTCTTAGTGAGTCTCACCGTGAGACCCATTTTTTTCTTAGTGACCTCCGCACTTTTCTTACTAAGCTTTATTTTCCCACTCAAATATACGATTGGTATTTATAAGGGCAATCTTGAAAAACAATATGGGCTCACGAAGAAAAAAGGAAATGTTTTAATCTATCATGGAGCTCGCTAAGAAATTGGGATTCACTGGGAAAAATATGGAGCGCATCTAGAAATTCCCTTAGCTAATATGTAAAAAGTTTCAAATAGGTTTATTAATGTGTCTAACCTTTTTACTAACCTTAATTTAACTAATATGAGGCGAATTGGATAATCACTTAAATTGATTTCACTTAATAGTAAAATAAAAAATTCCTGATATATTTTTTTGGGTTTTACATATCTGTCCCTTACATCTTTAAAAATTAGAATTTAGTCCCCTACATCTTCATATTTATAATTTAGTCCCAAAATCCTTTAAGTTACCACAATTTAGTCCCCTGTTATATTTTTAGTTCGAATTCCCGTTATACTATTGAGTTACTTCACTTTAGTCCTCCATTTCTTCTTTCTCATCTCTTCCTCTTTTTATTGGGGTTCCCTCTCTATTCTTCTTTTCTCTCTCGTCCCAATTAATCTTTAAAGTGAAGTAACTCAGGAAACCAATAAGAAAAGAGAAGAAAGAGAGAGGAGAAGAATGGAGAGAGAAACCTAATAAGAAAAGGGAAGAGAGGACTAAAGTGAAGTAACTTTGGGGTATAACGGGAAATTCGGACCAAAAATATAGCTTGGGACTAAATTGTGGTAACTTCAAGGATTTGGAGATTAAATTATAAATATAAAGATTTGGTGGGACTAAATTCTAATTTTTAAAGATATAAGGGACAGATATGTAAAATCCCCTTCCTTTTTTTTTTCTCAAAATAGGAAACTTATAAGGTAAGCAACAACTTAGTTCGTTGACTTATTATTAATAAAATAAAATAGATTGAAGAAAATTTTATTGCATACAGTGTTTTCTTTCAAGAAATAAGATGAAATGAAATTTTACTGGTAAATATCCACTGGTCTCCTCGAACGCCAACCCCTCCGGTCTTTGCAGACCCGCCACCCCACATCCACTTCCTCCTCATCCGCCTTCTCTGCTCTCCTCCTCCTTCCATCTAGGAACGGTAATTGATAATTCTATGGGTTAATTTTTGGGCATATCATATTCAATTTTAAATTATAAAAATAAAAAATTATTTTTAATTTAAAGTTTTTAATTGAACGGACTAAAAATTAGCCCGTAGACGTACCTATTATCGTCTTTACTTCAATCGGGAGTTTCTAAATGAGCACACCTTTTTTACTGGTGAGTCCACACTTTATAACTGGTGAGTCCACACTTTATAACTGTTCGGTTTTTAAAATAACACTAAGAAAAATGGTGTGCTCCTTTGGAAACTCCCCTTCGAACGGGTATTGAGCTGTAACATGCCGGCCCACGGGCTTTTCACACAGACAGTTGTAACCTTGAGCCAATGGGCCGAGTATATATCTCATGATATCCGATCATAATAACACGGAGGTTGCTCATGACCCATTTCTATTGTGATTGATGGAAGAAACAACCAAAAGAAAGAGAAAAAAAAATAAAAAATTTGTCCTGCAAAATATTTCATCTGAGTAATCTTTGCACATAAAATTCACATGAGCTTCTAATAGCAAAGCATCATTATTTATAAAGTTCTCTGAAACCACATGCACTTAAATTTAATTTGACATATTTTAACAAAGTAGAAAAAGCCCATGACAAAAGAAATGCCTTCTTCTTTCCTTTCGCAGTCGCTGTTGAGATACTGAAGATCAGGGGTGCTTGCTACCGTGCTTCCTGTCCGTCCCCGCGTCTGCATTGTTGGCCGGCGTCACCTCACCCTCGGCCTCCATGAGGCTCCTCCTTGACGTCTTTGTGCTGTCCTTGTCCGATCCCCTGTACATTTGTTTGATTATTTCAAATCGATATAGATCAAACATGTACACATACATATATACATATATCTCTGTGTGTGCATGCGTGCATATGTATGTATATATACGTGGGATTACTTTATATAAGCCACCAGTTCTGGTAAATTCGTTCATTTAATTTATGTGACTCAACGGCGAAAAAGTAATGATCGTATTATTTTTTCATAAAGTTTTTGTAGGATCGTGATTTTTATCTCCTTAGCTCCTTTAGGATCAATTCCATGAGTTTTAAAGTTTATTTACCTCTTTATCAACTAGATACAAAAGTGTTTTATTCACTAAAACCTGTTAATTTGTGTCTGCTTGATGTGGGACTAAATTAAAACACAAACTCAAGAAATTGGATATGAGTGAACCCTAGAGGCCAAGATCATATTCCAAGAGAAATCTTTTTTTAAAAAATATTAGAGATAGTGGAAATGAGCCACCGCCTAACACAAGTTAGTTGAGCTACGGTTCATTTCCACTATCTACAATATATATTTTTAAAATTTTTCTTTACGATTATGATCTCGACCATATAGGGTTCGTTCATACCTAATTTCTTAGGTTTTAATTTTGAATTGGTCCTCTATCAAATTGACACAAAATTGACGGTTTCAATGAATAAAATATTTTGTATCTACTTGATGAAAAAGGTAAATGAACTTCAAAATTTATGAAATTTGATCTAAAATAAATTAAGAGTTAGAAACACTACATTTTTGCTGTTGATCCATGTAATTTTCCTGAGCTTACGGCTCACACACATTATATATATATATATATATATATATATATATATATATATATATATATATATATATATATATATATATATATATATATATATATATATATATATAAAAGATTACTATAGCTCAGGAAAAGTTACATGCGCTAACAATAAAATTATAATGATCCAATGATTTTTCTTTAATTTTTTTTACAAGTACTATCTCTACCTCTTTAACTTTTTTCGGATAAAATTTCATAAATTTTGGAGTATAATTACCATTTCATAAAGTGCATATAAAATGTTTTATTCATTGAAAACCGTTAATTTTGTGTTAACTTGATAGAGGATCAAATCAAAATTAAAATTAAAAAAATTGGATATGAGTGAACCCTTGAGGGTTGATTTTATAATCAAAAAAAATTTTTAAAAAAAAGATTATTTGAGATAGCGAAAATGAACTATAGTTCAGATAACTTACGTGAGATGTCATCTCATTTCCATTTATAGATACGAAGATCATAAAGATGATAATCTTATTAGAAGAAAGAGGATAGATATGAAGATTATAAAGATGGGGCATGCATACTTGTGAACGGCTGCATTGAAAGAACTGGTGACTTCGAAGGGATCCAGAACGTAGGCCTCTTTTGATGCCTTTATGGCTTGGGTCTCCCTCAGTCTCCAGTACTCATCGTCGTCTTTTTCATCTGCACGAACCGACGACGATATTGCCAAGTGCAAGACGAGGAAGGAGATCAGGAACAACGTCGTTATGCCTCTTGTGTGCTCCATTGTTTTTTTTTTTTTTTTTCCCTTCTCTCAGTTCTGCCTATTTCTCTTTTATTTTTATTTTTATTTTTTGCCCCTTCCCCCCCTTTTATTCTCATTTCCCCCCTTCTTTCTCTCTTTTGGTGGTGGTTATAATTTGTAGGAGGCCTGCAGGTCTGCGGACATGAGTGAAATGAGGGAGAGCTTGAATTGCTAACGGGAAATTCTAAATGCGCACGTCATTTTATTTAGTAAGCACCACATCCTATAGTACAGTGATTCACAACATAGGGGAAAATGGTGCTCACTAATCAAGTGTGGTGTGCATTTACACTTTCCCATTGCTAACTAGGGAAGTTTCTAAAGGAGCACCCCATTTCCACAGTGAACCCATTTTATAATTGTCTTGCTTAAAATCTGGATTAAAATTACACTATAAAATGGGCTCACGGCAGAACCTTTACAGGGAAAAAAAATTAAGTAAAAGACGTCATGTTATGTTTGTTGTAATGACAAAAAAAAAAAAAAAATGACGGTAGATACGAAAGAAAGAATGTAACTCATAAAACGTCAATGAATTATAAGTCAATATTGCTTTTAAATATTTGGAAAATGTAGAATGCTAAATATAATGATTCATAAGTTAAACTAAAATACTAAAACCTAACTAAAGAAGATTATTAGCTGATCACTGATATAATTATCATTATTTTTTTTTTTTGCTTTTTTCTTGGTGCAATGTAACTAATTAGACTTTAAAAAAGACAAATTTGGAAAACTTTGAAATTAATTCTTCACATACTTCATGCAAAGAATTTGTTGACTTTTTGGTCAACCATTTGTGAAAATTGGATAGATTTTTTTTAATGATTAGTGTCAAATCTTTTTAGTTTCTAGTATTAAGAAAAAGAATATTTTGCTTGAGGAAACCTAAAATATTTATTAATTAGATTCATTTGTAAGATTACATACAAGTATCTCGAGTTTTGAACTTCAATATACTAAAGGGGTTTTTACATATGTGTCCCTTAAAATCTTTAAAAAATAGAATTTAGTCTCCCAAATCTTCATATTTATAATTTAGTCCCGAATCCTTTAAATTACCACAATTTAGTCACAGTCATATTTTTAGCCTTAAAATCCCGTTATATCCCTGAGTTACTTCAGTTTAGTCCTCACTTCTCTCTTTCTCCTATCTTCCTTTTCTTATTGGGTTTCCCTCTCCATTTTTCTCCTCTCTCTCTTTTTCCTTTTCTTATTAGATTCTCCCGATTTACTTCACTTTAGAGATTAACTGGGAGGGAAGAGAGAGAGGAGAAGAATTAAGAGAGAGAAACCCAATAAGAAGAGGAAGAGAGGGGGAAGAGGAAATTGATGACTAAAATGAAGTAATTCAGCAGTATAACGAAAATTTCGGACCAAAAATATGGTTGCAGACTAAATTGTGATAACTTATAGGATTTTTGAGGCTAAATTATAAATATGAAAATTTGGGAGACTAAATTCTAGTTTCTAAAGATGTAAGGGACATATATTTAAATACTCCTATACTAAATTATTTCTATGCTTATGCTCATGGAGTTTTCATATTTTATCCTTTTGTAGCACGTGTGATAAACTCTTATATAATTTAGAAAATAATTCTTACCCTCGGCTGTCCAAGAGTGAATGTCAAATATTTCAAGTTTCCTTGTTTCAATCTTGTAGATAAAGTTACTTTAAAGTAATTTTTCTATTAATGTATATTTAAGATATTAATAATTCATATATACTTTCTTTAATAAAACTTGGGAGATTTACCCATGCTAAAAAATTTTTATCTCCTATAACAGCAAACAGCCACAGATACAAATATAATTACGCCACGCGTCTCCACTTACACCGTCCACTTTAGCTGACCAGATCTCCGGTCAGGATAATCTTTTTTCGATTTCGTAATATGCGGATATAAAACAGTAGACCAAAATAAAAATTTTACGGTTTTACCCCCACAAAACTGGGACCCACAAACGCTCAGGTGAAAAACGGGGTGCAAATGGGGCTCTCGGTCTTTATAATTTATCAATGTTATAATACTAGATAAAATAGAACACTAGAAATAAATAGAAAATTTTATTCCATTAAAAAGATTTGAAAATTTGGAAAAGGACGGGAAAAAAAAATGGAAAATTAATGGAGAGGACTTAGCCGCAAGAAGTCCGGCGATATTGGTAATGCCTTCTTACTATTTCTTTTTTTTTTTTTTTCATTTATTGGTTGTGAAGAAACGACCCATTTGTTACTATTTTTAGGGATTTTGAGTCGAGATCGAACTGGTATCGATTTTAGTGTTTGAGTCGGTGGTCGGTTGTGAATTGTGAAGGATTTGGTTGACATTTTCGGTGATTTCAGGGTTTTGAAATTGTGGGGAAGAGCTGAAACTGGCAATCTTTTTTAGGGTTTTTGATTTTTCTTATGAAATTTTGTGGTTTTAGTTTGTTGAATTGAATGTTCTGATTGTTTTCTTTGCAGGAGAATTGGGAAATTTGCTCGATATGGTGGTAAATTAGAAGGAATTTGAGCGTGGAATCTTAAGCTGGTGAGTTTTTGTTTAAATTTTTGATTTCGTGGAATTGGTTTGTAATTATACCCTCAAAATAAAATAGAATTGTAGGCATTTGCAGTGATGTTCTAAATTTTCCCACTTTAATCACGGGGCATTTTAATCAGTAGACAATCAAAATTATAGTTGTTGGACTACAACATTGCAACTTTCGATTTCAATTGCATGCTATTAGCCTTCAGATGATCTGAATGATTATGAACTTACGCTAAATATTTGCGGTTCGAACCTTCTGGTTTCATTTTGCTCTTCTAAAAGGCCATCTAACAACTGCCAATCCTTCGTAATTGCCCTCCAGACATGATTTTTCAGGCTTATCTCAGGTCCTCGTTGCTCCATTTATATGACCATATACATGCCATAATTGGTACTCTAATTGGCCTCTGTTCAGTGTGCCCAGACCGTCTCAATCAATAGAGAAAGCGGGATTAACGTGGTGGTAGTATTTGATTTCAAGTAAATGTAATTAAGTAAAACAAATTCAGTGAAAGTGGGTGAGCCTAGTCAGTAACAACCTTGCTTTGAAAAAGGGATCAAATTCAAACAATATGGATTGAGGAATTTAATTTGAGCAATTAATCATGCTAGGGCATTATGCTCAAACATAAAAAAAAAAAAAAATTCACCATTTTATCTTGCTTCTTAAAGAAAAAAGATTGCATGCAATAAATTTCTCATTCCATTACTTTGTTTTTTATAAATAAAATTTTCTTGTTTCATCTTGCTAATAACTCTTTAGTGTGAGAACTAGGTTGTTTCTTAGCGTGAGGACTAGGTTGTTTCTTCCCTTTTGAGTTTCTTATCTTTAATATTCTTATGAATTCAGAATTAGGCGCAAGTATGCAAAGAATGGACATTAGAAATATCTAGATTTGTTTTCTATTCAAATCAATTTAAGTGATTATCCACTTTGTTTCATATTCATTCAATTACGATTAGGAAAAAAGCAAAACACATGAACTAACCGATGTTTATTTGCTCTTTTTTCTTTGTTTCTTCTCTTATCTAATAGGAGAATGGGGTCCAAAGAACTCTAAATTTTTTGAGTTATTAAGGTAACTAATCTTTTGCGGGTTAATTTAAACTTTAAAATATTAGTATGCATTACCAACAATAAATAATAAAATTTTTAGGAGATACTTATTGACGGAATGCTAAACCACTGAAGGAGCTTTTGGATGTCAATGTTTATAGTCACTAACAAAATAATATATGTCTTGATGACTTTCCATCATGACACAAAAATAAAAAGACAAACTAATCGTGCTTGTGATTCATTTATTAAGCATACTAAAATGTTCTCCACCTTGCCTATAAACGCACATGTTTCTTTAAAAAAAGCAGAACGAAGCAAACACAACCTATGTAATTAAGGAGCATTTTAAGACTATTCTAGAATCTAGGCACGAATCGAACTCGAACTTATCTTCAAGCTCAAGTTGAGATCTCTACTTGAGCTTATCTTCAAGCTCAAATTGAGATCTCCATTGTACCGAAAGTTACATAGTGTTGTGAAGCTGTGAAAGAACCTGCAGTTTAAAAAATTGTAAATGACATTTCATTTATTCTGATCTCAACCTGTATATTAGCTAGTTTGGTAAAAACTTGAGTCGTTTTCCACACTAGAAATGATGTGGGATAGTGTTTCATACCTTGTTGCGCACTGGGTAGTATCCACTAAATTGAAGTGTTGCACTGAATAGCGAATCTATCAGGCTTCCACAGAGCCCAGCCGCAGGAGCAATGGGTAGTACAGGAAGCTTTTGCGAGACTACATCTATTGCACAGTGAACTGTGAAAAATTCAATAAGGACATAGGCAAGGCCAATAATGAAACGGCCTGATGCATCTGTAGAAGTTCATCGTGAGTGATTCCTCCATTTCTCACTGTCTGATTGGATAGATAACAATGATAGATAATCTCTGATTTTTTTTTCTTTCAAGAAAGTGATGAAACATGATTGCTTCTTAGATCCTCCCAATATAACATGACATTTTAACCAATCATATTGATTCTAGAACATGAAAATATGGGGATAAGATGGATGAACAATTAATTATTTCATTTAGGAGCATGTTACAATCTCTTTCAGAATATCCAGCATGTGATTCAAACTAGCCTACAACTAGTAGGTTAGAGGATAATCTTCTACATATCATATTTGAACCTAAACATACATTCAAATGGTAATAGTGCATAGAGTTCCTATATATATTTCCATAGGCTGTATTTTGAACATCTCCATCAATTAGTATTTTTTGATACAGGCTGTTTGATCTTCCTCCTTTAGGAAATGTCCTATTCCTTTTAAACTATAAATAGAAGGGTCAAGACATGGCATGGAGGAGATAGTGCTATTTGTGATACATTCAAATGGTAATAGTGCTATTTGTGAGGATGATGTGAATAGTATAAGTTTGAGGAGCATAATGGGAATACAATTGCTTGTTGTTTTCCTTAATTTGTAGGGCGTGGGCCATGGCTGATGAATCTCTTCTTGAAGGTGGCCCTTCCAAGGAGGAGGTCCACGCAGTTTCTGTGAAAGAACCCAGTATGGAAACTGAAATTGAAGTTGTTGATGCTAATATGAACATGGAACCGGAAATGGAAGTTGCTGATGCCAATACCAACATGGAAACTGAGCAGGAATCCAATTGCGACCAGAATACTGTTTCAAACAACCAAAATGAGGGTAAGAATGCTACTGTTATTGACAATGAAACCCCTCGGGTTGGGATGGTATTCAAAACCTTTGAGGAGGTTTATAGCTTTTATAATCACTATGCTCGAAAAATTGGATTTGGTACAAAGATTAGGAGGTCATGGTATAGCCTTGATGATGGTCAGTGCAACAAATTCATGCTCACATGCTGTAAAGAGGGCAAGAGGGAATATAAGAACTCAGAACGTTGCAGCTCTTATCGCTTGAGGCTGTCAGCTCGAACTGATTGCCAAGCTAGGATCAAAGTGATAAAAAGATATGCTGATGGGTTGTTCCACTTAACGGAAGTTATTCTTGAGCACAATCATCCCGTGAACCCATCAATGTCGCAGTTCTTTCGGTCACATAGAGGTGCAAATGATGGTGGGAAGAAGCTTCCTGTGATGCGAGGAAAGGGGCAGAGAGAAATACCTTCGGTTGAAAATGAGGGTGAGAGTTCGGTCGGTAGAACGCATACTTTCTTCTTAGGGAGAGACGATGTGGAAGCGCTTCATCAATTTTTCAGTCGCATGCAGACTACAAATGCAAAGTTCTTTTATTTGATGGATATGGATGAAGATGGTCGGCTAAAAAATGTATTTTGGGCTGATGGAAGGTGTAAGACAGAGTATCAGTACTTTGGTGATGTTGTCACTCTTGATACAACTTACCTTACGAATAATTATGAGACACCTATAGTGTGTTTTGTTGGAGCAAATCACCATGGTCACTCTATATTATTTGGTTGTGGACTGCTTTCAGATAGGAGTGCTGAAACCTATAAGTGGTTGTTCAAATCCTGGTTATCCTGCATGTCAGGAAGTCCTCCTAGTGCCATTATTACTGACCATTGCAAGGCCATGCAAGAAGCAGTTGCTGAGGTGTTTCCAGGGGCGCATCATCGTATGTGCTTATGGAATATAATGAAAAAGATTCAAGAAAATCTGGCAGGGTATGTTGAATTTAAGGCTATTAAAGAAATGATGAAAAGAGCAGTCCATGACTCTGTGAGAGTTGAAGAGTTTGAAGAAGAATGGAGAAATATGATAGAGACATATGGACTCGAGGATAATGAATGGCTCAAATCACTATATGAAAACCGGCATTACTGGGTTCCTGTATATGTGAGGGAAGCATTTTGGGCAGGGATGTCCAATATTCAACATAAGGAGAACATGACTTCGTTTTTTGATGGATATATCTACCCAAAAACCTCCTTAAAGCAATTTATTTGTAAGTATGACTCAACATTACAAAGTAAATACGAGAGGGAAGTCCAAGCTGATCTTGATTCTTTCAACAAAAGCCCTCAATTGATATCAAAATTTTTCATGGAAGATCAACTACGTAAGGCTTACACAGTTGACATGTTTAAAAAATTCCAAGAAGAAGTAAAGGCCATATTATATTGCATTCCCTCCCTAGTTAGGGTTGATGGTTCTGTCTCAGTCTTTGAGGTGAAAGAACCCTTAAGAATGAAAGATGGTAATCAGATGGAAAACAAGGATTATGAAGTTATTTACAATTCAAATGAACAAGATGTACGATGCATTTGTTGCTATTATCAGTCCATTGGCATATTATGTAGGCATACTCTATCAGTGCTAAACTTCCTGGAGGTGTATGAAATTCCACCACAGTTTGTAGTTGATCGTTGGCGGAAGGACTATAAACACAGGCATAGTTTGGCTTATTCTTCAAATGATGTAGTAGCTAATGGGCCATTGGAGCGTTATGATAATCTGTACAGGCGTTGCCTTAGATTTGTTGAATTCGGGGTTGTCTCGGATGACCGTTATCAGCATGCACTGAAATTGATAAGTGAGATCACTGAAGAACTTATTGCTAGTGATGTTACAATCAGAGACATGCTACCAAGGAATCCTAGTAATTTTAATGGAAGAAGCATGGGAAATGAAGATGAAGACATTCATGTTCTTGCTCAGGTAAGGCAGAAAGGGCAGCCACCAAAAAAGAGGAAAGAACCTCTTACAGAAAAAGTAGTCAAGAGTGGCAGGAAGAAGGTAATGTTACTGACTAATCCTTGGTTCAACTTTGCTTGATTGATTAATTTCCTCCCCTTCTTCCTTCTTGATGATTACATATTTCCAAATGCTCTTTCAGGCTTCTCAAAGAAAGCCAGTGGTTAGTGATCAAAGTGATGTGCTTCGTATAACTCCAGATACTCCGCAGTTTGATCCTCATATTTGGACGCAAGATAGCATCAATATAGCGGTCAGTTTTATAATCTTTTCTTTTTTCTCTATATGCTTACATGGTTGACCTAAAACTTTTATCTATTATTTAGTTACTGAATGAAATTTTGTACTTTTAATAGGAGCAAGTGAGCCCAACAAACTTGACGATTGGTAACCACTTTGGAGTACAAATGAACCATCCACATGCACTTGACAACCAATCTGGGATTCGCTGGAGCTTCCAGCAAATGTTTCAAGTTAGTATTTGTATTGTATCCAAGCTCAAAAAATCGCTAAACCAAGGAGTTTCAGCCATTTTGATCAGATTTCTTCCCCATACCTCCAATATATTGGGGATTGGCTGGATTTTTTATACTTTAGTTTATATTTCCATAATATCTTATTTTAGTTTGTATTACACTGGTTTTAGTTTTTTTATTTTTTTTATTTATAAATAATGACAAGGTTGTGTGATATATTTCACCAGGGTCATACGCCAGAAGCACCTCCTGGTCCATGGTCTGGATAGAAGTGGGGGCATCTAATCACAAAGTAACTTAGGTATGGTTAAAAAGACATCACTTCTCATTTTCTTTATTATGGATTTCATTAGTGGTAATGGTCAATTAAGGGTAAGTTTTAGTTGCTTGATTATTTCAATGGAATAGCTGTGAGCTGCTGCCAATTACCCTTCCTTTTTTTTTTTTTTTTCCTTTTTTCTCCCCATAAAATTGCAATTATCAAATGTAAATTTCAACAGATGACCCGTGTTTTCAATAGGGCTGTGATAACCAGAGATTTGCATGTTAGTCAGGGAGCATTAACTGGCGGACAGGTTCTGTTGTTTTGGTTCCAAAGCAACATAAAAGAGATTCAGTGTTGCAGTCTTATATAATCAATCTTGGGACTATATAATCAATCATGGGGCTCATCTTCATATAATGTTTTTGTAACCGTCTGTGAGATGGTATAAGATGATGTCCTTGTACAGGATTGCCATCCTCATAGAAGTTTATTAGTTTGCGGGCTGTATCTTTGTCCTTTTATCTATTTATGGATATATCTTTAGTTTTGTAGTTCACTATCTTCGCTGACTATTTGATGAATGCTTTACTGATAGTATAGTTAATAAAATTATTATAATTCTATTCTAACTGTAGTTGTCTGAGTAACAAATAAAGTGAGCACTGTTTTAGAAAGAATATGTACTCACTCATTTCTCTATTTAGTAATACTCCATATTGTTGTTTCTGATATTGTTATTCTTAATTCTTATCATTGTTAATACTATTATTACTTTTATTAGATTGAGCAAGTCATTGGTGCCCTAATATTTGGACAAGATGAGATGGTAGCAGACCGCCTATAAGCATGGAGGTAGCTGAGCAGGGGTGAAAGCAAGGAGGATAAGTTAGAATGGGGGTGTATCACTAAAACCTACTGAACAACAATTAATGGCACCATACCGGTTTCACTTTGTCAATAGGAAGAGGAGGGAAGGAGTGGTGGTGGTAAAGGGAGAATAATCGATACTTGGAGGATAAGAAGCGTATGGATACAAATCATTTTCTTGCCAATTTATGAAAGAAGGAAATTGGTCAGTGCTCATTGCAGTGGAAGGGCGATGGCAAGTATTGAAGGCTTTACTAATTAACCTAGGAAAGGAAAGTGAACAATTGGAGGAATTAATATATATGTAATATAAACGACGGTTTTCAGACCTAAGGAACATTCTATATATGTGTATTGTTTCATACTTTTTTCTAGCCAAGAGTTTAGATATGCATAGTATTTGAGCAGTTAATATTTACTTAATACAAGTGACGAATTTCAAATCTGAGGAACGTTCTATGAATATGACACTATTTCTTGCTTCTCAGATATTGAAACGCCAATTCAGTCGGGGAGGAATAGCATAGGGCATATTGCACAGTTACAATGGACGTGCATTCGGGTTTACTGTAAGTGCTTAGATCGCTTGTGAATCAGATGGAGTTCTATATGAAATAGTATGACTGGCTAGTGAAGCCTGAAACTTCCCGTTCTTGTTGGGAATCTGCTTAGTTTGGGTTTTCTTGGTTCATGATGCACATATTGTGTTGCACTGTTGGTTGACGAGATTGAGATAACAAGGATTATGAATAATCCCTACTAGTTTCCCAAAGAGTTATTGTGGGCATATCGTCCTATGAAAATTATGGAGGCTTTGAAATGAACAATGTGTGTTAGATGAAGTGGACATACACCTTAGAAGGTTATTAGTTGTGTGCATCTTCTATATCATCGTGATATTATATCTTAAAAATTACACAGCTACATATGCTTAGGGCGTGGGTTATAAATTAGCAAACAAGCAATGAGACTGCTGAGGTTAATGTTGGCAAATGGGAGGTTGAAATGAGTTGGTTGAAGGGAAGGGAGGAGGAGGTGGATAAGCATTGCATTCAAGTCAATCGCTAGATTCTTTTAGCTGGTAACCTTGGACAAGTCCAGTTCAAGCGTTATAGGTGACATACTAGGCTGTTCATGTATGTGGTTGTTGATGCATCTATAACATGTGCATGAGGCAAGAGTAGTGCTTATGTAACGTGAGTTTTGGTGAATCTTCCCTTTTTATTGGCTTCGAATATCAGGCAATTGCTCTTTTGTTATGTTACTGTCTAAGAGAGAGGGATTCGGCCAGGGATGAATCAACATCAGCTTCTGAGAATAGTACATGTTATCATATTCATTTTTATTTTCTTCTTCCTTTAGGGAGAACTCTGCAGGATTTTTAATCATATGCACTATTTTCTGAGGTGGAACACATGCAATTCTACGGAATTATAAAGCGGTTGTAGATTACTGCTATTGCAGAACATCCAAGTTATTAATGCTCATGCTCATCGATTTCTTCTTCATCCTGATTTGTGTTAGCTCTCTACGGGTTTCTCCCCAGGATCCTATAAGATTTTGCTTCTAGTTATTTAACTAATTCGCAGTGAACTTGCAGCCTTTGGAGGAGGGTTATGGCTTTTGAGCTTATGACCGTTACAATAGGTTGTTATTTGTTTTGGGTAATGTATCAGGAGGACGCTGGCTGAAATTTCCCATGGCTTCCTAAAAAGTCGTAGCACTACTTTCAAATCAAATATGGGTTCTGGTTTTTTCGCCCTAAAAAAGAGTAAACAGAGGCTGAGTAAGGCTTGTGAGGATGGAAAAAAAAAAAAAAAAAACAAGAACATCAAAGTCCCAAGATCGATACCTACACACAAACCACATTATATGAAGGAGTCAGAGGATAAACAGTAACAGGTGGCCATTAATACTGCAAGATCACAGGCAAATACTTGAGCCTCGTGCATCACTTTGCAAAGAAAGGAACTGAAATATTCAATCATGTTTCCGAATCTGAAAGCAAAACTGCACTGTGTATATTAGGCCTCATCCGGGTATTCGAAGTACAGGCTATCAGCAGACAAACCACAAAAGTAACCTGTATCTCATAAGCACATTAGGTGGTAAAATATCTCACAATTACAGCCCCAACAACCATCGAAACAGTCCGTGTCTAAAGATCTCGCGTTCAGCCTTGGGATTACTAAATCCTCCTTCGGCTTGCAGGTCCAGACCTCCAATCAACCTGATCTAATCTCTGTTAATTGTCAAAAAATCAGAGGAGGAGGGGGGGAATGGAAGAGAGCTGGAATTTTTTTTTTTTTTTTTTTGTAATTTACCTCTCAAGCACCAGCCAGCATTTGTGATCAAGTATTGTTACTGTAAGGTCGTTGCAGGAAATCTTTTCCAGACAAGGCCATATCTCAAACCTGAAAAACATATGTAAGAAAGGATCCAACAAGTATCCATAAAACAACATTATTTGTGCTAGATATCATTGAATTCAACTCCCTGGACTCGGAAGAATGCACATCTTATAGTTGTATCCCTGCCTTAATAATAAAGGTAAGAAGAGAGGTAAATGCAAAAGAGTTGATAATATAAAGAGTGAGGTAATTTAAAAGGAAAAAAAAAAAACAAGAGTGATAAGGTTAGGAATGGAAAGTAGCTGTAATAGTTAAATGTTGTGAATTTAAAGCAGAGTTAATTGATGCACAGGGATTAGCAGAATGCATTTCTGGGTGGGTCGGATATGAATGGACTGGAACCAAACCAACTGCGGCTTGGATAAGAATGGACTGGAATCGAACTGATTCCAGCTTAATCATAATTGGAACTTATATGAGAAGGGCAACTTTTACGAATCTGAACCTCATTGAACCTGACCTGGAGTTGCTCCAATCCCGAACACAGAATGTACATACTTAAAAATTAATTGTATACACGAAATTTTATCATGTTTTAAAATAATACTTGAGCATCTTTTGAAATCCTTGTCATATAAAAACCTTTTTACCAAGGAACAAATAATATAATCTCATATAACTAGCCAACCAATGGATGAAATAAACTATCTCCTCATTGATGGTATACTAGTGACAATAGCTAATCCAGCTGCACTATGTTGCACTGGCATATACAGAAAACATGGGTACAAGACAGTGAGTATAATCAGACATGGGCCAAATCTTGAAAACCTAGGAAAATGGTATGTTGTGGATACGGCAATAATAAAATCTGTTGAGTATGTGTGTATGTGTATGTCATATTTATCTATAATATATATTAATATTTACTTGTAAAGAGATGCTTGCATTGCTTAGTGGTTTTAAGAAAGACAAAGCTCGACTTAGGTTGGTAGAAATTCTTGTAGGTTAGTTGAGATCTTTGTTGTGTTTGGTTGAAAATATTGAAAATGATTGATAGTAAAGGTTGAGGCGACGGGATATAAAGATACATCTTTGCTTTGGGGAGGGGAGATGGCAGACTGACGAGTAGTGATAAATTGTCCGTTAATCAAAATTTGTACTGTACCAATATAATTAAACTTTCTATCACAGCAAGTGGCATGGAGGTTGTGCTCGACCATGAATGGTAGTTGGTGGTATGACACAAAACAATATGCCTTCGAGTACTCGTTGATCTAGTTGGACTACTTGTTGTACTGTTGCTATTGGGAAATATTCATAGTTTTGCACTTCGATTCTTCTTCTTTTTCCCCCTCCTTCTGAGGATTAGATTTAAGTGTGAGTGTGCTTCACATTTGTTTGTAAGCCCATATCTTAGGAATGTTCATTAAGTACTTATTTAGGAAATATCAGGGGCCTTTGCCTCATTGTTTCCTCTTTAAAAAATGTATTTGTAATGTTCTAAGGTTAAAAGAAACACAATAACTAGGTTAGCATAAGAGAGGTCCAATTTATATCCATGGTAACGAGGACCATAATTATTCATCCAGAAATTGGATAGATTATATAAGCATGTTTTCAGCTCAGATGGCAGTATCAACCGGTCATGCATGCATTAGATTTTTAATTTCCTAGTCTCAAATCCATCTTTGATACATCATTGATTAAGTCTTGGACACATTAAAAGCTGGAGATATGTAATAGGAGTATTTGCGAAGTGTTGACCTAGCAATACCTATCGTATACGGATATCACCTTCATTGAAGCATCCATGCAACCTAGCTGTTACATGTTGTAAAATCAGACTCCCAAATGTAGCTATCCTTTTGTCTCCGTCCTAATGTTACCTTTTTTCTTTTTGATAATTGGGAAGGGTCTACACCCTTTATACAGCTCCCTCTCTATTTTTCAAAACCAGAGCCAATAATTGTAGGGCCGAGCTACTCTCCTCCACATATAAATAGATATTTGCTTGCTTCCTAATGTTATTACCTAGCTAATTAATTTTGATCTATTTGATTTGAAAACTAAATAGTTCCTTTTTGGCAAACTTTATACCAAGCTAATGATTTGAACTGTCAATGAGCTATGCTATACAAGGGTGCAGTTTATCATTTTGCCTATTGCATAGACCTGTATAGCTAACTATAATCAAAATCTGAATAACATATCCAATCTAACCCAAAAAATCATCATGTGCAATGTATACGACTATTCTGTACAGCCAAATAAACTTTGGATTGGTATTGGAACTCTTAACCCCTAAAATCTAAGGGATCCTAACACCTTTATACTTCATAATATTTGGTGAGTGGGTGACATAGTGGCATTAGAATTGATTTGCTCAAACATTATGATTTAAAAGATTAATCTAGTCAGATCCATTCATGGATCACTTATCTGACAGATTGACACCGTTTATTATTGTTACTCTACCCTTCAGTGTACCTCCTGATGTGTTGCACTATTGTTCTGATCATTGAATCATATAAAGAGCTACTTTAGCTCTATTCGTTTTTGATAAAGTCACTTGGGTAATAACATGCACGATGTGAAGCCTTCATAAAAGTGTTGTTTTGCCAAACTAATAATTCTGGAGCCAGAATTCAGGGGGAAATAAATGGATTAGTTTTGAACATTGAAATTCCAACCAGAATTACATGTGCACACTAGTACGAACACAAACATTAGAGAAACAATAATAAATTACAGAAAACTCAGATTACTGACCTGACAGGGAAAGAAAATAACTACAAAGAAATAATGTGTGGCCAATTCAGCTGAATCTTCCTCTTCCCCTCCGTCCTCTTCCTCTTCCTCTTCCCCTCCCTCTAAATCCTCTTCCACCGTCGTCCTTGCTTTCCTCTGATCCACCAAAGCTGAACATGCTCATTCTTATCTGCTCTGCCTCTGTATAGTTTGGTTTACCCTGAAGACAATGCAAGCATTATGGTGGCTAACAATTTAAGGTTTTCAATTTTCAATTTTCAATGTGGTTTTCAAGGAATATAAAGTGCGAAAAAAGAAACTAACATGGAAATCTTCCAAATCCAATTGGTTCTGCAACTGCCGAGCAAGCTCCTCATCTTGACTAATATCCTGGGCATGACTAGCCATTGTGGGCTTCAAGTTGATGCTTTTTTTTCTTTCCCATTCTTCTAGTGTGAAAACCTGAGTCTCTTCTTGCTTGCCCTTAAATCTGTTTTTATGACCCCTAAAATTCCGGTCTCCCTGCATTGGTTGATTCATTTTCTGCAGAAGTTTCTGTGCAGCAGCTTGGTTTTGAACAGGAACAGCTTCACTCACTTCATATAACAAGCAATATGGAAGTCATTTAAGCTTAACAAATGAAAACAAAATTTACCTTCACATTGTCAACCAAAAAGAACAAACAAGCAGTGCTCCTGCAAAATCAAGAAAAGGCACTAAAATATACCTTCTTTTGGTCTGGCCTCTGAGCTACAGGGCTTGTCTTCAGTCTTTGCAGTTGAGGACTCCATATTCTGATCATCAACGCTCTTATCTACCTTTGCATCATCAACATCTGTCTTTTTATCGACCACCTGGTAGCCCTGATTCCTTCCTAATTGTAGATTGTTGTTCATATGAGAAGAATACTTTGAGGTTGACTCAAGCACACCTGCCAGAGGCAATATCATGCCAAACTTAGGCAAATAGACATAAATATAAGAGGATCAGTATTCTCAACTTGTATGTTTATACATGTCTGAATTCAAAAAGTAATAAGAGGCATTCCTACTAAATTAAGACCTTCTATGAATGTGAAAAGCCATAGACTACTAAGACAATTCCAACTGTATATAGTCAGCACCAGCTATTATCCTCAGCCTTGCTGTTCCAGATAGATACAGGGCCATTTGGAGAACTCATGCTGAGTAGGCTTGGAAAGAATAATTGATTCAGGAGCACATATCAAAATTTTTGAAATACATATTTTTCAGGTGTTTCTCTATCATGCTGTCCTCACGGAACATCCATCTATAAACCACATTGTAGTTCGAATGAATTTTACACTTGTAAACCTAATTCCCCTTCAACTTTAGGAACATCCAGTAAAACTGTTATCCTTAGCTCATCTGCACTAAGATTTTGAACATGATATATCTGCCAAGCCTGTTGCTTGGAATGAAAAGGAATATGTCAAATGCTGAGAAACACAAAATCATTTGAAAATAATTTTTTAATGCATTGTCATTAATGATGGAACGCGGAGGAGATGGTTGGAAAATGACTAACTTTTTCAACTAATGCAGGAAGATTAAATAGTTGAAAATAAACAGTGAAGAAGTACACCATGGGGAAGTTATAGAGCATTGATGTTCCAGATTGCCAGGGGTGACCTTGAGAACAAATGCGCAGATATCGGTTTGTGATGAGAGTTTAGATGTCTATAGCTCATATCTAAGTAGATCCACCAGCATTGTGGGGGAGGGGGTAAATACTGTTCCATGCATGAGAGATACATGAAAAAAACCTAATTTGGTTACAAGTTATTTGGAGAAATCATCTTTTGAAGTGACAACCGCACTACAAATAACAGAGAAAATCACTCTTGTAATTAACCTGCTCAAAAAGATAAATGGAGGGCACATCTATAATACACCAAAATGGCAGGGCAGGGTGGGTGGACCAGATGAGGGAATTAGATGGGGAAAAAAGAAGAAGAAACCATCTCTTGTTAATTTAGTCCATGAAGGTGGCTACTCAATGTGGTTCTTGAAACACCTACTAATCCTTTCCCTAAATTTTGTATTATACAAGAAATCAATCTTCCATGTGAATTAGATATAGACAAATACAGCAAAAAGGTAAATGGTCCAATACAAAAACATAGAGGATTTGGCATGGATTAGATGAAGTTTCTAATTAATACACAATTTCTGCAATTTGCAGCTTTCCCACACAATATGTCATGCAACAATGCTAACATACAACAGATAAGTCTTATAATTTACTGAAGTTTTTACTTCAATTTCCTTTTGCAACATCCAATATGCTTTGCAACATACACTATGGTTCATCGAAGGGCTATCACAATCTCACAGTTAAGACAACCCAGTACAACAGGTAGGCGTATAATAAAATAAGCTACCACAATTATTCATGCGAAATGTCTGATTAAGATTTAGGGAGAAACATTTTAAGTGCAAAGCAAATAGGTCACCATGTGAGCTTTGCTGATGAGTATTCTGATGACGACAGGATTCAATCTGTAGCTTCTCGAACGGAGGAGGACCAACGCCATTTTCCTTCTGAACTGGCCTCAAGGAGCGTGAAAAGCCTGAATATTTCTGACTCATTTGCCACTCTTCATAGAGAGATGATACGATACCTCCCATTATAGTCACAACTTTAGGGTTCAAGCACAGTATACCACTACGTATGACAACCTTATTTTCCAAACAGACCTATAAGAGTTATCAAAAAAATTAGTGAACAAAACATAATCTGATATAAGCAGAACTCATATAAACATCATATTCTACAAGCATAGTCTCATAATTTTGTATGGGAAGTTGGGAACTAGATAACTCATAACGACTACAAAACTAATGTCGGTATGCAAACCTTTGTTCCAGGAGCAATCTCGTCATTGGCAGACGGAATTGGAGAATACTCTATGGCAGTTACGTCCGAGTGCCCATCTGTAAGAACAAATCTAAGGAGGCGGCGATGGCGCTGTGAGTTCTTAAAAGACGCATCAATCCTACTAAGGTATATATCCCTCAGAGAAACCAGCTGCGCCAAGAAAAACAAAGCGATGCATTACTTGAAAGTTTTGACAGAGGATCAAAGTTAATTCAGATCTTATGCATATCAAATTCGATGATTACATGGAAAGGTGCAGAGATAAAATATAAACAACAACAAAAAAAAATTGTTGCATTGAGAAAAGTTGAATGATATAAACATCCAATTATTCCGAAATACCAGAAATCAGCATGAGGATGAGTAATGCAAGGTTAGATGGAGATGATACTGCGCAAAATGATTTTTTTTTCTTTCTTTCTTTCTTTTTTTTTAAAAAAAAACGTTTAGAGTCTTGTTGCTTGATTAAGCCAAGTTCATGACTAATCATAAGCATACTTTTGCAACAAAAATTGCTAACTTCTCACATAAAAACAAAAAATGGCTAATTTCAAATAAACCACAAGTTTGGAATCAATTACCTGCAGGATTTTAGGACCGACGAGATGCGAAGATTTCTTGAGAGAGGTGGAATCGGGAAGGGATTTCGCTCCGATGGATCGCAAGTCCATGTTGAGGAGCTCGGATTCGACCGACTCCAGCGAATTGTTGCTTCGAATAAGGGTTTTGATCTCCACGGGGTCTCGAAAGCTCCATCCTTTCTTGATTAGGGTTTCGAAAATCGTCTCCCACGGATCCATTTCTTTCCTCTAGAGAACGGGAGAGATGGCAGAACGGTGGTTTTGTCAAAATACATGGGTTCAATTGTTTTCTAGGCCGAACCGCTCGTTGACTAGACCGTCTTGAACCGAGGTTGGGGTAGAATTGATATAATTATATGTATAGTACATAACTATAATTATAATTATATATTATAAATCAATAAAATTATTTGATTATTTTCCGGATACTCATATACTTTACATGCATAATATTCTATATTTAAAAATGAATAATATTTTATTTATCTGATATTAGATTTTACAATAAATAAGAAAAATACATTATCACTTTGTAACAAAAAGTGACAAATATTCTAAAAGAACGATTTTATATATAATTTATTGTGTATATGACTCCTAATTCATGCATAATAAGATTAATCATTTTTATTGTAAAATACTCTTTATTTGTAGTGTTTCTTTTTTTTTTTTTCCATTAATTTTAAAATAGTCATTCAAATGAATACTCTCTTTATTTCTCTTTATTTTTTATTAGTTTTAAAATCGGCATTTAAATGAATAATTTGAATAAAATTAATTGGGAGATTAATTATTTTTTCATAATACTCAATTATTTTAAAAGTTAATATCAGTAAAAAAATTAGGATAATATGCATTGTTACTTTATTGTCCACAATGCACCAATCTTTACGTTCTGTAAGCAAATGGAGGAGAGAAAAAAAAAAAAAAAAAAGAAAGGAAAAAAAGAAAAAAAACAAAAAAAAAAACAAAATCAGCATTTCTTCAACCGGATTGGTTGCTGGCCAGCCAAACCGGACCGGTCTATTACCGACCCCGGTTGATTTTGATTGCGGCTAATGCTCGCTAAACCGATTGGACCAAACTTAGCTTCTAGTTCTAATTACACTTCCATCCAAATTAATTAGAAAAAAGAAAAAGAAGACAAATCTTGTGTCCTTTGCTCCTCCCCCTTCTCCCTCGCTCGGATCCGGACCCCAAAATCCCAAAAATTGTCGCATTTCTAACCCTAATTATGTCTCGCTCTTTCTCAATCCAGCGCTCAATCCTCCTCTCTTTCGATCTGTAGCTCTGAGATCGGTTTCATTGCCGTTTGTATTTCTCTTCAGATCTATCAAAATGAATCGGCTCCATTTTAGGTGACAATTCTTCCTCCAACCTGCAATCTTTCTGTTCAATTTGATACTTTGTTGGGACTTATGAGCGTGTTATGATTTTTTAAGCACTGTATTGTACTAAAGGTTTAATCTTGTGATTTTTTTTTTTCCAGTAATGAGAGCCTTAATGATTGTATATTGCACTAGTTTTGTTTAAAATTATGGAATATTTTGCAGTGTAGTTAATGTTTCAATATGCATGTTGATGCCTGATTTATTAAGGTTGTAGCTATTAATGCATTTGTTAAATAATTTTGCTGAGAATTTTTTTTAGCATTGAACGATGTAATCCGTGTTGATTTGTATGATTGTTATTTAAATCAAGGAATATAACTGATTGTTGTCGTAACTTATTACTAGGTCCTAATAGCTTAAAGGGCATCATACTCTCACTTATGTTTGGACATGCCTTGCCCGTCTCTAATAACAGTCCGATTCTTCGTCGTGCTGGTGGAAAACCAGTTTTTACAGATCAGGGTAAGGGAATACTGACAAACTCCTTTAGTTCTTTTAAATTTTCTTTCATGTTTTTTTTATGACAAATTTTGTAATGCATGTCAGATTATAGTGAATCCGGAAGTGTAAACAACGAGGGGTTCTTGCTTCATCCAGAGGTAGACCAAATGAAGAGTGTAACTATACCAATACATAGTGCTGCTATATTGCCATCACCAACTCTCTTATGGAGAGTAAAGGTTAGACCACTCTACCTGAACAAAGAGAGTTTCAGCTTTTTCCTTTTTTTTTTTTTGAGTTGGAGTTTGGATTGGAATCAATGTAAAATTTCTCTACTGCTCCCAAGTTATATTGCAGTTTTTGAGCACAATCCATTTTGAGTTGAACTTTTGTAGGAGGTTGTCAATCTAGTTTAGCCCTCACGGGGCTAACATCATTCATCGAAAACACATTAAATAGTGTGAGACTATAAAATTGTACTTGCTGATTTCATATAGGGTTTGTACTAAGATTTCAAATATTGACCAATACGAATTATTAGAATGTATGTGGTGTCATATTTTTAAGTACCCAATTTGTGATATATCGTATAATATCATTTCGATATTTTCTTATTGCCAATATGATACGCTCAATATTACCAATTTTAGTATATAATTATTGATATTGCTCAATATATAAGTGATCGGCCGATACCTATTTTGATATTTTAAATGCTGGTTTGAACTGACAATGTCTCATAATCTTGAACTATACTGTCCTCCATGTTATAAAAAATGCTAGGTGGGCATGAGTGGCTAGGCTCGGGCTTATCGTCTAGCCGTTTAGGCCGCACCTTGGCAACCACCTAGCAAATTGATGGACTAAATAATTAGGTTTTTTAGGTGTATTATTTTAAAATTTAAAAATTACAAGCTATATATAACTAGAGGAATAGGAACATATACTGAAAGTTGCTAGAAAGATTGCTATCCTTGTTATCGCAGATTGATGGAGGCTGGAGTGAGAGGAAAGGAGTAGGAAGGCAGGGGTGAAGAAGGAACATGCTGGAGAGGAAGGGGGAAAGGCGGTTGTTGAAGCATTATAGGGTTAGAAATTAACATGTCATATGCATTGGGTGCGGGTTGAATCAGAAATTAGGTGCAAATATATACCCATTTTAAAAAGTTTTTGGGCCAATAGTGAGACTGTTTAATTTAATTTAAGCAGCCTAAGCACATTGGGCCGCTAAAGGCCACTATTCCTAGGTCTCATCCTGCTTCCTTTTAGGAGCCTGCGCAGGGTGGCACCTAGGACGTTTTTACAACACTGACCACTTAGGTTTAAATTCAATATATAACAATTTTTTGAAAGATTTCTAATGTTTTTATATATGTGAGTATGAAGTCTGATTTTAGCAAAACTCAATTGAAGAGTTAGCATTAATGAATTTCAATGGTATGTTTTTAACAAGGTTTCAAAAGTCGGACGATATTGATATATATTGTGATTATTACATTTAATTTTGAGGTTCCGGATATGATATAGAACCTACAAATATCACAACCAACATTGGCAATATTGCCGATATTTTACAAATATTTCCATTTTGCCGATACGATACATCTATTATTGCTAATCTATGATACCATAAACTATATACTAATTTCTGAGTCTTTAAGCCTTGGATGTACCTATACTATAAAGACTAACTATTGATTGTTTGACTGATATAAGCATCACTTTAAGCTGGTATGAAATCTTATTCATTTATTATCTAATGTGTTCCTAACTGAAATGATCACTTCAGGTAATTTTCTTCCTCATATGGGGGATCAGCTGTTGCAAGGTCAGTCATGTTAATTTTTTTTCTTGTAATCCATATGACGCTAGCAAACTTGATATCTGGGGGGAAAAATTGGCACAAGCTTTATATTGTATGTGCTAACATGGTTATAGTTTATGAACCTGCAGATTGGATGGGATTCTGTCATGCGAATGGACAAAAAGCTTCAAAATTTATTTATTTATGAGGCTTTTTTGTATTATAACCCTCTTCTGCTTCTGGTAAGTGCATTTTGTTTTTGTTGGTTAATATGTGTCTTCATGGAGCGATATATGCTAAATTTTTTATCCTCTCTATGCTTATCATCCATCAATTTGATGTTGCAGACCTTGATGGTTTGGCTTTGGGGAGTTAATTTATGGGTTTTTGCTCAGTCAACAGTGAATTATTCTAAAATTTTTGATCTTGACCTCACTCATCTTACACACCGGGAAATCTGGAAGGTATTAAAATTTTTATTTTAATAACTTTTATCATGAATTTCTTTCTCATGCTGTCATTTTTCCTTTATTCTAATATAGTTCTTCCAAGGGCATGTATCTATGCCAAAATTTATTATGTCCTACAAGCAGGGGCTCTCTGCCAAGTGCTATTTATATATACAAAAGGACGATTCCAGTATGTAATTCAATTAATAGCTTGGCATTTGGACTTTTGTGATTTTCATTTTCCAAGTATATATCTTTACTTGTGTTGGCTTTGGAAGTGCTCAAGGAATTGGTTGAATTTGAATATTCTTTATGATTGTCAAGTTTCTAGTATTTTAGTTAAGAGATCAACATTGTTTTCCTAGGAAGCATAGACGTCGTCATGAAACATGGATATTGGATACAACAGGAGATGAACACAGTGGCTGGGAAATCTTTAAACAGTAGGACATGCTGAGACACTGTCCGCTTTGTGCAAACCTGTACACATACATACCCTCAACAGCCCTTAACGATTTAGAATAATTTTTCTTAAAAGTAGAAATAACAAAACTAAAATCTTGTGATATCTTAACTACTAAAACAAAATAACTAAACGTTAGAAGGATAACAAAAGTCTAAGGGGAAAAAAACTAAAACCAAAGCCATTAAATGAATGAAAAATAGCAGAAGCCCAATGAATCCAACTCAGTTCTTGTCCTTGATGCTCCATACGTATGACTTTTGCAAGCTGAACATGTTTTAGCATGTCCAACAAATTTACTTATTTATTCTAAAAGTTAGACAAGCCATCTCTTGGTGGTGGTATTATTATTATTATTATTATTATTATTATTATTATTATTTTCAATGTCATCATGGTTTCAGTCTCGCTGACATATTGAAAGCATTGCTGATGTCTGAAATGTGCTGAACATTGATAAAGAGTCACTTTGAAGCATTGGTTATCTTTTGGGAGACTGGACTGCCTCACACGTCAGTGGTGATTGGTGATAGAATCATGCAGTAAATGTTGCTACGAAGGTTGGAACTATGAAGCATTTTCTATTTATGACAGTCTTAGATCCCTTCCATATTGGGCCCAGACAATTATATTTGAGTCTTAAAAATCCATTTCATGTTGCCATCTATCAGTTGTTTGGGATATCTGGTGAGGTTCTCCATTTCATGCTGCCATCTGTCAGTTGTTTGGGATATCTGGTGAGGTTCTACTCATCTTTGATGGAGTTCAGTTCCAGGTGGATAAACTTCCTGCACTTAAGTGATGTTTGTTTGCACATTAAGTTCCACATAAATGCTTCTTCAAAACGGTAGACCTACTGATGTTCAAAAGTTTTCCTCTTTCAACAACTAAGAAACTTATGAAAAAGCTGCAAATTTTCAGTTGTTGGATATCTAACCCCCTTTCTCCCTTGTACCACCTTAACTGCTTTAACATGTCGTTGCTCTGGTCTTCAGCTTACTCTTTCATGAGTCTTTGAAATATGTACTTGGTATTGTTTCTGTCTGATCTGGAATAAATAATTGTATGCTCCTATGTCTTCGTATTTGTTTCTCACTTTCTTTTTTCCTAAAGCCTTCGCTAGCATAACTTTTCTGTTCATTATTCGCGTTATGGACTATGTAGCATGGCCACTTCTATTGTCAAGCCCTATTGTCTCAAACATGCATAGTGTGTACTTTTAAAGAATTTATATTGTATCGTTATGTCATGTCCATGTCAGTGTGTTATGCTATTTAATAAAATGTTTACTTCATTCTTTGGTTATGAATAAAGGCAAATTAATTTGGAAAAAATGTGTAACGTTCATATTTTAAATGGGAAAAGTGTATCCATGGTTCTCCACGTAGAGTTTTCTATGATGACAGATCCTAACATGGAGGGTTTATATGGATGATCCATACCAGATCTATATGGACAATCCACATTCTTCATTGTGATCTTTACATTCTATATACTGGTGAACAAAAAAACATATATTTTCAATATTTTTTGACTATACTTTAAGATGTTGCCAAAGGAATAGTTTTCAGGAAAACAAATAAGATCTCTTGATCAACAATGAACAAGTGTCTGAATAAGTGTCTAAATTACATGATTTATTATGCACCAATTATTTATAGCATGGAGATCATGGATGACGATTTGGATCTCCATATAAATCCTCCATGTTGGGATTTAGGATTGTCTCCAAAAATAACTATCTACGGAGACACTTTCGGTCTAGGTACACTTTCCCTATTTAATCTTTTTTTTTCTTCTAACAATTATTAGCCCAAGTCAATGGCATCCTCGTACTATTTAGTCTTTTACCTTCTCATTATCTTAGAATAGTCTATTAGCTATCTTACACACAAATGTATCAAAGTACTTTTCTAGTCAGTGCATATCAGCGAGATTTTATGATTAGCTTTATTTTTCTTTTAACATTTAAAGTTACAAAATGATGCTTCACTGTTTGAACAGTGTGCCACATGGATGACCATCGTAGTGCCGACGAGCATGACCGCTTATCTTTATCTCTACTCACATGGCGAAATTTCTTTGGCTGCCTCACAACCAGTGTAATATCATTTCCTACCTAAATGTTACTAATGATTCTGTTCCTTAAAATTTGATTTTGTATAATTTTCATAGTTAATTGATGAGTAATACAACTGTTCAAAATTGATATTTGAATCTGGGGTGAAATTTTGCACAACTATTCATTCAAACCTCTTTGTTGAAGTTATATGCAGTTTCTTTTGAAGAGGAAGGCTTTTCTAGTTCCTTCTGTTCAAACTTTACTCATTAATTTATGGTTACCAAATAGAATTTATGTATTTACATGTTTTGCTTATTAGACGTTAGCATCTATAGAATTCTAAGAATCTGTTTTTCGCATGCATGAGATTCTCTCTGATCTTTTCTGTTAATCTGTTTCTGGCTGAAGTATTGAAAAAATTTGCTTTTTCCTCATGATCTTGCCATTATTGTGTTTCTTTTTCCTTGGGTTAGCAACTCACTTTCTCTATATTTGTGTGTGTGCCCACAGTCGCGCTTGCGTGCGTGCTCCTGTGCGAGCGTGCATGCTATTTTGCTCACAAAAGCTGATTTTTTTTTGCTTTGTCCTTTTGCATTTATTCATTATACAGGATAGCGTTCATGTTTTGACCATTTATTATTCTTTAACATTTTAAGATACATGATCCTTAAATGCTGCACTCATATTATTTTTCCTCTTTAGTTGTATTCGAGATGTCTTAATCTTGTAGCCTGATAATGGCAGGTTATCCTTTATGCTGTAGTTCTGATGCTGCTCATATTCCCTTTCGATATCTTTTATTTGTCATCTCGATACTATTTTTTGAGGACACTTTGGCGCATTATCCTGCCATTACAGGTACTCTCCCCCCTTTATGTCTGTGTGTATTTGTATGTGCGTCTGCATGTGTGCATCTATGTTGTCTATTACTATTATCCACCTTCTTGTATGCATTTGTTTATTTGTATGCTACTTGCTAAATACTTACACATGCAAATGGGACTTTTTATTGAGTTAGTTTATGCAAGCAAGTTGCTGTTTTAAGAATTATGAACTGTAGAAGTAATTAGAAGTGTCTAGTTTTTCCACCCTTTTGCAAGAATTTGATGGTTAAAGGATACTTTGTCCCATTGTAAATTTTGTATGTGAAAACAAATAAATGACTTCTTGTCTTTGATATGTTTTAAGGAGTAAGTCTATGTCTTTGAGGAGGGTTGATCCCGGTCCTACTAGCGATGACTTTCATGGGGCCGTCATGCTTAGTCACTAAACATAGATCACTACCAGTTTATGGTCTAGAATGTCTAAAAACCTAGAAGCCAGCATCTTAAGATTATGTATAGAACATAGACTAGAAACCAACATTGAAAAGTAATTCATTTATTCTTAATGATAAAAAAGGTACTTGGTTATGTCAGCTATACATTATTGAAAACTAAGCTGATTTAATCTATGGATAAGATACAAAATTCCGATCGAAACCATTAATTTTGATGAAAACCTATGAGTGCTCTTAGAAATAAATAATTTGGAGTTACTTCCTCTCTTATTTCTGTCCTTTTTCTTATGGAATTTTGTTTCCCACTTTTTTGTACTTCCGAGTTACTCATAACTCTATTTCGAAGTTAATTTTTATTTAATTTTAATTTAATGAATTATAATTTGACATTGATTCATGTTCAATTTTAATACTCAATGTTAGGATCAAGAATTTATTTAAAACCATTAAATTTATCATTTATTATGTTAATGATTAATAAATAAATAAAATAACAAAATCTATTTAGATGTGGCATGCAGAGCATAGGACACCCCCGCAAAACGAAATTCTCGAGATGCCGCTTCTGTCATTCAAAATAATTAGAGAAAAAATTGAGGTCTTGGAAGGCTCTGCCGGATTTTAGGTCATCATTTCACTCCACTTTCAAGCTTGCCAACAAGAAATTGGCCACTTCTAGTTATTTAACTAATTGGTTAGTAAAAAGATTATCATAAACTTAATTAGGTAATTATTTTATTTATTATTTACAATAATTAATATTAAATTCTTCGTCATTGCTTATGGATGATTGAGAAATATTCAATGCATAATAAGTTTATTTGTTCATGCTATTTGTGAATTCAACAAGAAAATTGTTAAAGTTATTTTGTTTTAAATTACAATCATTAAAATTAAATTCTCAATCATTGTTAATGAAATGACACTGATTAAGAAGTAGTCAATCTGATCATTTGTGTTAATTCTACACTTTAAAAATAAAATTGATAGCTAACTTAAGCTTAAAAATAATTATAATTATTAAGTTAAAAACTCACGATTTTCTTTTAAAACAGAAATGCATATTTAAAGGTCTAGTGAACAACATTGATTCAACTACAAGAATTTAATTTTATACTACAAAACTCACAAATATTAATTTTATACTGCGCAATATTTTTGTATTTATATATTTAACAATAATTTAGACACATTGACTCAACTACAAGAAACTTATTTTTTAGAAACAATAGAGGGAAAATTTCATGAAATCTTTTTGTGTGAATAGTTTCGTTTGTTTACGAAGAAAGAAGAATAGCTTGAATTTGAACAAATAAAAGAAGGAACTTCTATTTACAGATCTTTAATACACATCTAAAACTAAAAAGCATATCTTATAATAGGTGTATCAAAATAAGTTAAATTAATCAAAATGTTTCCTACGGTTATTTTAATTTAAAGATAAACATAATGTATAAAATTTCTGGGCATTATTCTCTAATTAAATAAGAGAGGATTATTTTGTTTTCAAATTAAAAATGAATTATCTATAAACATATATCCATAGTTGAGGATGAAATATTATAATACAAGCAAAGTGAGATCGAGGGATCTTTTCCAAATTGTTTCAGAACTCATTTTCAGGGCATGTCAGATATCTTCTTTTGTTGAGGAGCTGGTCCAAATGGGATAGTACAGCATGGGCCAACCAAACTTCCCCAAAATAAAAATTTTGTTGTTTCTACATATACATAGACATTTTAGGTCAAGTTATGGAAAAATGCAATGTGTGCAATATTTTAAGTAAATAGATAAATAAAGAATATAAAACTATTTTGTAATACATAATTTATTCTAATTTTATATTAAGTTTTACAATAATTTTCACATTTATCTTCATAAATTATTATATTTAGTCTCCAGCTATAATTCCGGTCGTCATTTAAACAAGAAAACAAGATTTTAATTTTTTTATTTCAATTCCAGTTATTATCATTATTGTAATTTATATTTTGTAATGTTCAATTTATCTTATTTATAATTGTTGATTTCAGTTCAGTTAAAAATTCAATAAAATCAACAACTAAGATATTTCAGCAACCGGAGAGGAATTATAATAAGCGAATAAGAAAACAATCGCAAATTAACAACTTAGCAATTCCATAATCAATCAAACAAGCCAACAACTAATTAAGAAAATAACAAAAATTCGCTAATAAACAAAATAATAATAAACAACAATATAGAAATTACTAAAAAAATAATTGTAAATAACGTAACATAACATAACTTAACGTAACATTGCGTAATATAACGTAAAATAATATGAAAAACGTTCTGTTACAGTGCACTGAGTTATTTTCAGTTGTTACATAGCACTGGGGTTCCGTTAGGTTACGTAACGCAATATAACGGGTTTCATAACATATTATTTTCAACATTGGTTGTAGCTTTGTCCTCCCTTTTTTTTCCTAATATCTCTTTTATTTTTCCACTACATAAATCATCACGGCCATCATTTCTTGGATCCGCTCTTCTTTCTGCATGAAGACATGAATTAGAATCGAGATATCTTCCGTCATTCTAAAGAAAGAGAACCACTCATCCGAACCTTTCTTAAGGCTACCAAGCTCTCTCGAATTAGTTCTACGATAGAACCTTTCGACGTACATCCGGGGACAAATCTTTCACTCATTGACAAGTGAAAACCTGTGACTATGTCGTCCTGAAGACGGATGCGATGGGAAGAAGTGGCATTTAGAAGTGTTGCTGACTTTACATTTAGGTTTCAACATAACAAAGCTTTCACTCTTTTCGCACTTAGGTGCACTTTGTTTCTTTAAGAAAAATCAAACTGTCTGGTTGTCTGTCTAATTTTCATGCTGATCAAACTGTATATGTAAATTAAGGCTTTAAAATTTAGTAAATTAGTAAAAAAGTTAATAAACTCTTAAAAAGGTAATTAAATTAAAATATAATAGCAATATAATTTCAATGAAAATACTTTATATATACAATCTATTTTACTCTTAAATGTAAATAGTTGGAGCTTTGTCCTTCCCTTTTATCTGATATCTTTTTTTATTTTTTTCCCTACATAAATCATCTTGGCCATCAATTTTTTAAAGAAAAATCAAGTCGTCTGATTGTCCGTCTAATATCTTTGTTGAGTAATCTCCCTTTATTTATTTCCTTATAGAAACATTTTAACCATTGATTTTCTTGAGAAAAATCATACCGTCTAATTGTTTTTTAAGAAAACCCTTTAATTTGATTCACTACTAAAATCATCTTGAATATTGACCTTTTTAAAAAAACTTAAACTATCTAATTATCTTAATTTTCCTTTCTAATAAACTCTCCTTTATTTGTTTCCTTACAGAAATCAAATATCAAATTTCCCTTATTGATAAATCCTCATTTATTTATTTCCCTATAGAAAACATCATGAGTTTTGATTTTACTAAAGAAAATTCAAATCTGATTGTTTTTGAGAAAAATCTACTTTTATGTTTCCCACAAAAATCATCTCAGCCCTTGATCTCTTAGGAAAAATTAATCATCTAATTGCTCTTGCTGAAAACCCCTCTTTATTTTTTCACCATAAAAAACATCTTGGTCATTGTTTTTATTAAAAGAAAAATCCAAAGGTCAGATTGTTTTAAAGGAAAATTCTTATAGACTTTTTTATTTTAGCTTTCAGACCTGATCCGTTTATGTAACTCAGATCGTTAGCGTTTTCTATTTATTATAGCTTTCATATGATCTATTTACATAATTTGACCCGGTCCATTTAGACACTGTAATTTAATAATTAACTATTTATTAGATATATTATATTTATAGGAATTATATTAAATTTTTTTATTTTTTGCAATATTTTAATTGCATTATTCAATTTTCTTTTCTATCTATAAACATACCGAAACTCTTATGTTGAACCGAACTCTAAATTTACACGTGCATTGCTTGGGTACCTATTTTAGAGACACATACATGGCATTGTTCAGAATTAGCTTTGCCATTTTTGGATGCTTCTAGATCATAGTTTGTTTTTGAACTTAAATGTTGAGACATAGTCCCAACGTTCCATTAATAAGAATTTACCGAAATAGAGAACGGACATACTTCATAGTAATAACAGAAGTGGTCGAACCACGACAGTAGCAAAGCAAATTAAAACAGAAAAAAAGCAGATACCCACATGAATACATGACATAAAAGTGTCTTGTGAACACACCATGTGCCTTACAATCCTCAGGATTCTGCCAATATGTACTCCTTACTCCATGTCATCAGAAAGATCCTCCCTCTCAAAAGTGGATGCCTCCAGATCCACCTTTTACACTTGCGGCAACCTCTGTTGTCCAAGTCTTGCAAATACCTTGACCCCGTCTGCTTTCGGGCGTATACCTTGCCAGGAAATCAGCTCAATATGAATCGGCATAACCATATTCGTGGCAGAGGAAGCAGTAAAAATCTTCTCGCTCCACACATCCCACAGCGGAAGCAGTTAAAATCAACTTTTTGTTAGATTTCCTTGTTTGTACTTTGATTCTTTTTCCATTTTGTATGTTTAAAATAAAAATAATCTGTTTTGTTACTAAACTAATTTATGTAATACCTGTTCTGAATGTTAATAGCAACACACTATTGCATGTCCTGTATATGAACTGCACCACAATTACAAGCTAATTCTATGTGTGCTTGAAAAAAATTAGATGAAACCTCTAATCTTTTATTTGAGATTTATGTAATTATTTTATTTAGGTCTTCAATGATAATAGAGACAATGCTTTCACAACCTAATGACACGGCACATGCATCCATAGCTAAAAGTTACAAATGTGTAAATTGCTTTTCAACTTAAAAATACTTATAAGATGGAGTATATTGTGTCTCTCATAAAAGCTAATTATTTACATATCGCTGTACTAAAATTGGTTATTTCATTTATGAATAACCGCCAGTAAAATATACATATATAGATATGTCCTAATGTTTAGATTTTTTAAAATTGTAGTCTTTAACAGTCTGTGTCGGAGAACGGCACATGTGCATGAACATAAATCATAAATTCTAATACTCTCATGCATTCTTATTTTTGCAGCCTATATCATTTTCTGACTTCTTCCTGGCTGATATTCTGACATCAATGTCAAAGGTATATGGACTACCATTGCACATCATATTTGCTTACTATTTCACATGAGAAACAAAATGAGAATGGCCTAAAAGAGGCTCCATGGCGGCTTTTAAATGATTAATTGGAAGGGATGATTACAGTTTAGTGTCCATTTATTTGTGCTCACATCAGCATCAGGTCCTTAGTATGCATCTTTTGCGGAAATGATGCAAGCGAAATGAAATAACACTATAGAAGTACAGCAATCCTGTAATGCACATCCTTTTGTCAAAGATAATTCATGGTAAAGCTTGTAATAATCTGTTTGTTTATCAGGTGCTTTCGGATTTGGAACGTTCATCTTGTCGAATGGTGCATCGCCAGGTCAGCATGAAATTGCAAAGTTATCCCATTAGTAATTTAGTATATTGTTAGAAATAAGGATCAAGAAACACTAACCTTTATCATTGGTCTTTGGAGGTAAATTCCTTTTTTCTTGCCCTTCAATGTTAATTAGAAAACATAAGTAATAAGTTTGGAATGATAAGCTTTAGTACCTACCTCCTACTTTTGGCTTCCGTGATGTGCGTCCCCATGGTCTCAATCGGGCCATCATGCTTACTTTGACAAAATTTGTCATTTGCTTGTAGCAGGTGATTTTCTTTGAAAGGAGTATGATTATTTGATGTTTGTTCATACCCTTTCCTCCTTTTTAGTGAGGATGCTTCTTATATTTTGTTCTTTCAAGCAGTATCTAATGAAAGCTCAGGCTCAAAGTTAGTTCCAACTATTGTGATTGCTATACAGTTATACTTAAATTTATTCATCTGCTTTCCTGACTGAAATACAGCCGTGAAGTAAGATTGCGTTTCTAATCAGTGATCAAACTAATCATTAAGATGGGAAGCTTAATCCTGATGCTGACCAGTCAACTTGTGGTTGGTAGGAAATTAGAACTTTTCTTTGCCTATCTTGACTTCTTGTTGCTTATGAGATGTATATAATTGTTGTTTATTTTGGATTTTTTTTCATGCATCAGTTAAAGTGTTCAAAAACTCACTTTATGTGGCTGCTTATGCGACCACATAAGCGAATGCAAAGTGAAACTGCGTAGAAAACTTCAAAATCACAACTATTATGTGGACAACCTTGTAAACAGGCGGATATGCGGATTATACGCCTCATAATCTGCTTAATATGTTTAATTAGTTTGATTAATTTTTGGATTTCAAAACATGAAAAACCGAATACCCGATCCTCATGACCCTTTTAGGGTTACGGGAAATAAGATTTTCACCAATTCTCTCTATCACACATGCATTCTCAACTCCTCGCTGACTTTTCTCTCTTCCTTTGTCCCCTTTTTGTTAATCAGACTGGTCTCTCGCTTTCTCTGATGTTTTTCTCGCTCTCATCGAGACTCGTTCTCGCCATTGCCGAGATTTTTTTTGATGAGTCATCTTTCTTGGAGTCTTCTCTTCTCGGTTTTACCTCTTGCCGACTCTCTTGAGCCTTTTGCTCTCGGTGAATTGCTCTCCTCAGCCTCTCCCTCTCGCGATTCTCTCCTCAGGCTCTCGCACTCGCGAATTCTCCCAAATTCTCGATCTTTCGGTCTCCTACTCTTGCCTCATTGCTAAGACTGCACTATTAATTTCAGATTATGTTTGAGGTTTTAATTAGAAATTGAAATTAAGACTTAAGAGTTGGAGGTCTCAAGTAGATTTTGATTTGAATTTGAGTATGAAATTATTTTAAGTATTGTTACTGGCTTGTTGCTTAGTAAAACTGAGAAATTAAGATGTTTTTTCCTAATTTTTATTTTTTATTTTATAGCACTCACTATTTGCATGTTTAAGTATTAATATATTGATATATAATAAAGTATTAATATTTTGTGTAATTCTGTGTAATCTGTTTAATTTATGTGGAATTCATTTAAGCACCATGCGCTCCTGAACTGTTCTCATTATAAAAATATATTTTAGAACATTGATCAGTTATCTTGCTGTACTCCATCTCATTTTAAATATAACCATAATTGGTTGGCATACGTTCACACTTCATCTTCTCTTTGTTTGCAACTATAATTGCAATTTTGACTTTTTTAGAATAATGTAGCCTGATCAATCACCCTTCCCTCGATTGGCATATAGGGAAATTGAATTTGAAACCTCTCTCTTAAGAGCAAGGGTTGTTCCGAACAGGCTAACCTGCTTCCAAAGTTGACTTGATTAGTAGAGTGTTGTTACCATTCTGATGATTTTTCTGAAAGTGCCCTAAAGGGGGTTGGGAGGAGGGGTGGGGCAGTGGATAGGGCAATATAACAACAGTCACAAGCTAAAGCTACTCTTTCAACTCTCAACCAAGATTCCTGTAATACCAAGTTATTCACTTTAATGAGAACACTATAACAAGTGGATCTCAAAAGGAGATGTATCACAATGGTCTCTCAATCAATTCTCACTAAAAACACCTTATTTGTGATAAGATTACTGGAAATTGTAGCAACTCCAAAGCACTCAACATCTTTCTTTTGCAAATAGAGATAAAAAAATAGAATTCTTTAGAGAGTGGGTGCAAAGGATGAGGAACTCAATGGTTCAACCCTCCATTCATAGGAGAAGAGGTAGAGACAACTCTCTAATCTACAAAATCATTTCTTCAAATTTCCTCAAATGAATCTAGACTCTCAAGTAGGAAGTATTAAGCTCAAATCTCCATTAAACAACTTACATAAAATCATCTGGCCATTGTACAAAATTTCCCATGAATGACATTAATATTTAATAAATGATAAATCAAGAAACTCAAAGCGGCTGAACTTTTCAAATTCCTCTCAGCGCAACGGACTGGTCAGTTGATTGATGAGTTGGCTTAAGAGAAGTTTTCTCTAGAATTCTACAGGGTTGACTGGATCAGTTGACTGGCCAGATAAACAAAAATTTCTCCGCTTGGTCGGCTAGTTCAATTGAACAGTCAACTGGTGAGTCGGTTGTTCAAGTAATTTGTTGAAATGAATTTAATTTGATTTAGATTTGAAGTGCAATTGATTTTTAGTTTTCGGCCTAGTTTAATAATATGCATGACATGCAACCTAGTTCCAAGAGTTGAAAAGCCACTTGCATTTCTCGTTTATAAGCTTTCATTCCTATGCCTCACTCAAGTACTATTTCTTGACGATCTTGAATCCTTGTTGAATGATCCTTCGCAATGTTGAAGCACTTGTCTTGAGTTTATTTGATGTGTGCGTGGAGCTCCTTTCAGCTTGTTCACTATTTGCTTGTATAATGAGTTTGGTAAGCTTCTTATCTTGTTAGAGTTCATTCTCTTTAGCTTGATATCTCTCAATGAAGCTTTGTACTTCTTGTGTCCTTCAAGTTGATATTGATTGTTCAATTATGTAAATCATAATAACTACACTTGCAAACACTTGATAATCATAATCTTCTTATCATCAAAACTAATTATAATGAGTTGAGATTCATAAGTGAATATTTTCCTCTCATTACAAGAAACTTGTCTTTCCTTCCATGATGGAAGTTTAGTATTAACTTGTCATACCATTGTTTTGATGGTCTAAATTCAGATATGGGGGTTTCTCTGGCATCAAACTTTAGTCTGATAATTAGTTTATTAGTTTCTTGTAATTTTTGATCCTCTTATAATGATAAAAACCATGGTTGATGGACAACTATATTTTTCGGAAGCAAGAAGAATAAAATGTTGAAGCAATTTGGATCGTAGATGAAGAACGCCATGTAAGATTATAACTGACTCCCTCCCTCCCTCCATCCCTCTCTATGTTCAGATTTTGAATTTTTTTTGCTCCCTCTATGTTAAGATCTTGATTTCTTTTCCCCCTCTATTTTGAAATCTGATTATATAGTTTCTATAAGCATTATCGGTTGTAGCTTGATTTAATGCCATGATATCAAGTCCTAGCAGATAGTTAGATACTGCAGAAACGCTTCATACTGACTTGATATCTTATCAGACTAGAATATCCTTCCAAACCTTTTCCCCACCTTCTCATTCTTTGGATGGTTATGTGGGGTTTTATTAAGCTTTATTTATGCTGAATTTTCTTCCTCGTTCATGGATCTTCAGGTTGCGACAACTGCATGGTTGGAGGCTGATTCCATTTGCGGCAGCCATTCTGTTGCAATTCCTTTGGTTCTTGTTCTCCCCTATTTGTGCCGGTTTTTTCAATGTCTACGTCAATACAAGGACACCAAGGAAAAAACATCACTTTTAAATGGTATTACCTCTCTACCGTCTTTTCTTCTATAATTCATGATATACTATTTTTTTTTCATCTATAATTCATCTCTCAATGGTTTGGAATCTTTTATATCACCTGTTACGTTTTTTAGGAAATGCATATACTCGGTACCGCTCTTCATTCCACTGTGCGTTTCGATATATTTATAATGCGACAAATTGGTTATTTTTTTGGCAATTGGGTTTCCTACTTATGGAGCATGGTGTTTGCTGATATTTCTGGGTGCAATTCATTAAAACCCTCTTCTTCATTAGATCAATAAAGGGATGTTATTAGCATGACAATGAAGAGTATGAAAATAATGATAACCTACCAGTCTCAATGAGCTGTCGATGCAGCTGTTTGAGAAAGATAATATGCATTATGTACGTTGACAAACCCCATCATAACCAACCTGCAAAGTTCATCCAGTCTAGTTTTTCTTGCAATACGAACTCTTCCGCTAGGAAAATGTTGTCAGCATTGTCTAGCTGCCCCAGCATACTTTCCTGGCTGGGAGGGGAAAAATTGATACGTATTCTCTACTGTAGATGTTTAAAGGGACCCTTAACAAATGCCGATGCAGATGAATTTTTCTGTATATGCATGTTTTGATGCATCTAAACTTACGACATCCATCTTCTTGTGTTTGTCATTTCCCTCGTATTTCTTCTTGATCTTGATATAAGTATTTCACCATGTTCTCCGGTGGTACCATGGTGACTAAATTTGCTTGTTATATCGCAGCTCTAAAGTATTCGACAGCAGTTCCAGTTATCCTCCTGTCCGCCCTGAAGTATCACGTATTCCCGGAACAGTGGCTCTACTTTTATCGTCCTCTCTGGCTTATGTCTAGCGTGATCAATTCATTATACTCATTTTATTGGGATTTGACTCGTGACTGGGACTTGAGGTACGTAAAGTACTTCTCTGGGAGCTAAAAGCCCTGTAAACTGCTAAAGTTCCAGTATCAAATAATTAACTATCTGTTCTTCTACTTCCGCAGCGTTTTCTCCCGAATCTTCATATTCAAAAATCCACATATCTGCACAAGTATCTTTTATGGGCAGAAATGGGTATGTTCATTAAGTCCAGACATCAGTTCTCTTGCACTCATCTAGAGATGGGAATGGGCAGGTCCACAAGTCAATTTTTAGCCCGTCTTATTCAAAATTTTGAATTAGAAAAATAAAAATTATTTTTTTGATTCAAAACTTTAAATAGAGTGAGCCAAAGACTGACCTGTCGACGTGCCCATTATCATCCCTACACTCATCATAATCCTGTCCTTACCTATGAACAAAATATTTGTGTTGAATATGCAGTTCTATTACTGGGTGATCGGCAGCAACCTAATCCTTCGCTGCACATGGACGTACAAGCTTTCTGCCCATCTTCGGCACAACTACCTGACAGTGTTCACAATCGCAGCTCTAGAGATATTCCGCCGTTTCCAGTGGATTTTCTTCAGGGTGGAGAATGAGTGGAACAAGATGACAGCACACAAGCCAGCCCTGGAGCTCGCAGCGACGGATGAGATTCCAAAGGAGGACGATAGATTGCTCGGCCCATCAAACCACGAAATTTGAACAAAATTCAGTTGCCAATTCTCATCCCATGATACATGATTCTCCAAATTTTGTTTTACCTCATTATTTGCTGCTATACGAGCTAAATTTCTCCTCTCATACTGGGGAACCTGTAGTTCTATCCACAGCAGCTGAATGTAGCCTGGAATCTGCGGTATAGCGACGTCAACGTCAACCGTGTATATGTATATTTTTTTTTCATTACTACTATTAATCACATTCTTTATTTTTACAGGAGTTTGCAATGGTTCTCTTTTGTTTGTTATCTGGTTGGAACACTGACATGGTGGTGATAGGTTACTTGTGCATGCTTAAGAGCAATGCATGTTGCTGTTATTGAGAGTTCATATTGCAGTTAATGGTGTGTTTGTTTGCATGGAAGTAAAATAGAAGCAGTGGAAGTAAACTTACTTCTACTATTGTTTGATGAAGAAGTAAATAGAGAGTTACTTTTTATTTAGTGATGTGGTGCTTATGTAGCAATTTATTTTCAATTTTTTCTTCCTTACACTTTTTGTTTAGAAGAGCTTTAGGAAGTAGAGGATTAAGGTGCAAAATTATTTTTTTATTTATTTGCCATCATTACCATTAAAAATTATATTTTTATACATAAAAATCTAATAAAATATTATAAATTTAGTTTTATTTAATTAATTTAATAATATTTTCTTTACTTCCTAATGCATTTCCTTCTTTCAAATATTAGCAAATAAATAAAAGAAAAACTCTCTACTTCTAATTTTTTTTTCACTTTTACTACTTCCAATTAACTAAACACACCTAAGGAAAAACACACCTAAGTTTCCTTGATGTAGCTAGGGTGAGAATTGGCAGGGCTGGCCCTTGCTTCGTGCTGCTCAATCTTTTGAATTAAAGAAATGATAAATTTATTTTCTTAATTCAAAAATTTGGATAGAGTAGGTCAAAAGCTGATCCTCGGACCCACTCATCTGCTAAAGCTAGCTTCTCTCCCGAGTTCCTTGAACAAGTCTTGTTTACTATATTTTACGTTTGACTTCACACATGCATATATTTTTTGAATCAATCTTTAATAACATTATATGCCTTTGTACTGTAGTATGCTGCTAAATTCTGATAACTTTCATTCCTTCGTACTTGACTACTAACTATAGAGATAAAAATGAAAACCGCATATATTTTTTGAATCAATCTTTAATAACATTATATGCCTTTGTAACTGTAGTATGCTGCTAAATTCTGATAACTTTCATTCCTTCATACTTGACTACTAACTATAGAGATAAAAATGAAAACCGTATAAACATTCAGAGCATATTTGTAGTGTATTTACGCAAGAGATGCATTTGTTTTGGCACAACTTCAAGCAACTTTTGTACATAAGTCATGCTTCCGCAGCATGGCCCATTGCAGCTTGAGGTTGCTGTGCCTTGCATCGAGATTTGGTGGAGAAGATTCTATGTGGCTGCAAGAGTGCAGGTAGCTGCTTGTGTAGCGGTGAATTCGGGGGTAAGATGAGAATCCGAAGGTCTAAGGGCCAGCTTTTGACCCATTTGATCCACAATTTTGAATTTCAAGAATTGAAATTTTTATTTTTAATTCAAAATTTTGAGTAGGACATGATAAGGAATGAATATTAGGTATGAACATTCGGTCAGAATTGTTAGAATTCGGCGAAATCTGACCAATTCTGACTTGGGGGAGGAGGTGAGACTCCCACGATCTCACCGGATGTAATCCGACCAACTCTGAATCGGTCGGGTTAGAATCCGACGGTGTCGGTTGGAGCTTTTATGAACAAACGAAGAGTTTTTTCACAATGAGCGAGAGTGAGAGGAAGAATCTGAGTGGGAGAGGGAGGGAGGGTGAGAGAGAAGGGAGCATGCGAGGGGAACGAGAGGAACGAGAGAGAGAGGGAGGGAGGGAGGGGTGTGTGTGTGTGGGTGGGGGGTGGGGAGAGAGAGACCTTGTCGGTCGGAATCTGACGGACTCCAACGAGATTCCTATCACTTCCGACTGATTGGTGTTCCCCATATTCGACTCTGAACGAACTCCAATTGGTGCCGGAATGGAGATGGGCGTTCATCTCTAATGAATGTTTTGATGTCAGAGCAAAGCGCATTATTTTCACTTTGATTTTAAATTCTTAGTGCGAATAGGATTTCCTATCACCTCAGAGTTAGGTCGGATCAATTTATTTTTATTATTAAAATTTATGAAAGTTGTATATCCTTAGTACAAAATGAAAAAAATATAAAATGGTAATGTACATATAAAATTTATTTTGTATATATATTGGGAAAAAAAATGAAAGCGGAGAAAGATGATATGAAATTAATATTTAAATTTACTTTTATAGTAACTTTTTTTTTTATTTTCACATTAATTAGTTTGTTATTTTAAAGTTCTAAGAAATACCTTCACACTTTCTTTTATGGGATCCGAACCCGAAACTTGAGATATCGGTTCGGATCCTCACTGAATTCGGGTCCAGTTTCGACACATATCCGGAACCATTTAACCGCCTCGAGGAGACCGAGCAGTAGACTTTATCAATTCGACCCTGATCACATTTTAATTTGCTTAAAAGGACGCATTTAATAATTCCACAAGAATCCAGGGGTATAAAATAATTAATTTCCAGCCCATCATCAGCAAAAATATTTTCGAAGGGGCGAAGCTGCTGCTAGGGTTTCGTCTCCCAAAATCTCCGGCGATCTCTCTCTAGAGATCGACGAAGTCGGTGATCTCCGGACGATCAACGCCTAGGTTTGCCTCCTTCTCCTTCTCTATGTGAGTAATTTCACTTAAAAAATTGTTCCTTTCTATTTTTGCGATCTCTGGTGCTTTATAATAAGTTCGCTGTTAAAGTTTTTAATTTCTCAGAATTGGATCTGGATACCTTGTAGAATACCAATTTGCAGTGATTATCTTGTATAAAAATTGTTTCTTTCCCCTCCAAAATGATAAAAATTGTTTTTTTAAAGCAAAATATGTAACTGGCAAAATGTGACTTAAAAAAGAGTGCATTATGTCTTGATAATTAGATGTATTTGCAGTAAATACTGATTTGTAATCAGCGGTGACAAAAAATTTAAGCACAATGAATTTTGATTTTTTTTTTTTTTTGGTTTCTTTTCCAGTAAGCAGTGTCTATTGTATTGACATTGTTTTACTTGGTAATAATAGATGATAAGCAACTATATTGTTTGTACAAGTGACATTATGGGTAGGAAAATCTGTGCTAAACACTAAGTCTATAGAAATTTTGCTGTGGATAAAAAATGGTAGATTAGTTGGCATTAGAGAGAGTTTAGATGGGCACGTAAATTGGGACTAATTGCTTTCATTTGTATGTAGATTGATTGACACTCAAATGTGGTTGTTATGTTAAGAGAACCCTAATGGCTAGTGATAGCATGCAAATAGAAATTTGAAGATTGATCTATTGTACCTGGCTCTGCAGACGCTAAGTTCTAATTGGCTGTTGGGAGAATAAATGGAATTTCTGCCATCTCCACCCTACTAATTTTACATCCTGTGGAGTCTGTAGAAATGGAGTCTGAGTATCAGTACTACACTCTATGAGAAGTTTCAGACTTTATTTTGTTTTATTTTCTTCCGTATAAGTGCTACTTTAGTTCTCCGTACTGGGTCAAGGCTGTACAAATGTTAGACGAGAATAGGAAATCTTTTGATAGACCTTAAACAAAGTAGACTATGATTACCCTCAGACATAAGCATCGATTTAAAAGAACCCGTAAATTATGCAGCCGTGAAGTCATAACCTTTCAACCTGTGGAATGTCGTATTCAAATCCCTTCCAGCAGCTCACATGAACCATTTATTTAATTGGTTATTATTAAATTTTCAACATTTTCTCGAGCCAGTTGCTTCACAGAGAACTGTTTATTTTCTTGAAATGTTGGTTGCCGTCCCAATGTTTCAAGAAGTGGCCTTATAGGCATTAAAACAGTCCATTTAAGCTCCTATTTTAGGACTCTCCGGTCACTTCAATTTTTATTATGAAAGATTGGATATGCTTGTTGTGGTAATTTTTAAGGCCCCGTTTGCAAACAAAATTAAGTTTTCCTGCCTCCACTTTTTTGGAGGTAGAGTAACTTCAACTCCAAAACTACAAATGAGTGTTGTTTGGAAAGATAATTGGAGTTTAGATAACTATAGTTATCTCAACTCTAAAATTGATTTAATTCTAAAATAGTGGAGGTAGCAAAGCTCTACTAAGTCTATTCCTACCTCTGTTATCATCATATATCTCTATTTTCACGCAACCCTAACACCTCGAAAAATGGGGTTTGAAAAATTATAGTTGGAGCCTTGCAAAGTGAAGTTTGCATAACCTGTACCTCCACTTAAAAGTCTACTTCCAGTTTTCTAAACTCCATTTCCAATCAGGCCCTAAGAGACCTCCTATTAGTTGATCTGAGCAGCACGTGGTGTGTCCTCTTTTTCGCTGGAGAAGGACAACACGCCATCTGATATGGTGTATGCTCTTTTTGAGCATTGAGATGACATTTGTAGTTTATGTCAATGTTGTATCTTGTTGATTCTTGTAAATTATGGGGTCTATCCTTATAGATGCGACCTTTGTGCTTCTTTATCCTTATTATAACTTGGATAAAATAGCTTATTAAGCATTGAAACTAACTCGTGTCTTGAAAAGATCATGGTGGTATTCCTTTTCTAGTAACTGATCTTATTAAGCACATTGATGCATAGGTTTTTTATGAGATAAATCGCCCATTGGCAACTCATCAGAACCATTTATGAGATAATGGAATGCTATTCTTCACTTCTTTTTTCAATTGCTTTTGAACAATTGCTCAAGCCTTGCTTAAACCTTGAAATGATTTTCCTGCTTATTGATGGATCTTTTGACAGTCTAGTTTGATTACATGATCAATTAATGTTGCTGATGCATGTTTACTATTCTTGCACTCAGGATTAGATACCGTAAGTTCTGGTAAAAAATATAACATTTACCATATACAAACTTGGCCCCTGAGCTCCACTCTTTGATATGCACCAAAATTATATGGGGTTGTTCACTGAAAACATCTATATGATGAATGCATTATCTGCAATAATTTAAATTGTATTAAAATTCTTTCATTCATCTGTTACTTTCTGATGAAATTTATCGTCAAATTTGTATTGGTCGCTCGACAGTAGGAGATTCTGCCGTACATGGCAGGAGGCAAAATTTTGGCTGTGTGCCAGTCAGGTGGAGAATTTGTTGCAAATAGTGATGGGTCCCTGTCTTACAATGGTGGAGAAGCCCATGCGATTGATATTGATCGTGATATGCTGCTCAAGGATCTCAAGTCAGAGATATCTAGTATGTTTCGCTGCAGAGCTGATACATATACCATCAAATACTTTCTTCCAAACAACAAGAAAACTCTTATCACAGTATCTAGTGACAAAGACTTACAACGCATGGTTGATTTCCACGGAGATTCACCTACAACGGACATTTATGTCATGAAAATCGGGAAAAAGGTCGAGACCAGGTATGCATTAGAAGTCTGTTTATGATATTGGTGCATGGTACTCGATAGTTTACAAGAAATAAATTGATGTTGCAGGAAAACTAAGAGTATGGTAGCCCACTCAAGCACCCCTACTGAAACCGCCATTGGCACAGATAATGCTTGTGATATTTTGGAGAAGTCCAAGCGGCCCAAGGTATGTGATGAATGGTACAATTTGATCACTGGCGTTGGACAATCATTCGATGGTATACATGCGTTACGTGAAGCACTCCACAAGTATGCCATTGCAAATAGATTTGTGTATAGATTTGTCAAGAACGAGTCCCTACGTTTAACTGCCGAATGTACTGTTGAGGGCTGTCCATGGAGGATACATGCATCCAGATCCCCAGGCCAGCAAGATTTCATAATCAAGAAATGGATAGAGACTCATACTTGTGGAAGGCAAGCTGATAAGGAGCGCAATCGTCTAGCAAACCAACGATGGGTTGCCAGTGTTATAAAAGACAAGCTACGAGAATCTCCAAATTATAGTCCAAAGGACATAGCTAATGATTTCCAGCGGGAGTATGGATTGAACTTGAATTATACACAAGCATGGCGTGGAAAATTCTTCGCAAAGCAGGAGCTGCACAATTCACATGAGGAGGCATGCAGCCAGTTGCCTTGGCTTTGCGAGAGGATACTGGACACAAACCCTGGTAGCGTTGCCACGTTGGAAACGTCAAACGATTCAAAGTTCTCTCTCTTTATTGCCTTCCATGCCTCCCTGAGTGGCTTTGAGCATGGTTGTCGCCCTCTTCTTTTTCTCGATGGAGTATCCCTCAAAGCAAGTAAACAATGGAAACTTTTGACTGCAAATGCAGTTGACGGTCAGAATTCTCTTTTCCCAGTTGCCTTTTCAGTTGTCGATGTGGAGACTCCAGCAAACTGGCATTGGTTTCTGGTGCAGCTGAAATCTGCGTTGTCAACGTCTCGCACCATAACATTCATGTCAAATAGAAGGAATGGCCTGGAGGAGGAGGTTACTCAAGTTTTCGAGGGAAGCTATCATGGTTATTGTATGCATCACCTGGAAGAGGATTTCAAGGAAAAGTTGGAGGAGGATGATGGGTTGACAACAGAAGCGAAGGATGCGATGATGGATGAGCTCAGAAAGTGTGTGTATGCTTGCAAAGCTGACAATTTCAACGAATGTATTGAAACCATTAAGATGGAATCTAAAGAGCTTGCCGAGTGGGTTTCAGCTGCTAAGCCTGAGCTATGGTCGAATGCATTCTTCAAGGGTTTACGCTATGCCACTTACAAATCAGATGCTTCTCAGGAGTTCAACAGCTGGGTTACGTCAAGGTATGAGCCGTCGGTGGTGCAGATTGTTGACATGATCAGGTGCAAGATGATGGAGATGATATACACTCGGCGAGAATCTTCAAATGCTTGGAGGGAAATACTGACACCATCCATGAATAAGCTGGTACATGAAGAAATTGCCAAGGCACGAAACCTTGAAGTGATATGTTCGACAGGGAGCGTGTTTGAGGTTCATGATGATTCTATCTACGTCGTCAACATCGAGACTTGGGAATGCACATGCCGAAGATGGCAGGTTACTGGTGTGCCGTGCGTGCATGCTCTTGCTGTGCTTGATCGCACTGATGGGTGCATATCAGAGTACTGCTCCAAGTACTTCACAACGGAGTGCTACCGCCTGATATACTCTTTGTCTATCATTCCAATACCTGATGCTGGTCGCCCCGGATTGATTGTTCCTATGAATGTGGACGCTGCAGACACAACTCCTCGTCCTCGTCGTAGTCGTAGGCAGGCTGGCAGGCCGAAGTCGAAGCCAGATGATCCACGGATAACTGTCAAGAGAGCTATCCGCTGCGGTAAGTGCCAGCGGATTGGGCATAACAAGCAAACCTGCAAAGCAAGCTTGTAGATGTTCTCCTTGCAGTTATATTGGGTTGGTCTGAGAGGATGTACATTATTTATGTGTAGAAGTAAAATATCTTCCAGATCCATATTATGGGAACATGTTATTTGATTTTGGACATAACAAGATAGTTTCTAGCTGAACTTTGGGGACAGATAATCATAGTTCAAACTGATGGTGCCCTTGTTTATTGAATGACTCAAACACTTGTCTCTGTTTAAATTGAGCTTGTCTTTGTGCATTTTTTTCACTTACATTGGTATGAATGTATCAGGATTAGATATGAAGCTGATGACAACAGAAAAGTGAGAATGCAGGAATTTTCTGAAGTTGAAAATTTTATAAGAATATATGGTTATGCTTTGAATATGCTTAGCTGTCTGATTGCACTTGATCATGCCCCAATTTATGTATCGCTAGAAAATATCATATTTTTTAGACGTGCATTTTTAAGTGATGAAATGAAAAAGGTCACAAGTTTACACTTATAAAATACGATATACATGACGCTCTCTCAGTATAAGAAGGGATAATTGAGTATATTTTGAGGTACAAGAGATGATGATATCTTTACTTATGCCAGTCCTACGCCATTGTACAAAATCATACATGTCGTTAGACAACATTTTAAGCAACGAAGAATTCCACAAGGAAGACGTAGCCCTCGCTATCATTAGTTTGTGTTCTGATAAAAGCTTTCAGCCTCCAATCCATCAGCTTTCATTGTCTTCAGGCTTGCTGCATTGTTCTTTCTGTGGCAACATCATCCATCACAAGGCCTGTCTTCAATCTCCTTGTACCTTGTGATAGCTAAGCACTCAAAGCTCCATCTAGAAGACCGAAAAATTGAGAATGTTAAGCCACTTCCCAAATATGACCATGTGTTTTGGCAAAAAAAATTCGTAAATTTTTACTTATATGATCGTTTAAGTTGAAAAAATGGCGACTTTATGGTCTTTAAGGTTGCAAAGAGACCATACTTGTTCTTAGAAATAGGACCAGATTCAATGTGAGTGAAATGATTGTAACCTCAAATTTTGACATCACCTCAACTATGAAAAACAAACTTTTTTTTTTTTTTCGTTCTGCTTTGTTTCACCTTCAAGAAAAGATTAAATCCCAACCCATAAGTGAAGCACTCGTTACTTTAATGTAGATGACTAAATAACTGTGATTGCGTACCTATTTGATCAGTCGTCATCAGATGTAGCATCCCATTTCCATGGGAAAACAGTTTATTGAATACTCATGCCACTGGAATCTTTGGCTCCCCGAGATTTACAAAAGCCTCAGCCCGATTCATGCGAACAGTGGCTGAATGCCAAGAGACAAGATGATCCATGAAGGTAGTCGCATATGTTTCTCTGTCATCCTGCAGAACGAATATTTGAGAATTAGAATCTTAGAACTTGATGTATGCACCAAATGCTGTTAAGTGTCCACAAACGCAATTGTATATCATTCTTGTTGTTGAACTCGGGCATATATTGTTACCAGATACAAAAATATTTGAAATCAGTTCCAGTGAAAAATACTCCAAAACCTTGAAAGTTTACAATACCTTGTAGTCCAGATAGTATGCGTGCTGTCACAATTGCAGGAAAAAAAAAAAACAGAGGGGTTATATATTGTCAGTGCTTGTGGGAAGAGGTTACAATAAGAAGTCAGAAAATTAAGATTTTGATATTACCTCCCACATATCCAGACTGATAATTGGCTGTAAAAGAAGTAACCAAGTACTAAGATCAGTAATGTCAGAAAGCATGAGAAGTACTCAGAGACTTCAGATGGAAATTAACATACAATATCTCCCCAAACGAGCGGACAGATGCCATTTGACGTTCTAACAACTGCAAGCTTTTTTTCCTCGGACTTTACTGAAATGGACGGAATAGCAGGACACCGTATTAACTCGCATGATAGGAATTGATGCGCATAATATTTACAGTTAAGAGAATTTTACTTCAGAAATGTGACTTAGACATTACAATATGCTTTTTTTTCTTTCCCCCAGCATCCATCCTTAGGTAAGTTGTCATCTACTATTAGCGTTGTGAATTCTGACTTGACAGACAATTCTGCTTCAAAAGCTCGGTAAAATTATTATATACAGAGTTCTCTCGCATGTCACGAACCTTAAATTGCTTTTAAACTATATTTATGAAGAAAATATTCAAAAAAATAAAATATATATTTCAAATGTTACTTGGAAATGTCATCTTGAATCAAAGGCCAACAGAAAGGCCAGATACCCAGAAAACAATATAATCAATACCAAAAACAAAAATAACTTTAGACTATGGTTGCCAAGATACTGCAACGTAAAATTTTTTATGCATGGGACACTCCCCTTTGCGACAGTTCCCCTACAAAGATGCTTAAAGTCAAGATTTCAAATCACGTACTCTATATTGGTATTGAACCATGGTTTTTGGTAGCAGAAATATCGAATATATCATGTCGGCAATATCTGATAAAAAATCAACAATATTGGCATATACTGGTACTGATATTTTAGAGACCTATCACATTGGATACAACAAAATCTGAAATAATATTTGCAACAAGAAGCAGCGTCATCTGACAGTCTATGATATCCAAAATCGGTAACTTTCAATGCATTATATCAGCAATATTGAATATAACAATAAAATATCAGCAATATTGGCAATATCAATAGTGATGTTTTAGGATCTATCGGATTGGAAACCTCAAAATCCAATTCCAATACAACATCTTTGATATGTATTGGTTTTGAGTAATATTTTGGAAACCTCAAAATCCAATACAAATTTTGTTATATGTATTGGTTTCAAGCAATATTTAAAACCTTGCTTCTAGTTATAAGCTTTGATGAGCTCACAAATGCCAGCTGTATCAAGTAATTTTTTTTTGTTTTTAAATAAATGATGGGCTGGATTGGTTATGTGGATCAAGTAGGAGATTAATTTCTTTTATTGTTTAGTTAAATGGATTACATGGTCATTATAAACACAGGACTTACAACCACATCTGTAAAATGTAAGTGTGTCGGCATTTCAATCTTCTCAGAAGATTATCCTAACTGGAAGCTTGACTCTAGCACACATGCATCCTGTGTAGGTTTAGCACCAATTTGACTGAAACCTTTTGGATTGGCCACATAAATCCTTTTTCATACTCAACTACGTTAACGGTTATCTTTAGCTAACCCAAACAGTTTTTACAAATTTCCTTTCATTCTAGAGGATTTAGAATAAGAGGTCTAGAACTAGATATCAATTGTGGGAGCAAATTAAATATGACTCACAGGTAAGCCACACCCAGCCAGATCCAAAGAGAGAAATGGCAGATTGTATAAATTCTTCCTTAAATTTGGAAAATGAACCAAAATCCTTCTCTATCTGTTGAAGTACACCTCCCCAAGGTAATTTTCCACCATCTGGTTGCATTGATTCCCAAAAGAAATCATGATTCCATACCTGCACATTATCAATCCTCAAGTTATCAAAAAAAAAAAAAAAAACATGGTATTTCTACCAAGGATAATCCATCTTCACATGCTTCTACCAGAAAAAATATGATATCTGACACCGGGGAAATCATAAAAGATTACCGCTATTATAAAGAAAAGTATGAGCACTATCTAGGATGAAAACCGATTAAAGTACTGCTCTTAAAGTGCTCTGAACAAAGTCCAGAAGCTCATATTACCTGAGCAGCATTGTTAAATTCTGGTAATGGGTTGCCATTGTTGTAAGTCACTTTAATAAGTTCCTCCATAGTGTGGCCATACAACGGGTTTTTTACGAGCTGCTTATTCAAACTTTCCACATAGTTTTGGTGGTGTTTCCCCCAGTGCAGCTCTAATGTCCTCTGGCTCATATACGGTTCCAATGCATTCTAGAAATACAAACCAAAGGGGGGGAAGGTAACTTTTAGAGAATTAATAGATAGAAGGAAAAAAATTTACATGTTAAAAACCTGTGTAGCACATTAACAACTATAAGACATTGAAAATTAACCTATTCATACAAATTAGAGTGCAACTGAAATTAGAATGGTTTGCTTACTAATTTATATGGAGGAGTTGTTAGGCCATAGAATGCCAGCAATTTAGTATCTCTTTGAGCCTGAGTAACTGGTCTCTTCTTCTGCAAATATTTCAATAAAATGGTTACATACAGTATTATAGTATGGAAGATGATAAAGCGCCTCATCAACAGTTACAGAGGGCAGACAATAGAATCTATACTCTCGAATTTGGACTGACGATGAAAAAGGTGTGATGTTGACTGTCTTAGTTGTAGATATAAGTCACAAATAGTTACAAACAGTATGCATATCCCTAAAGAAACTGCCCTAAAACCTCATCCATGAAGCAATGTATTACCTATCGTATATGTTGTCTTTTTGGTGAGACCAACTATGACAATCACAGCAATAATTGGCAGGACCTTCTCCATTGTTCTTGGAGTTGGCTTCATGAATCTTTAGACAGTTTTTTTTTTCACTAGAGAGATTTTCACAGTAAGTTGTATCTGTCTACTGTAACCTTCATATTTAGGAGCCATTATACACATTTAAACACCACTTTTGTACAAGCGCATTGTTTCCCATTGTACATGATTATGTCTAATTAGTTTCCCATGGATTCAACCTGTGACATAGTTTCTAAAAAGAGTGATGTAAAAAAAAGTAATACATAGAAACACTTTGTGGAAGAAGCAACGAACAGGAGAGTATAAAATACATCACGCAGATATAGATATCAACCTAACCAGATAGAAGATTGGTTTAATTCGGTCAGTAACATGAATAAGCCATGACTAAATTAGGAGTGCTTGAAGTTGAAAAAAAAAAAAAGAATATAATAAGTAAAAAAGGTTCCCACACCAAATTTAGTTTGCCATCAAGACTTGCATTAGATTGACAAACATCCATTTAGTCAAGCCTCTAAAAAGAGAGAAATATTGGGATATACAGGGAACTGTATGGCCAGTCCGACGATCGTACAACAAACAACAACAACAACTAAGCCTTTTATCCCAAGTATTTGGGGTAGGCTACATGAACCAAAAAAGAGAATCACGCCGGATCGATCACTTTGATATTTCTTCTCCATTCATTTCTATCAAGTAATATCTCCTTATTTAAACCTCTAAACTCCATATCTTTGCGTATCACCTCCATCCATATTTTCTTCGGTCTTCCCTTCGTTCTTTTAACTTGTCCTATATTGATAAACTCCCATTTTCGAACTGGTGCACTTGTAGGCCTACATTGCACATGACCAAACCATCGTAAGCGATTTTCTCGCATCTTCTCATCGATGGGAGCTACACCTACCTTAGTACGAATATGTTCATTTCTCACTCTATCTCTCCTAATGTTGCCGCACATCCAACGGAGCATGCGCATCTCTGCTACCCATATCTTATGTGAATGACGTTTTTTTATAGCCCAACATTCCGTGCCATATAATAAAGTTGGCCTAATAGCAGTCCTATAAAATTTTCCTTTCAATCTTAACGGAATGTTACGGTCGCATAAAACTCCCGTTGCTCTCCTCCATTTCAACCAGCCAGCTTGTATCCTATAGTTAACATCATTATCGATCTCTCCATCATTCTGAATAATAGAACCCAAATATCTAAACTGACCGCTCATTTGTATATCTTGCCTATCTAGTTTACAACATTATAATTTATGGTCCGTCGTTTACTAAATTTACACTCCATATACTCTGTTTTAGACCTACTCAATTTAAAACCTCTAGATTCTAATATATGCCTTCATAACTCTAGTTTGGCATTTACCCCTTCTCTTGTCTCATCAACTAAGACAATATCATCAGCAAATAGCATACACCAAGGTATCTCATCCTGAATGGTTTTAGTAAGCTCATCCATCACTATAGTAAATAAGAATGAGCTCAATGCAGATCCTTGATGTAATCCAATTGTGATAGAAAAATCACTAGTTAAACCACCACATGTTCTGACATTGGCCACTACTCCATCATACATGTCCTTAATTATGTCGATATACTTGATGTGAACTCTTTTCTTTATCAGTGTCCAGCAAAGTATCTCTCGTGGAACTTTATCATAGGCTTTCTCTAAGTCAATAAATACCATATGCAAATCTCTATTTCTCTCTCGGAATCGCTCTATAAGTTGACGAAGTAAATGAATAGTTTCTGTCGTCGATCGCCCCGGCATAAATCCAAACTGGTTCTCCGATATTTTAACAGTTTGTCGCAATCTATGTTCAATTACCCTTTCCCAAAGTTTAATAGTGTGACACATGAGTTTTATTCCCCGATAGTTAGAACAACTCTGAATATCGCCCTTATTCTTATACAGAGGTACTAGGGTACTCTTCCTCCATTCATTTGGTATTTTCTTAATTTGCCTAATTTTGTTAAAAAGATCTGTTAGCCACCTCACACCAATCCCTCTTAGGTATCTCCATACCTCTATAGGAATCTCATTTGGACCAACAGTTTTTCTTGATTTCATCCTCTTCAAAAACTCTTTTACTTCAGACTCTTTGATTCTGCGCATAAAATTACGATTTATATCCTCACATTGAATAGTAAGATCTCCTAAATCTTGAGTAAAACTAACATTATATAATCTATCAAAATAACTTTTCCATCTTTTTTTAATCTCTTCGTCTCGAACTAGAACCGTCTGATCTTCATCTTTAATATACTTTACAGTACATAAGTTTTTAGACTTTCTCTCTCTTATTCGAGCAATTCTATATATATCCTTTTCTGCCTCTTTATTATCTAACTTCTCGTACACTTGTTTATATAATTTAGTTTTTGCATTCCGAACAGCTTTCTTAGCCTCCTTCTTTACTAGTTTATACTTCTCAAAGTTTATTCTATTATTATTATTATTATTCTTCAAATCTCTATAAAGATCTCGCTTGATCTTAATAGTATTTTTTACCTCTTCATTCCACCATGATGTATCCTTACATGGTGGAGCACCGCCCCTCGACTCACCGAATATATGTTTAGCTATCCTTTTAATGCAGCTAGCAATTTTGTTCCATATTACATTAGAATCATCATAGTCCCTCCAATCTGCTTCTTGTACTACTCTATCTACAAAAACTTTTTGATTACCTTCTAATCGCCACCACTTAATCTTAGAATCTAATTTACACTTAATTTTTCTAAGTTTCTGTCTAATCTGAATATCTAAAACTAAGAGTTTATGTTGGGTAACTACACTCTCACCTGGCACTACCTTACAATCGATACAACTAGTTGTATCTACCTTCCTAGTTAAAAAGAAATCTATTTGGCTTGCATTCGATCCACTTTTAAAAGTAACTAAGTGAGAAACTCTCTTTTTAAACCAAGTATTCGCTAAAATTAAATCATAAGACAAAACAAAATCTAGAATTGAGTTACCTGCTTCATTTCTTTCTCCAAAACCAAATCCTCCATGTACACTATCAAACCCATTACGACTAGTTCCTACATGCCCATTGAGATCACCACCAATAAATAGTTTTTCTCTAATGGGTATTCTTTATACTATCTCATCTAGATCCTCCCAAAATTGATATTTACTGGATTCATCAAGTCCTACTTGTGGTGCATAGGTGCTAATGACATTAAAAATCTCTCCATCTAAAATAAATTTAACTAATAAAATTCTATCATCCTTCCTCCTAACCTCCACTACATCCCCAAGTAATTGCTTATCTATAATCACACCTACCCCATTATGGTTTCTATCTCTACCCGTATTCCAAAGTTTATAACCCCAAGACTCTATGACTTTAGCTTTCTCACAAATCCAGTTAATCTCCTGCACGCACAAAATATTAACTCTCTTTCTAATCATAATATCGACTAACTCTGCTAATCTACCTATAAGTGAACCTATATTTCATGATGCCAATCGAAATTTATGTTTATGAACTAACTTTTTTACCTCCACCCGCTCATTAAGATGTGAAAACCCTCTTATATTTGACACCACATCCGGGCGCCGACGTGGCGCGTCGCTTCTGGGTGACGACGTAGTAACCCTCACACATTTTTCACTACATCCAGACTCCGATGTAGCGCATCGCTCAGTAGAGAACGCCCCAACGAAATTCATATTTTTGCTCATTTCATAAAATGTGCAATATTTTACGTTGGCTGTCACTGACCTACCACAACCCTCCTCCTTTATCCTGGCTTGGGACAGGCAGTGCATAGCACTGGCGGAGTTTGTCCGACGATCGTACAGTTATTTTAAAAAGACAACAGACACTCTCAACGACGATTCCTCATAAAAACAGGTGATTTAATTGGATCAATGTAGGTGATTTAATTAAAATCACTGTAGGTTTGAATGAGAAGGCATCAAGCAGAGACGCAAGAGAATAATCCAACAGCGAGTGCTGACAACAGTTTTGTGGCATTCCACGGAGATGGGAAAAAATGCCTTGCTAGGATTTCACACTTGCGAAGCCACCATGATTGAGAATTGATTTGGGCAAGCGGAGGTTGGTGTTGAGGTGCCATGTTGGTCATGATATTTATCAAAATGGTGAGAGATAAAGCCATTAAGATCTTAGATCTTCTCTTCTCATATTTATTCTCTTGAATATTGGGTAAAATTTGAGAGGTGAGAGTAAAGCATTCGTGGTTGATTATAGTGTCAAATCCTAACATACTATCTCAATCAATTTTCTCTCATTTTATCCTCAATAGGAGTAACCTCCAACTATTACACTCATTGTTCATCCTAAGTTGTGCTTTGATGTCAAAAACAAAGTGTTTTGTGGTGTTTTTAAAGTGCGTATTTTGAAGTATTTTGGTGATATGGGTTTTGGAGTGCTCTCATCATGGATTTTAGAGTATTCGAAATTATACTTGAGACTTGAGAGTTTAGTTTTCTCATAGGTTTTCGTGCATTTTTAAAACATGTAAAGACAAATATGTTCAATTAGGAAAAATAAAAGTACATGGGGGAGAGTTGGAAAAAACAAAAGAGAGGATATTTCTGAATAAATAATTCAGAACACTCCAAAACACTCCAAAACACTCCGATTTGGAGTATTTTAAAAAACACATGTTCCGGTGTTTTGGGGTGTTATAAGAAAACTTCAAAACACCTGTTTAAAAACTCCCAAGTAAGTATTACTATGAACACTTCGTAACATATCCCTCTAAAACACCCCAAGACACTTCGAAATTAAGCTCCCAAGCATAGCCTAAGTCTATTGGTGTATTACCACTCATCCACCCTTGGAACATGAATTATGCGAAGGGCTAAAACATATCTTCCCCATCCTCCATTTATCCAATTTCTTAATTATTTCTTTAACTTTCCTATCTTTAATCATGCTTTAAGGAACTTCACAGGGTATTTCTCAATCCATCTCTGCACTCTACAACCTAGAAAATAACCCATTAATACAATCAAACTTCCAACTTCAAACCTCACCCAAACAAAAAAATAATCAATAATTTCTCCTCGAAACAACTACAAACAGCTCAAACTTCAAAACTTCAACAGCCATGAAATATTAACCAAAAATTATGAAAAAAAAATTAAAAGCAAGAGATTGAGGCAATTACCGAGCGTGGGTCATTGATTTTGTGGGGATTGGTGAAGAGAGGAGATTGAAAATGGAAGCGGCCGCAGGAGTTAAGCAGCAGCAGTGAAGGAGAGCCCATCTCGCGATAAAGTAATCCAGCCAAAGATTTTGGGTTTTGTAGTTAGCGGGTTAACGAGTCGGGTTTGGATATGGTTACGGGAGGGGAGTTTCTAAAGGGGCACACCTTTTTTTTCCTAGTGGGCCCACTTTAAAACTTTCCCTTTTCTAACAAAATTGACCTAAAAATTTTAGACCATCTTATACATTCATTTAACCTCAGATCTTCTCTCTCTCCCACGCGGACAGGTGCAGGTTTTAGTTTTTTTTTTTTTAAGCTTCAAATCTAATCCAATTTACTTGATATGTTCCTCTAGTAGATCATCTCGTGTTTTGAAGTCGAAAATTTATTTTATTTTCGTATATTATTTCCTAAGAAATCCTACAAAAGGTGAATTTTTGAGTTGTGTCGCACTCGATGAAAATGAAGAATACAAACATGTCATTGGTTCCATTCGATAACGATGGATAAATTACTTCTTGATAGGAAAAATCTATAATGGGGTGTAATTTTCAGAGGAAAAACAATGTATAAATCACTTCTTAAAGGAGACATTGAAACTTGATATGTTCGGAGTTGTGGCAATTCGTTCAGACTTCTAGTTTGGCTAATAAAAGACTTATCTGGACTGGAACTCCAGACAGTAGACCATCATCCAGATTTCCAGTTCGAATAAATAGTATTTCATCTAGACCGGAAGAACGGATGAAATTCTATTCATCCGAACTGAAAATTCGGACAGTGAACTGTCATCCAGACTTCCAGTCTGGATAAATGTCTTATCATCCGGACCCCTTCTAATGTTATTCTTAAAGATTTGCAGCACTATAAACATCACAATGAAGCTTGCTGATATAAGAAATTTTATAATTTGGAAGAAATCTACTCAAAATTGAAATGAACTATACAAGTTACAACCATTATAAGTTAAAATCAGGTAACTGAAAAAACCAACATAATGTAACTGTGCCAGTGTATGAACAAGCTACTAACCAAGTCAAAATTACATAATATCGATAAACATCATCATACAAGAAACATGTAAATCTACAAAGTCCTCATTCATTCACTGGAATCTTGTTAAGAATGTCAAAGAATGATTTAAAGTTTCTCTCAAAAATCCCACCAATAATCACCGCAAGAACACTTGGTGGAATTGATTGGTATCTCTCACGACAATCTCTCTCCCAACTAGATGTGAACTTAGGGTGTGTTTGGCTCAAGGAAATAATGCAAGTTAAGAAAAAAATTTGAAAAGTAACTTCAAAATAGAAATAAGAGGAGGGTATTTTTCTTGTATTTGTTTGCTAAAATTAGAAGAAAGAAGTATATTAGGAAGTGAAGGAAATATTATTTAATTAATTAAAATATATATTATCTATCTTATTTTATTTATTTTTTATGGAAAAAAGTAACACTTTTGAATGATAATAATGATATAAATAAAAAAACTATTTTTTTTTATCTTATTCATTTACTTCTCCTTAAACTCTTCCAATCCAAAAGTGTAAGAAAGAAGATTTTAGAAGTAATATGCCACATAGACGCCACCTTATTATATAAGAAATAACTTCTAATTTTTTTCTTGACCAAATAAACACTTGAAATAATATAAGTAGACTTACTTCCACTATTTCCATACGAACAAACATACTCTTAGTAGCCATGTGGCAGTCCACGCAAACTTGAAGATTCTTCGCCACTCTACCTGTAGCCCCCGAAGGGGTACTTATAATGGCAAACGTCATCGCGAGCCTCTCGCTATGATCACACAAGAGCTCTCTTCGGCTCCTCATCTATGTTGTGGATCGCGTCCTCGTTATTGTCTGCGTACCCTTCTCGCGCCATCAGCTCCGTAAGGACTTCCCAAGCCTCGCATATATGGGGTTCAACACGATCTATGCACTAGTTTATCTCAAAATATATATGAGAAAATGGAAAATTCATCGACCATGCTTAAGTGACCCAATAAAATTATTACACGTAGAGGTAACAAATAAAAGAATTTCCTTAACTGTCATTTAAATGGTTCAACATGTAATAATTTTATTGGACTACCTAAGCGGTAGTGAAAGAAGTCCCTCTATTTTGATGTAAGTGAATTTTCCATTTACTCAATATATATATATATTTGTTACATAAAACAATATATGGGTTTGCCCCTAATTTTAAACACCCAATAAAATTATATAGTACACCTAGAAATTGTCTCTTATTGCATCTTTTTCTCTCCTCTTCGGAAAATGTTGCATGTTAATAAGGGGCCAAAAGAAAACTTCCAATGACAGTGAAAAAAAATATATTGTTGTTATTATGAGTTCATAATGTTATTTTGCTTTCTAAAGCAAAAAATCTTAATGATAAAGATGAGCACAAATTTATTTCTGTGTGCAACGAGATTTTTGAGGCCATCGTGCTTGATAGGTGTTTTAAAATCAAATGGTAAAAGATTTAAAATTATTCGTTGTTATTGTAACGTAAACCTCTAATACTTTTGTGAGCGTTACTAATTTTATTAGAATACATTAATTATATGTATATATGTGTATCTTTTTTGCTTTCATATGCTTGGTTTATACTCCTCAAATTCTATTTTCAAGAAATTAGAAATAATGGATTAACTGCGGGGACAAAAAATATTATAGTTAATGTTAATATTTTTTGAGAGAATGGCTCGTAGCCTCATATTATAGTTATATTATTGTTAAAATCAAAATACACAAAAAGGCCACATCAACAAAAGTCACAAGGACAAATACGTAAATAGCCACCAGATATTTTTCCAAGGGGTATATATGAAAATTCAAGGGAAACGTGTCTCGCTGCAAAATCTTGTTTCCTTAGGGTTTTCTCTGCCCTTTTCTATATCTCATCAAAGTTTCTGCCTTTTTTTTTTTCTTTTTTCTTTTTTGCTCTTAATTTCACTGGAAAATCGAGGCGAGCCCATCAGCTCGGTAATCTCCTCTCTCTCTCTCTCTCTCTCCCCCCCTCTCCCCCTCTCCTTTTGATTCTCGTAGAAGCCCTAGAAAAACCCTAGTCGATCTCATTTGTTCGGGGGATTGGGGGCGCTGATCTCGATCTGAGGTCCCAGTGGTATGGGGAGATTCGGTTTGGGGATTTATTGAATTCGTTGTCTATCGTAAGTTTGTAGTTTGATTACTGAGAAAGTTTGCAGTTTTCCCTCTTATTTCTTTAAAAGATTCGATTTTTACGTATTTTCAATCTGGATTTAGGGTTTATCTTGTAAAATGGGCGGAAGAGGGTGATGTGGTGGAAAAGGCGTGACTTTTTAGGGTTTTTAGCATGCAAGTCCTCCATTTGGGGAATAATATGAGCCGCCTGTTTAATTGTTATTGTTATGAAGAACTGTCTCTGGGGAGTTTTTTGCAAAAAAAATATTTTAAATTTTTGCGGAAAGATCCTTTTGGTATCAGTTTCTTACATGAGCTTTTGGAAATTAGATGTTGAAGTTTGAAGGTTGAAAACAGGATTAAGCACAAGGTTTCCTAATTGTAGGGATACCCCAATTCTGCGATTTCTATTTTTGCAAGCTTGTTTGGGCAAATTCTATTCCTTTAGCAGTTGAGGAAACTTTAATATCTTAATTGTTAAATTATTGGATTTGTCTATTTGGTTGCTAATTACCAGCAACCTTAGCATCTATGATTCTGTTTTGTAAAATGTCTAAACTTTCTTCAATGATCTTCGATTTGCCCTATGCTTGATGGGCATCCTCTTCCACTTTTAAGTGATTAAGGATCAAGTTGTTTGTAATTTTCAATCGGCTCATCTTAAATTTCATCCTAACTGTTTGAAATATCGTTGGTCTTGACAGCTAAATTTAAGTTCAACTTAGTCTTCCAGATAGCTTTAGTGCTTCTACCCGGAAGAGTTACGTGTGCTTCTCTGATGCGCGATTTTTGTGAAACAAGCTAAATTGTGTATAAAATCCTTGCATAGGATGTTTGAAAGAGATTTCTTATTTTTCTCATCATATTTGGTGTGGTCTTTACCTCTAATTCTTTGAATGGATGACTAAACCTGTTGTGAATTTGATCTTTGTCTGATTATATAAAGGCTCCCTGGATCGGTATTCTCGAAGCATTCTTCACACTTCTTTATTGCTGCCATATTTATGCCCTCAATTTGGATATTTAGGGTTTTTAATCCTTTTGTACTTAAGGTTGTTCCAGCTTAATTCGTTAAGTCATGCAATTCAAATGTATCCCATGTCTCATGTTTTTGTTGCAGTTCATAACTTCACCTAAAAGGAACCTAGTTCCCTCAAATGCGTACTCATATGTTGGTATAAACAGGTACTTGAAATATATATTGTGAGCGAATACCTCATGTATCGATAAAATCTTCCACAAGCACTTCACTGCTTCTTGTTGTCTCAGTAAAAGCATGTTTTTGTAGACATTGGAAGTTCAACAACACAAGGCACACGCATGTTTACCATCTATGCTACTGCTTATAAATGCACAATAAAGTCAACAATATAATTAGTCTGGGGGATGTGTATTAAAATTATGATTAGTTAGGTATTTATTAATATGGTTGGTAATTGCCTTGTAATTCTTCTAGACGGCATGTAAATCCCCTGTATCAGTTTAATATGCTATCGAGTTTTCTGTGACTTGAGATATTGCACATACTATATGATTCTCTATATTCACATGGCAGAAGTTCTCATGATGCTCTTAAGGTGTTTCATGTTTTAGGCAGAAAATTTGATCCTTTCTTGTAGTAAACTTTTGTGTAATCTTGCTTCTTGCATTGCGATTATGAATACAGGTCATGTTATACAACTTGATCCTAATTGCAATAAAAGCTGGAAATGGTCATAGAGAGATTAGACTTTAGATTTTAAAATCTTAATGTGCCATAATAAAGGTAGAAGAGAACTAGTCATTTTATTTTATTTATATTTCATTTTTTAATAATGGCCATAGCCAGTCCTGAACCTGGGCATCCCATTACCCACTCCCAACGTGGCTGGTCATTTTACTGATATACTATTTTAAGATGTTCATATAGTATGCCATTGTTATATTTCATGTGTTTCATGTTTGCATTTCTCTGATAGCAAGCAATTGTGGCCACTTGCTAGTTTGCTGGATAGTCCTATCATGCCAATTTTTAGCTATATTTCATGAGTTTTATACTTCTTTTTCCCTGAGATGTAGGCATTTTCCAACAATGGTAGAGGGGACTATTGTGGCCATTTGCCAGTATGGTGGAGCGTTTACCACAAGTAGCGATGGATCTCTGTCTTATAGCGGAGGAGAAGCTCGTGCTATTGACGTTGCCAGTGACATGTTATTGGAGGAATTCAAATCAGAAATTGCTTCAACATTTGATATTGACATGAGTGGCATGTCCATCAAGTATATACTTCCAAGCAACAGACGGATTCTTATCACAATATCTAATGACAAGGATTTGCAGCGAATGGTTTCTTATAACATGCATGCAATGTCAACTGAGGTGTATATCTTAAATAAGGTTGACAACAGGTATCTATCTTGATAATATTATCATTATCTATGTTCATTACTCGTTCACTGAAAATGCATTAACAAGTAATGCATTATTCATGTAGGTCAACTAGGAGCACTGTAGCTGATTCCAGAACCTCAATTGCTGCTGCAGAACAGACTGGCAAACGGAAGAGACCAACGTCCGGGGCCAGGTATCCCTATAATGATATTGTTATGCATATTCACTGTAAGCCACATTAAATTCTAAGAACCTAGTATTTTTATAGGGCAACTAAAACAAGGTTGCAGGCAGCTGATTCCTGTACTCCCGCTGTTGCCAACCCTTTTACTGCAACTGCTGTTGCTAATGTCGGGCAAAAAGGACCAACTGTCAATGAACATGTTGAGAACAGGTAACTAATCTTGTAAACTAGGTGAACCTATATTCTTTATCCGTAAGCTACATGGGGAATATGTTGTAATATACTTGGTGAGGTATGCATTTGGTGCTTGTACTTTATTGTCCACCAAGGTAGTAATCCCTGTGTCATCTGTTTTTTCTTTACCGTAAATTTCAGCCGTGCTAACTGGGGTTACTGTGCAATACATTAGCCAAGGTGTAAAGTATGGTAACTGATATTGGTATTGGTATCGGCCTAGGGTTTATTGTGTCGGAGTCAGAATATTGGTTATATCATATAAACAATTTTTCAAGGCTGTTTTTTAGGTTCTAATATCGAATTGCATACCTCATCGTTATTAGCTGATAACTAAAACCTTTATATTAGAATTCTGGGAGACATGTATTCCTTCGACTCAGTCTACAATGTGTTTTAAGATTCTATTTATACTATTTAGTCTCTGTTTTCTGTTTCTGAATATAGCTGCAGAATTATTAATTTCCTTACAGTTACGTTTATATTCAAGTTTCTATTCTGTGCAGTGCATCTGGACTCATGGAAGTCCACTCTGACTTTCCAATCTTCATGACATCTGCTGCTGAAGATATTAGAAAGCAAGGATTAAATATTGACAATTTTGATGAGAGGTAACTGCTGGGATGCCACTTTATTTTGTTTTTCAAGAAGCTTATATTAGAAATCAATGGAAATCATTAGACATGTTCTTGCAGGGAAACTAGGAGCATTCTGGCTGATCCAAGCACCCCTCTTGTTGCCACTCTAGCGAGCTCTGATGATGCTAGACCTCTTAACATGACCACTCAGTGGGAGGATGTCATCACAGGTGTGGGGCAAGAATTTGACAATGTGAAGGAGTTTCGTGGTCAGCTATGTAAATATGCCATTGGCAAAGGATTTGTCTACAAATTCGTGAAGAATGAAAGTACTCGTGTGACAGTAAAATGCAATGAAGAGAATTGCCCATGGCGAATACATGCCTCGGAGTCTTCTCAAAAGCAAAAGTTTGTGATTAAAAAAATGAACAATGTACATACATGTGGCGGAGGGAATGGGAAAGATGGTCAACGGAGAGCAACAAGGCAATGGTTGACGGGTATTATCAAGGAAAAGTTACAAGCTTCCCTCCCGTGCAAGCCTAAAGAGATTGTAAGAGAACTCTTTGAGGACTATGGAGTGAGCTTAACTTATTCCCAAGTTTGGCGAGGTAGGGAAGATGCACAGAAAGAGCTTTACAGCATGCTCAAGGAGACATATAGCCAGTTGCCATGGCTGTGTGAGAGAATATTGGAAACTAATCCAGGCAGCGTTGCCTTACTTTCTGCAAGCATTGATTCAAAAGTTCGTCGTTTTTTCGTGTCTTTTCATGCTTCACTTCATGGTTTTGAGAAAGGTTGTCGTCCCCTCATTTTTCTTGATAGAATTCCATTGAAGGCAAATACACAGTGCAAATTGTTGGCCGCTGCTGCAGTTGACGGTGATGATGGTATCTTCCCGTTGGCCTTTGCTGCAGTGGAGGATGAAACTTCTGATTCTTGGCTATGGTTCTTGTCACAGTTGAGGTATGCTGTGGGAGCATCTCGTGCCATTACCTTTGTATCCAGTAGGCAGAAGGGCTTAGATGAGGTAGTCCCTCAAGTTTTCGAAGATAGTCATCACAGTTACTGTTTGCGTCATCTCATAGAGGATTTCAAAGCAGAATTGAAGAAAGGTCCATGGTCACAACAAGTTAAAGATGCAATGGTTGATGATTTTATACGTGCTGCCCAAGCCTGCACTATTGAAGATTTTAATGTATCCATTGAGAGCATCCGGAATGTTTCTACAGGCGTCGCTGAATGGGTACTGGCTAGCAAGCCTGAAAATTGGTCAGATGCCATTTTCAGGGGTTCCCGGTATGACCACTTCTCATCCAACATTGTGGACTCATTTAACAACTGGATTCCAGTGAAGTGTGAGTCATCCATAGTACAGATAGTTGAAGCTATAAGAAATAAATTAATGGAGACGATACAGCTAAGAAGAGAGGCTTGTAGCAGTTGGATGAGCACATTAACACCATCTATGGAACAGAAGTTGGAGAGGGAGATGTCAAAGGCACGAAAGCTGAATGTCCTATGCTCTTCTGAAACTGTGTTTGAGGTACGCGGTAATACAATTTATGTCGTTAACCTCCGTACTTGGGAGTGCACATGCCGAAGATGGCAGATATCTGGGTTGCCATGCCTACATGCTGTTGCGGTCTTCAATCGAATTAACAGATCCGTGTACGATTACTGCTCAAAATATTTCAGAACAGAATGCTATCACGAAGCATATTCAGAATCAATCCAGCCAATACCCGATATCCACAGCATAGATTTCAACACTGGTTCAAACTTATACCCTCCTCCAGCTCGTCGCCCGCCAGGACGGCCAAGGAGGAAGCGATTTAACCCTAACAAGACAGTTACAGTGGTCCGTCTCTGCAGCAGATGCAAAGCAGCAGGGCATAACAAGGCAACCTGTGAGGCTTTTTTGTAGATCCTTATGCTACCCTTTAATGTATATTAGGAGTAATTTAGTCTTATATATGGACTTGTTGGCTTCCATAAATACATTTTGATGCCTAAATTTTATTTATTATTCATATCTTTTTTGGTAAATATTTTTAGTCCGAGGTCTTCTACAGAGTCTTTTTTAAAAAAAAAAATCTGAGGCCCTTTATAGATTATTTTTTTCTGTTAACTGTGTATAAGCGGATCCTGAAATCAACAGGAAGGAGCTATACCTTTGTTTCTGAAAGTAGTCAGGCACAAACTGATGATAGTACTGATATATGTAGCATAGGATTGATTCATAATGACTGATAATGGTGCCAAGTTCCTATGAGCCTACATTCTGAGCTTAATTATATACAGAGAAGCAAGTACCTCTATACAGATTTACGGTCTTTAGCAGATTTTTGTAGTAATGCTTACAATGACATGAAGTATTGCTAACTTGGCAGCACCGATAGCTGTTGGCAAAGGGTTGGGAAATAGAAATGTTGCTTCAGCTGCATTTTCCTTGTTCGTTTTGCTACAAAACTACAACACAAGCTACACAAATGAAGCATTTGTCATAAATTTGTTGTAAAATTCTGCAGCAATAGCTGCAAAGAATTTGGCTGCAGCAAATGCTGCAAGATTTTGCTGTAAATTTACAGCAAATCCTGCATTTTGCTACAATTTTGCAGCAAAACATATAAGAAAATGTGGCTACAGCCGGGTTCCCATTTTCCAATCCATTTTCTATAGTCAAGGAGTTTGTATTCAGATATCTTGAGCATGTTACACAGCTTAACAAGAAAACATCCAACTCTCTTTGCCGCGAAAAGTTCTTCAATATATTAGGAATAAGTTGCAAAAATTGGAGAAACTTGAGGTGTATCTTCTTGCAATATACTTAGAAGTCAGGGACCTAGAAATTAAAGTACTCCTCTTTAAAATTATTTCTAGCCCCTAGATTTGACTTTCAATTTCCTATATAGCCCCTACGAGCAACACTCGGGGAATTTCTAGAGGGGCACGACTTTTTTTTTTTTTTCACTTTTTTTTTTTTTTTTCTCTTAGTGAGGGCACTTAAAATTTTTTCTTTATTTGCTACTTTGCTATTTAATTTTATAGATAAAAATGCCCCTCCTTCACCCTGCCCCTCCTTCACCCTCCCATCCTCTCTTGATTATTCTTGCCCGTAAATTGTAGAGAAAAAAAGAAATCTGATTTTCCAACCAAACCCAACTTTTCTCTTGATTGCTTACTCTATTTCAGTAAATTATCTCAGAAATTAAAGTTTATATTTGACTAAAATCTTCTATTTCATCATTAAGCCCTAAAAAAGAAGATCAAAATTGTTCTTTGGTGGGCCTTCGGGAAGAAAATGGAGATGCGCAACATGACAATGATTCCATTCGACGATCAGAAGTCTTTCGAAGTATGAATCCATCATTTTCTTCGAATTTCTACATTTTTAATTTAAATTTTAGATTTAATTACCAATGAAATAGGTTGAAAGAACGGTTTTGATTTCACAGCGGTTCCGGGGATAGACATGTCTGTCCCCTTGATCCGGGCTTGACAGCCAGGATCAACTAGGGGTGATCCGGGACTATAAATCCGGATCACCCCTAGCTGATCCGGGCTGTCTAGCTCGGATCAAGCAGACAGAGACATCATGTCTTCTTGATCCGGGTTAGACATCCCAGATGAACTAGGAGTGATCCAGGACTGTAAGTCTGGATCACCCCTAGTTGATCCGGGCTGTCTAGCCCGGATCAAGGGGACAGACCTGCGTTTCTCTCCTTAATACGGTATGCACATCCCGGATACAAATAAGTTTATCCAGCATAAAATATATATAATATAACCCAAACAAACATAATTACTTGTCCATATTTTAGAGCCCGGATTTGTTATCAAAACACATAATAATGATATCCAAAACTGAATTCCATGACATATAATAAATAGAGTGGAAGACAAAGAACAACGACAATATAAAGTCGACATATCTTCAGTTCATTCATACCTTTAAAGATTTAGTTACATAGTGATATCCAAGACTGAATTCCTGCTACAAAATAAGTAGAGTGTAAGACGGAACAATAATGACAACATAAAGTTACTAGAATGGACATAAGGGACATAAAACAACAAAGACACTATAAATTCACAACAACAACAACGACAAAATAATTGTCAAGCTCAATATCATACATGTCAGGACTACTGGTATTGTTCAAGATTACATGTATCATCACTAGAATGGACACATAACCTAGGATAGCATCACATCTCCACAATAAAATCTCAGTTGTCATAATAGGGTTAGTTCCTTGAAATCACGTCTTTATATATTATATGGGTGTATGATTCCTTTTTCTTCATCAAGCAGTATCATGCTTTCATGCAGAGGAATATCATCAAACACCTTTTGTGCAGTCGCAATGTCCCTACAGTGGAGTGGACTGTAGTGTCGAGTTGCGCCGACGATAGGCAGGCGCAGGACTTCAAGAGGAAGGGGAAGTTGAGGTGATCCGCGGGTTGGCCGGAGCGGAGCATGAGGATGTAGAGGGGGGCCGAGCGGTTAGGGGTTTTGGTTCGAGAGAAGCCGCGAATAATGGTATTGTAGAGGAAAGTGGTAAATGGGATCGATATGAAAAGCCAGTAGGAGTAGTCGATGTTGCCAGAGTCGGAGATTACGGTGAAGAAGAGGAGGTTGGAGGTGAGAAATGGGTCGCCGGAGAGGCCGAGGGTGGTGACTTGAGCGTGGATTTGTTTGAGTTGGGACATAGATTTGTACTGGTTGAGACGGGAGGTGAGGAAGTGGAGATGGGGCGGCATTCGAAGCGGAGGAGAGGGAAAAAGAAGGACAGTTGAGAAAAATATGGGTATGCTTACTAAGAAAACCCCCTCTTTTCAAAAGAGGGGATGGGCTCACTAAGAAAAGTGGGCTCACTCAGACAAAAGGTGTGCTCCTTTGGAAATACCAAACACCTGTCGGATCCAAATCCAAACCCGAACCCGGATCTCGAAATGACTTGGGTCTGATCGCGTGGATCCAACGGCCACCGAACCGAATCCCCTCTTCCTTTTCTCTGGAACTGAGAGAGAGAGAGAGAGAGGAGCGAGAGAGATCACTGGAGTGAGAATCCACGATCGAAGCGCCCACAATCCTAGCTTCTGGAATCCTGTAAGTCTCCATTCATTGAAAAATTTCAAACTTTAACCCGATTGAATCGATTCCCTTAGTTTTTTCCGCCCACTTTTTCCGTTTCATTCATGATAATTTCTGTAAATTTTGATCAATTTTCCTCTTTCTTAGCTATAATTTTTCACTTTCTTCTCTATTTTAGTAAAATTTTAGAATAAAAGACCCCTCTTTGCATAATTAGAGGGTTTGCCCAGTTGAGCTAGGGTTTTTGTTTCCTCATGCATGTGTTCGTGGTTAATTGGTTGCAGCTCCAAAGTTGTGATTTTGATGGGAATTTCTGTTTTTGGGAAGTGTAATAGTTGTATATCTTCTAAAATGTCAATGGGGTTAGTTTTTTCCTACAATTTTGGCCTCTCTCTCGAGTAACAGTGTCAGCTTGGGAGTAATTGGGATCATTTGTGTGTAATTGGTTGTAGCGAAGAGTGTTGTTAGGAGTAAAATTATCATCTAAGCGTTTTCCCATCCAAATGGGTTCTTAGAGCATTATTCAGGAGCTCCAATAGTAATATTGCATTTTAATGCATCATTTCCTCACCATATTTCAAGTAGTCATATTGTTGACGTAATTGTTGTTTTAATCAATGTTGAAAAAATGCGTATGGAACCCATTATATTGTGTTGTTATAGCTAACACAAACCAAGTACTATGTAATGGTTAAAAATAACTCAGTGCAACGTAACCACGTTATTTATTGTTATGTTACGTTATTGTACAATTATTTATTGTTATTTTAAAAATAATTTTGAGACTGTTGCTAACTATTTTGCTTTGATTGTTTACTTGATTTTTTTATTATTTGCTTGTTTGATTGTTTATGGAATTTTAGCTTGATAATTTGTGATTATTTATTTATTTTTATTGCAGTAATTTCACTCTGGTTGAAAAATTATAAATAAGAAGAATTAAGCAATACAACAACAACAACAACTAAGCCTTTTATCCCAAGTATTTGGGGTAGGCTACATGAACCAAAAAAAGAATCACGCCGAAATTCGCAACCAAAAAAAGAATTAAGCAATACAAGATATAAATTTCATTGTTGGTCATAATCGGAACGGAAATAATTAACTTTGAAATCTTGTTTTATTATTTAGCGAGATTGCGAATTTAATGTAATTTATAATGATAAATGAGAAAATTATCTTGAAACTTGTTAAAAACTTAGAATAACTTCCATTTGTTATGGAATATTTTTCTTTCTTAGGATTTTTTGCATTTATTTTCTAATTTATAAAAAAATATTATTATAATTTTTTTTACTAAATAAATAGGAAATTGTGTAAGTTACGTTATGTATTACGTTATATGCGATGTAACCTAATGGAGATACATTACTATTATCGTTATTTTAAATATTGGTTGATAATTACTATTTGATGTCTTCTTGCAGCACACATGCAAAATGTTCGGAATGTTGGTCTAGTAGCTAAGTATTTTGCACTTGCTTTGTAAACTGGTTTTTTTAGGTAGAGCTTATGGTCCTAGGAATTCCTAAGTAAGATGCATTCAGGATAGGATAGATTTATAAGACTATAGGAAGTAGTTATAGTTGACCTATTATGTAATTATATCGAATGAACTATTAGGTGCTTTCTCTGTTTCTTGTAACTGTTCACTTTAAGCCATTGCATAATATGGAAAGTAATTAGTATGAGGGAAAAGCTAATAATTGTGAATTTTATTCCAATTGTAACCCTAAAATGTTCTCATTTCTTCAATAAGAACATGGAAATATCCAATGATTGGTGGGAAACATTCTACAATATGTTAAGAAAGACCAAGTTGTTTTCATTATTAATAAGGCAAAAAAGGCGAGAAACTTAAGGAATATTATTATGCAATACACCTAAAGAAAGGGTTTTCCTCATAAATAGCCCTTAGTTAAATAAAGTAGGGAAAGTTGTGTCCCATAGACTGACTTCCTATTTCCTATATTGCCCCTATGAGCACAATGAACGCTTATTGGATGTAAACCCAAACCTGAATCTGAATCTTTAAATTACTTGTATCTTATTGTGTGAATCCAACAGCCACACAAGTCAGAATTGTCCTCCGTAAATAAAGTAGGGGGAAATTGCTCAAGCCCCTCAGATTAATATTCTAGTTGCTAAGCACTTTGCACTTGCCTTGTAAACTGGTTTTATCTAGGCAGAGCTTATGGTTCTAGAAATTCCATGGTAAGCTACGTTCAGGATAGGACAAATCATTATTACCTAATTTACTTTATTCCCCTCATACTGTGACCTAGTTCGTGCATAGTGATGGTAAATATGCGATTCAGATGCCAAAATTGGCAACGCTAAAAATAATAGGAGAATTAATGACTAACTAATTTAATCAACTTTTTTATGTATTTATCTTTAGTATGTAGCCTCTTGGTATTCACACATTAAAGAAATAATACTGTATATTTATCAAAATAATCTTAAAATTACTCTCAAGTGTATCATGACCTTAATATCTATCCGATTAAGTATATCCTTACCACGTATCACTCAAAGTAGTGTGTTGCATACATGTACTTATACTAGGAAATGAAGTGTACCGCAAATTCTAAAACATTGCGACAGATCCATAATAAGTCAAGAAATAGTTAATTAATCATATTTGAATGAATTATAAGGTAATCCCACTGTTTTTTTAACTGTCCATTTTAATTTATCCTTAAAAAACTCTTATTATTCCTTTAATAATTACTCTAAAAATCAATGGGAGGAGAGATAGTGGAGGAGAATAGGAGATTGTGGGTATTAATAGGGTATTTTAGAGAATAAGGGAATTAATGCTAGTTGGAAATCAACCAAAAGCTAAAAAGTGACTGTTGAAAAGATGCAAACATGTAGTAGTATGTTAATCCAGGAGTGCTTTGTTTTTTTCAATTCAATCCTTCATATTATCTGAGGTTCGAAGTTATATTTATTTTGACAGACGCATGTGGTTGAGAAATGACCATGACGGCAGAGACAGTGGTAGCAATTTGCCAATCTGGTGGGGAGTTTGTTACCAAAGATGATGGGACTATGTTATACACTGGTGGAGAAGCTCATGCACTTAATATCAATCGTGACATGCCACTTGATGATCTAAAAATGGAAATGTCCAACATGTTTAACATTGACACTAATAACATGTCCATCAAATATTTCCTTCCATTCAATAAGCGAACTCTAATCACTGTATCAAGTGACAAAGACCTTGAGCGCATGATGGAGTTTCATGTCAATTCGATAACAATAGACATTTATGTCTCGAACAAGAATGATAATCGGTAACAGAGTCTACATTGTTTTCATACTCTAGATTAAAAATTGTTTGACTTTGTAATTTTTTTTTCTCATGCAATAGATTTATACTTTTGTAGAACAAGTAGGAGCATTACTGCTGATCTAGGTCCACCGACAGTAGACATTTCCACTGGTGGCCACAATCTTAGATCAAGGAGGCCGTCTGCTGCTAAGAACAAAAGGTATTTATGCTATGATCCTTGTCATCGTCTGCTCTGAAGCACAATTCTTTACACAACCTCATCGTCCTACAGTACAACTAGAGGTGGAATCTCTGTTGCGGATTCAAGCACACTTAAGCTTGCTACTAGTGCTGTTGCAGACAACACCAGAAAGCGTAAACAAAAAACAGCTGAGAGAGTTACAATCAGGTATACTTCACAAGCTAACTCCAATTTCTGCGCCTAAATCCCTAGATTCATGGATTTATGTAACACATGTTCCTAGAAATTTATGCAGGAGGTTTCTGCATATCTAATTACATTTTGGTTAAACTGGTTTAGCGTCTAATTCTTAAGCCTACAAAATATAGTTTCATGATTATTTCTTCATTCTATTTTGATTATTATTTTCACAGTGTGATCTGTTATTGATTAGGGAGCTTGCCTTATGGGCACATATGACATTGTCTATCTTATGGTATTTTAATAGGATAGTTGCAGAGGATTCAGAGCTGCCAGTTGCCTGTATCCCTACAATTGACATCAATAGACAGGAGAGGTTAGAATCTGATGCTTTGGACACTGTTGACATCAATAGGTATTTTCGATGACTTCCTCAATGTACACACCTAAAAAATTACTGAAAGTAATGTGGCAAATTGTATCGCTTTTGCAGTGAAATCATGAATATCATAAACGATCCAATTCCTCATGTGGGCATCTCTGGGGAGAGTGTTAATCATATTGCCTTGCAGGATTCAACTGGTCCTTGGGACAGTATTATCATGGATGTTGGGCAAGAATTTGAGAATGTGAGAACTTTTCGTGATGACTTGTGTAAATATGCCTTTGCCAAAGGTTTCAAATACAGATTTATTAAGAATGAACATACTCGTGTAACTGCCAAATGCACTTCAGAGAATTGCCCGTGGAGGATACATGCGTCTCGGTCATCTCGTAAGCAGACATTTATAATCAAGAAAATGAATAATGTGCATACATGTGGGGTGCTGACCGGTGAAAATGGTCAACCCCGCGCAAAAAAGCAATGGTTGGCAAGTATTATTAGAGGAAAAGTACTTGATAATCCAGATACTAGGCCCAGAGATATTGCAAGAGACCTTTATAATGAGTATGGAATTAGTTTGAGCTACTGTCAAGCTTGGCATGCAAAAGAGACTGCCCAGAAAGAGATTCACATGTTGCAGGAAGAGGCATGCAATCAGATGCCATGGCTATGTGAACAGATTACAAGCACCAACCCTGGCAGTGTTACCATGTTAACTTCGTCATTGGATGCAAGGATTCGACGGTGTTTTGTCTCTTTTTATGCCTCTTTGCATGGTTTTGAGCATGGTTGTCGTCCCATTCTTTTTCTTGATAGAGTGTGTCTAAAAATAAATAATCAGTGGAAGGTGTTGGTTGCAGTGTCAGTTGATGGAAACAATGACGTATTTCCAGTTGCCTTTGCTACTGTTGAAGATGAGACTCCTGATAGTTGGCATTGGTTTCTGGTACAGTTGAAATATGCAGTAACTGCATATCATAAAATAACAATTGTATCCAACCGGCGAAAAGGCTTGGATGATCTCGTGCCTAAGGTTTTTGTGGATAGTTATCATAGCTATTCTCTTTCTCATCTGATCGAAGACTTGAAGGCAGAACTAAAGAAGGGTTCATGGTCAGACCAAGTGAAGGAGGCCATAATTGATGGTTTTCGTGGTGCTGCCCAAGCTTATTTGATTGAAGATTTCAATGCATACATGGATAGAATTAGTAACATTTCGAAGGATGTTGCTCAGTGGATTATGTCCACAAAGCCCGAGCATTGGACAAATGCCATTTTCCCGGGAACACGGTATGATCACCTCTCTTCCGACATTATAGAGCCACTATGCAAATGGATATCAATGAAAGACGAGTCATCTGCAGTTCAAATAATGCATGCATTGCTGGTAAAGACGATGGATATCATGCATTCACGCCAACAAGCTTCTAGCACATGGGAGGGCAACCTGACTCCATCTTTGGAGAAAAAGCTGCAGAAAGAGGTGTCTAGGTCACGAACACTCAATGTAATATGTTCTACGGAGACCATGTTTGAGGTCCGCAGTAGCACAGTGAATGTTGTCAACATTGGCAGTTGGGAATGCACATGCAAAAAGTGGCAAATCACAGGCTTGCCATGCCTGCATGCTATTGCAGTCTTTAATCGTGTGGATAGATCTGTTTATGACTATTGCTCGAGATATTTCAGGAAGGAAAGTTACCTTATAACCTATTCAGAGACAATCCAGCAACTACCAGATATCAGTGATATGAAGTTCTTTGTTCCTGCATCTTCATATCCTCCACCCACTAATCGCCCACCAGGCCGGCCAAAGAGAAAGCGGATTAATCCTCATAAAACAACTATTAGACCACTCCGGTGCAGTCGATGCAAAATTGTAGGGCATAACAAGGCAACCTGCGAAGCTCAGCTATAGACTTCTGGTATATCAATTTATCCATGTTCTGTGATTTCATCTTGCCCCTGAACTCTTTCAGATATTCTGCTGTATGTGGAGATGTTACATGTTGCAGTTATGTTTTAGTTATCTGTAGATGTAATTTATCAGACTTATCAATGCTCATTAGATATAGATGTTTCCCAGTTTAGCTTGTCTTCGTTTCTTGCTTATATATATATATATATATATATATATATATATATATATATATATATATATATATATATATATATATATATATATATGTATATAGGAATTATTGTAGGTGGGTCGCTAGCTCAGAAACTTACGTGAGCTAGTGGCAAAAATATAGTGATCCAATGATTTTTCTACAATTTTTTTATGGAATTATGATCTCTATCTTTTTAACTTTTTTAGGATCAAATTTCATGAACTTTGGAATTCATTTACCTTTTCTTCAAGTGAATACAAAATGTTGTATTCATCGAAAGCTGTTAATTTTGTGAAAGCTTGATGAAAGACCAAATCAAAGCTAAAATCTAAGAAATTGGGTATGAGTCAATCCAAGGGAGTCGAGATCATAATCCAAAATAAAAATTTTAAAAAACCTTATTAGAGATAGTGGAAATGGACTACAGCTCAGTTAACTTATGTGAGACTGCAGCTCATTGCCATTATTCTCATATATATAAATATACATACATACATATATGTATGTATATTTATATATATGAGAATAATGGAAGTGAGGTGGTATATGTATGTGTGTGTGTGTGGATAATGGAAATGAGCTGCCGCCTCATGTAAGTTACTTGAGTTGCTGTCCATTTCTACTATCTTGATTTTTTAGAATTTTCTTTTGGATTATAATCTCGACTCTCTAGGGTTCAGTCATACCCAATTTCGGTTTTAGTTTTGATTTGGTTTTCCTTTAAGTAAATACAAAATTAGAGGTTTTCAGTGAATACAACATTTTGTATCCACTTGGATGAAAGGGTAAATAAATTTCCAAATCCATGAAATTTGATCCTAAAAAAGCTAAGGAGGAAGAGATTGCTTTTCTAAAATAAAATTGGAAAAAATTATAGGATTATTACTTTTTCATTACTGACTTGCGTAACTTACTTGAGATAGTACCTCATAGGCAGTAATCTCATATATATATATATATATATATATATATATATATATATATATATATATATATATATATATATATATATATATATATGTATATGAAAATAATATCATTAACTTGCAGTTTTACATTTGAAGTTATTAAAATTGTTTGATTAAGATTTAGTGACATGAGAAATAAATCTTTACATGAACTTTTTCCTTGAAATTTTCTGTTGTTGAAATTAAAACTTATACTGAATGATAATGGTTAAAAGATCATATTGTAATTCCATTGTCTAACCACTTCTATTGATTATTCTGACATTTTATGATTCCACTGATATATTTTTATTAGTTAGACAAATTGATGAATTAACTTATTTTGTTTTAAAAGGTGAGTTTTATGCAAAAGACTGCAAGCATCAGCAGGAACTGTAGTTATATATAAAAACACTGGTCAGTGGATTAACTATCAAGCCCTAGTTTGGAAACCCTGATCTCGAATTCAAAGTCATATTATAACCGAAGTTTGTATACATTTTAAATTATGATTTTATTCCCTGGGATTTCTGAAAATCTAATCAGAGAGATTTTCAGAAATGTGATCTTAGAGAAAAATTTTGAGCTTGGGACGGGGTGTAGCGAACTTCAAATGGCCCTTACAACTTACAACTACAGATTTTTGAGTCTCACTTGTCTAACTCCAAATTGATTTAAACAAGGTTCACTTATAAATTTTGGTTTTTTATTTATAAATCACAAATTTTGCTTCGTAATAATTTGAGATTTAATTCCATAGAGATGGTAAATTTGACTCCTACAAATTCATCAGGAACGAAGGAATAAATTGCATCTTGATGGTACTGAATCAGATCACTATTATGAATAACAATTTCTGATCTATCAAATTCAGAGATTCATGTATAACTCTGCAAAATCTAGTTTAGAACCCAAGTCATGGTTCCAAGATATGCCAATAAAGTGCTAGAAATTATAAATTTTTTTATGGGGTAAAAAAAAAAAGGTTTCGTATTTGCTTTATTCCTTTAGGTTCCATGTCAGTTTGGACATCCCCTGAAAAGAATAACCACAATCATGCATATATAATAGGCTAAATAGAAGCCAAATTATTCCGAGCAATATTTTTAATATCAGCTGATACTAGTACATATCTCTTGTCAGATCGGATTTTGGGGTACCCGACACACGATATTACCAAATAATGTCTGTCCAATATTGCGGATAGAACGTGTTTGGTACTGCTGATTTCCAATGCCAATTATGATATTTAAAACTTTGGTTCTTAGATTGTGGAAAAAATAAATCTTCTCTTTAAACACTACCTAACTTTGTTGTGGAAGCGAGGTAGTCGATAACACCTCCCATGCTTCCAAAAAAATGGTTCCAAGTTTGAATCCTGGTACGGATGAGAGTGGGCAGGTCCATGGGCAAATTTTCTGTCCTATTCAAAATTTAAGTTAAACATGAAATTTTATATTCTAATTCAAAATTTTGAATTGGACTGCCATTGGATCTGTCCATTCTCATCCCTAAATCCTGGTAATGTTAATCGAGGGATCTTACTTGGGCAATTAATCAGACTATTGCCTTATTATAAAAAAGAAAAGAAAAATAAACTACATTTGTTGGCCATTATATTAATTAGTAGACGTCATTCTAACGTCAAATCAAGGTTCTAAATATTAGATATCAGGATCGTATCTAATGGGTTTTCATATTAGATAGTGGATATCGGATGATTTATCGAAGATAACGAGCTTATATCGGAGGTTATATATGCACGTCAAATATGTAAATTTGATATGTTTGAGGTGGTTAGTTTTATGTACTTAACTAGTATGACATAATATATACACACACATATATATTCAAAAACACATTCATATATACAAGTATAAAGCAATAAAATAAACTATAGAATAGATTTAAATAGAATTAAAAATATAGATTATAAAAGTAATTGAGATTCAGGTACGACAGAGAGTAGTTGAAGAAGATTTGCTATATAGTAGTATCGGGCGAAAGACGATAGTAATATTGACAATAATACTAGCTGAGCAAGCAAAATACTTAAAAGAGAAGTTGAGGAAAAAGAGTATCTTAAAGAAGGTTTTAAGTTTTGATTAATATTGAAATAAGTTTCACAATTAGATTTCTAGTATTTTTAACTATTACCATGTCAAAAGGATTATGTTTCTCATGTTTTTATAGTAGCAATTCTAAAATCTAGTTGATTAAAACAGATATGAAAAAGTTTGATATTTTTTGGTATATATCGGAATGATATTTAGTATGAATACCAAATTTATTTCTAAGTTAAAAACTCAATTAAAAAAACTAAACCATATCGGATGTTGTAACCGGAATGATATACCAGGCCCATATATTAGACAATATGGTCCATTTTTTAACGTATATCGGCTGATATACACACAAAACGATATGGACCATTTTCTTAACAAATCGTCACGGCTAACTATGCACTTGAAGCTATCATCCTCTGCACCATGAATCTCTCTGTGACCGAGCTAGCCCCTGAACTGGTTGCCCTATCGATAAAACATGGCCAGGCCTTCAAATGTTTGCAGAATGCCTGTAATGTTTTTTAGGTCATGGAAAAGAACATGCAGAGGTCATCATGGGTGCACTGTCCAAGGCCCTTGTTCTCTTCTAACTGCAACAATTTATAGGTTGGAGCAGGAGTCTCATTCGCTGAGGCACCGGAAAATTTTAGTCTTGCAGATATCAACTACTTGAACAGCAGTCTGTTGTGATGCCAAAGAAGCAGCTTCTTCCGTGCCCTCCACCTGAAGCAGAGCACAAGATTATAATCTGCATGATAAAGGTAACTTTTTAATATCTCTACACCATTTAATTTTGTATATGACTCTTGTATATAAGATTTGCCAAGATACTCTCCCTGTTCCATCAGATTCTGTAGACAATGTCCCTTTTGACGGAACAAGGGGAATCTAATGTAGCATGGGAGGGTTTTCTGCAATCTTCCTTTTGGTATAAGTTGTGGGGGATTAACAATTGGCATCATAAACTCATAGTTTTCAAGGGCATAGGGGCAGCACAATTCCTGAAAGAAATAGCGGGTATTGCCCGTGTGACACGGCAATGGTTCTACCAATATGGTGCAGAGAAGCCATCCCCAGCCCACCTAAACTCCTGCAGAGATTTCCCCCAGGTTCAAAATCTGCAGTTTCAATTTCGAACGGTGCATTGGCAATCCAAGCCTGAAACACCTAAATCAGCTGAAGAATCAGTTCATGCAGGAGCACAGCGATATGGTTCTCCTTGATGGACATCTTGAGCGCCAAGGTATGGCAGTGCAGGACAGAGGCGATTGGTCCTGAGTATGATACTATATTACTCTCAATCTTTTGGCTTATACTCTGCCATTCCTTCATCATGTGCTTATAGCAATGCAGGCTAACACATGAACTGCATCGCCGATCAAATCAACCACGGCATGGATTGCTAATGCAGCGCTGTTTTGAGATTGTGAATTTGGTTAGAGATGCAAAGAAAGGGTTGCTGAGCAAGACCAGGAGCTGGGTGGACAGGGACGAAGGGGCGAATTTGTGCGACTTGGTGATCAATTATTGAGCAATGATCTTGTCGGACTCGAAGTTTAGGGGTTTGTCAGAGATCAATCACTGCTGGGGAAACAGCATGGCATGTTGCTAACTTGATCGTTCACAAGCTGTTGGCTTTATGCATGCTGGTGAACGTGCCTGCACCAAATCAGGGTCTTCTATTGTCAAGGTCCTGAGGAACCCCTGGGTGAGTTCTAAAGGTGTTTTTATTATATTTATTTAAAATTATGTGTTTGTTTTTGGTTGAATGTTTTATTCCTGTGATTTATATTGATCAGAAATTGAAACTTTTGATGTTGAAACTCTTTTTTTTTTTTTGTTCTCCCGAAGAACTGCAAGTTTTACAAGCTAAATGCATATTTGTTGTCAGCCATGGTAGATTTGCGCTTATACTTGGTTCATTTGAACGAGTTTTTACTGACTAGACTGAGTACAGATTGAAAGTTCCAGGCCCTCCTAAACGAGATAATTCGATAGAAATCTTGCTTGAAAATGTTCAGAATAACTCCAATATTCTTTCGTTCCACATAGCATAATGTACATTGGCCTGTTGACTCACTTGTAGGGCACGATCACATACCATTTCGTGGTAAAAGAGAACTTACTTTGAAGGATGCAAAATAAATCTTGATTCATGTAGAAACATCCAGATAACAAGTGCAATCGAGTTGGCTAAATTGATTGAGTATCAATGTAACTGCCTCTGTAACTCGAATCTGTTTCCTTCATGAAGCTCGTTGAATGGGCTTCACATCCATACTGCTAGCCTAGGGCCCGTCATTTGACATGAACATGTAGTTCTAATACTAAACTTAATTAGGTATTTGAGATTGAAACTGTAGTTATAATAAGGGTTTTGGTGGGTGAGACTTTGATCAAGTAGTCCGTTGACGTAAGTTATGATTTATTTTGGACGAAACTAATTCATATCTTGATATGTTCTTTCTTCTAGGAAGAAATAGCTTATGCATCTTCAATTATACTTGGTTTCATTTTACATTCATAGATAATCATAGCCATGGTCTTGTTATTCTTGCGTACTAATGATATTGCAAAAGTACAAGGATACAAAGCGGCTAAAATACCTCGTCTTGGAAGGTTCACATGATATTTTTCTACCACCTTTGACTCTGATGGGTATCGTTTAAATAAGCAAAGTTTTGCAAAAGAAGAATCGTTGAGGAGTATGCGCAAAATCACCTACGTTACTCTTAGGAGAGTTTCTAAAAGAGTACACCATTTTTGCCCGTAAGCCTATTAGATAGTTCATTTTTTGTTCTAGGAAAAATAGTGTGTTTTTTTTGGAAACTCTCTACTCTCAGGGAGTTTCCAAAGGAGCACATCACTTTTCCTAGTGAAGCTACTGAATAGTGTATTTTTTGTTTGGACTTTTAATCCGAACAGCTTTTTAGTGGGCTCACTAGGAAAAGAAAGAAAAAAAAAAAAAAAGTGTGCTGCTTTGGAAACTCCCTACCCTTATTTTCTCCCTCGTACTCCCTCTTTTAATTAAAAGCCCTCCACTTTCTCAGCAGTTTTTAAGCTGCCTTTTTCCCTCTTGCTTTCCCCAAAATCACAGCCAGAGAGAGAGAGAGGAGAGAGACACCAAACAAAACCCTTAAAGGAAATTTTTTTCTCTAGAGAGAGAAAGTCTCTCTCTGAGAGAGACAATAGAATGAAATAGATGTGCGTTTTTCAACAACCGAAGGTCGTTGGGATCAATTAGGAGTGGCAAGTAGACCAAGCGGTCTTTGGTATGCCCGGCCCCACATGTGGCCTGACACGTGGACTGTCTGCGGGTCGTGCCCGAGTTGCACGTGCCGGCATGACACACTTTACAATTGGGAGGTTTTTGCAATTTTTTTGGCAACCCCTTACCAAACGGCTAAACTCGGGGGGCTATTTAAACTCGGGGGGTCTAAATAGCCGTCGGGGGGTTTTGCAAAAAAAATTGCAAAACAACCCCTAAACGGTTAAAATAGTTGCCGGGAGGATTTGCAATTTTTTTTGGGCAAAACCCTCTCCTCCATCCCTATAAATTCCTTCGCATCTCATTTCAATTTTAATTTTTAACACAACTCTCATCTTATTCTATACACAAAAATCTCATATTCCAAAAATATTAAGATCAAGCTCTCAAGCAAATTCAAGAATCAAGATCAAGGTCTCTCAAATTCAAGTCTTCAAGATTAAAGAATCAACTCTCAATCAAATTCATGAATCAAGATCAATCTCCTCTCTCTCTCTGCATCTAAACTCTCAAGCTCGTTTTTCAGCTTGCAAGGTTGAAGTACATATTTAATTTTTGTTAGAATTAATTTGTTGTTTTTTTTAATGGATCCATACTCCTATGGTGATTCTTTTAGCCAACCTACCCGTCACAATTTTTGTCTGTTTTTAGCTTTTGAAGAATATCAATTTTTGCATTGGCGATACACCAAAAGCTTTATTTTCACTTTGACAACTATAAATATATTAGCATGCCTCACAATTCACGGATCACATGACTTCTTCAAGTGCTCCTACTGAATCTCTTGCATTTCACTCTGCTTCTCAAGATGCACCAACGTCATCTAAGACTCTCAAATCCGATATTTAGAATCATTTTGAAAATTTTAGTAAGTATGGTGTTAGAAAGGTTAGATGTAAATACTGTCAAAAAATTTATTCATTTCCTAAGGATATTCGGAACAGGTCATCTGAAAAGACACGTGGAAAAAATTACCCATCTAATCAACCACAACAACAACTTAGCACATTTGGTGGTAGTTAAGTAATATTTAAATGCAATCTTGTAACAAATAGAGATCATTTAGCAATATACATCATCTATGCCGAACATCCTTTTTTATGGTCAAAGACCCACTATTTGAAAAATTTATTAGAATAACACATAATCTCGAATTTTAAAAAAGTCTTTAGGAACACATGTAAGTTTGATATTGATAAAATATATCGACCGAAGATATATTTTAATTGTATTCTTTCTTCTTTGCTTTATAGGATTGCTGTTACTTCCGATTGTTGGGAATGTTTGAATGACAATTTTTATCTATGTATAACTTCCTATGACAACTTTCTATGACATAAATGAGGATTGGTTCATTCAAAAAAGAATATTAGGTTTTAGAAATTATGAATTTTCTCATACTACACAAAAATCTTAGTCAAGCACGTCTAAATATTTTTTTTCTACTTGTGGAATTGAAAGAAATTTTTTTAAATTTATTTTGATAATGCATCCGAAAAATAAGACTGCAATTGAAATTTTTAAAAATTATACAAGATCAATATTAGATGAAAAATTATTTCATATAAGATTTGTATGTCATATAATACACATACAATTGTGTGTTCAAGATGGTTTGAGGGTTCTTGGTGAATCATAAACTTAAAAACACAATTGCATTTATAAAATGTAGTCTGCTTGAAAAACAAAATTTCAAATCGATATGTCAAAGACTTAAACTTAAACCTAGCCTATTATCTCAAGATGTTAGAGCGTGTTTAAACTCAACATATAAGATATTGACAGAGTTATTTTCCGAAATGGAATTGCCTGCGTGTAGTCTGAATTCTAATGAATAAGAGAATTAGAGTGCATTTGGTGTTTCTTATATAGCTTGGAAAGTGCAACTAAAGCACTTATGGGAACGTACAATCCAACAATACATGTTGCATTTTATTTTTTAATTGAAATTAGTAGGATTTTGTAAAGTCTAGAGATAATCCCTTTTTTGCCGATATTGTAGCACCAATAGAATTTGAATTTAACAAATATTTTCAAAATTCTCCTTATTTACTTTATTTTGGCAGTTTTATGGATCCACACATAAAATTTTCAAGATTGGAATTTTTAGTAATAGAATTTCATAAATTTATGTTTTTATGACACTGATGTTCCAGTTTAATAGTTAATATTAAAAATAGATAATATGTATTCTATATTTGAAGATTTATACGGTAACAAACCCATCTTTATAAGCCCAACCAAACTCATTTAATGGAATTAGTGTTAAAAATGAACTTAAAAAAGATTTATTCTCTGCATCAAAATAAATAAATAAATCAATCAATCAAAACCTCTAGTACTTCGTTTAATAAACTCCACTACTATTTTGGTCGTAGTTTTGCCGTCACAAACAACAAAGAGGGATATGAATCTTTTGATATTTTTGACTAGTGCAAATCACATGAGCATATCCTTACTTTCCAACATGATTCATGATAAATTAACACTTTTGGAGTCAACAATAATATCAGAATATGCTTTTAGTGCAGGTAGCAGAGTGTTTACGGAGTGGAGGAGCTCTATAGCGACCAGCATATTTGAAATATGCGTATGCTTGAAGGATTGACTGGATGCAGAAAATAGGAATCAAGAATGAGTAAGCGATCCTAAAATGGAGAACTCATCGGATGATGATTGAAGACCTGTACAGAATATTATTTCATTTTCAGTTTTCATGTATTATGTATATGAATGTATTAAACATGTTTTTAATACCTATAGCTCAATCAAGACTCAAAATACTCTAGAAAGTAATATTAAAAATAAGTTGTAAGTTAAAATCCTCTCTCACCTCTTCGGTCTACTTAGAGAGTTTTTATGAAATGAAATTATATTGGGGTATTTACTGGTTTGTCCCTCAAATCTTTATATATTATGATTTTGCCGCCCAAATCTTCATATTTAGGATTTTGTCCCCCAAATCTCATAAGTTACAATAATTTTATCCCCTTCTCTAACACAGTTAAATATTTGACCATTTTACCCCTTTTTTCCACTTCTATTTTCCTCCTTTCTTCTTCTTCTCTCTTCCTCATCTCTTCTCCTTTTCTTTATTATTTCTCCTCTCTTCTTTCTCCTTAACTTCAATTGATATCAACTAGAGAGATCATACACACAATCCATAACAAATAACAATTGAAGTTAAGGAGAAAGAAGAGAGGAGAAATAATGAAGAAAATGAGAAGAGAGGAGGAAGAGAGAATAAGAAGAGAGGAGGAAAATAGAAGTGGAAAAGAGGGTAAAATGGTTAAATATTTAACTGTGTTAAAGAGTGTTAGAGAAAGGGGACAAAATTATTGTAACTTATGAGATTTGGGGGCAAAATTCTAAATATGAAGATTTGGGGGGCAAAATCATAATATATAAAGATTTGAGGGACAAACCAGTAAATACCCCAATTATATTATATGTAAAAATTGTGTGAAATAATTTTTTTTTTTTTTACTTATAATTCATCGTTATCCTAAATTGTCCACTTTTAAATAATTTTGTGTTATGTGTTGTTACATTGTAATTATTTTTGGAATTTTTATCGCATTTGAAAATTTCTACTTTTTTCCAATTTTTTTCGTAATCTTTTCGCCATGTCTTCCCTCCATAATAATTTAATTTAGCCCTAAAATTTAAAAAACCAAAGAACAATTCTTTACGGGCCCGCACGGCACCGCCATGCCACGCCACGTGCCCGGCGTGCCGCGCCGCCGGGCCTGTCCCGGGTCCAAACGCGGGACGATCGTGTCCTTCCCCCCTTTAAACCCGGGACGGCCGTGTCCCGGACGTCCCGCCCAGGGTCTGGCCGCCGGGCCGTGCCCGATCAATCACCCACTCCCCGCGACCTTCGGCCCCGTCCCCCATTTAAACCCCCCAACTCGAGCTCTCGAATGTAGGGTTTAGGGTTTCGATTTCTTCCTTGGGATGTCGAACTCGGCGTCGATGTTCTCGTGCTCCAGCTCGTTCAGCGCCGGGTGGAGCGAGGACGACGACGAGGCGCTCCGGTGGGCGGCACTCGAGCGCCTGCCCACCTTCTCGCGAATCAGGCGGGGTTTTTTGAAGAACTCGTCTGGGGATTACTCCGACGTTGATGTCACTGGGCTGAGCTCCGTTGACCGGAGCGCGCTGCTCGATCGGTTGCTTGGGGATACCGGTGATTCCGAGGCGTTCTTACGCCGGATCCGCTGCCGGTTCGAGGAGTGAGTGCATTTTGGTCTTACAAATGTGTTCTTGTGCTGAATTTGTTTAAAAGCTTGCATAATATTTTGTACATTATGAAATACTTTTTTTTTTGGGTAAAAGTTCCAGTGCAATTTTGATTTTAATGGAAGAATTTTAACGTTCAAAACATGATTTTGCGTTGGAATTTGATTACAAACTATTTCTTTTTGTAATTTTATATTTTAAATTTTTTTTCTTGTAAATTCTTTTTTGATTGGATTGGTATGTTTGGTGCCGTCTTGGAGCTGGAAACTTCATTTCTAATTGTTGCAGAGTGCATCTGAAGTTTCCGAAGATTGAGGTCCGATTCCAGAACTTGAAAGTTGATACATATGTTCATGTTGGCAGCAGGGCACTGCCCACAATCCCCAATTTCATCTTTAATGTGACCGAGGTAGGATTATTTCTTGTCCTTATGAAACTATAGAAAGTTTACATGAGCAATTTTAATTATTTCTCTGATCTGCATTTGATTATCTTGTCGAGTCCTTCTTGAGGCAACTGAGGATATTTCCAGGGAGGAGAACAAAACAGACAATTCTGGATAATATTAGCGGGATTGTTCGACCTTCGAGGTAAAATTGGAATACCCAAGATAGATGTTCTCTGTGACTGACCAATTTAATTTTTGATATTTAATGTATTGTATTTGCTGCAGAATGACATTGCTTTTAGGCCCTCCGAGCTCAGGAAAGACGACTTTACTGTTGGCTCTTGCCGGACGGCTTGGTTCTGATTTGCAGGTATGTGGCCTCTACTTTCTTAGTTGTTTCATTCTGATTAATGTCAGTAAGGACATGATTGCAAGTTGATCAGAAATGCTTTGTTAAATTCCTCTCTAAGCCATATGATTCTTTCCACGTTGAAGCCTCCCTCTGTTGCTTTACAACTTCATAGATGTAAGTGTCTTTTAGAAGTAAAATTGGTTCAAATTAACCCGTGGAAGAACATTTTGTTTGAGTGTGATGCCATCTAAGTTAGTGTGTGCGTGTGGGTTACTCATATAGAGTAATGGGTGGTCATATTGCTGTGACATGTTGTGCATATCGTAGCTCTAACATAATTACTCTCTTTTGTAACTTTTCTGACAGTAGTGGACTATAGAGTAATTTCGTTTTTGAAGGGACTTTTTTCTGATGATAATGGTTGCTATATATTATAGTGAGTATTCTTGTGCTTCAATTTCTTATTGCAAAGTGACATGCTTTCAGCTTGATACAGATGTCAGGGAAGATTACCTACAACGGGCACGGTTTAAAAGAGTTTGTTCCACAGAGAACATCAGCTTATGTCAGTCAGCAAGATTGGCATGCTGGAGAGATGACAGTCAGAGAAACTTTGGAATTTTCACGACGTTGTCAAGGCGTTGGAATAAAATATGGTAAGTGTCAGAAAAGTTGTGTTGTTTATAGGTTTCTTTGTTCATCTTCATTCTAAAGTTTGAACCTTTCGTAGATATGCTAACGGAACTTGCAAGAAGAGAGAAGGATCTTGGAATAAAACCTGAAGAAGATCTTGATATATTTATGAAGGTAACTGTTTATGAATACTGAAATTATTTATGTAGGTTGGAGGAGTTGATCAATGCTATATTCTGTTATACTTACTTTTGCAGGCACTAGCTCTAGAGGGCAAGCCAGCGGGCCTTGTTGTGGAGTATATATTGAAGGTACATCTTGATATGGTTCAGTTAGCACTTTTCTTTATAAGTGGATATGCTAAATGTCTATCATAGTGTGCCAAACGTCGACAATGATTTCTGTCTTAAAGTAACCTAGATAAAGTTTTTCCTCCTACCTAAACTGCCTTACCATATTTCAATGCGACAGCTGATGGAATCCATGCTTCATAGGCAGATCATACATTACTTTCTTGTTAGGAATAAAATGGAACTCTGTTGTCTTGTTCGCTTACAGCTGCTCATTAAGGTTATAAAGGTGAATTATATTGTGCAAGGAACAAGCATGTTAAAACTGGAAGTATCTTTGTGGGAGGATGAGGTGATAGATTACCATTCAGGAAAGGTGGTGCATATTCTAGGTAGGATTTAGGAGGCCGTGCTCAGGCTAGCTTGTTCAAAGGGGGTAATGTTTGTGGTGGCTTGGATTGAAGCTCTAAGCAAATATCAGAATAGCATGTTGTAGCACTAGATATTGGCTTTTTCGGATATAATCTGTGTAACCGACTCGGTATAACCAGGGCAAGCCTTGATGCTTATAGTTATTTAAACAGTTTTTGTTGTCCTATCCTTCCACGGAAATAGAGGAAGTGATTATTTCCAGAGTAGCTCATTTTTCTCTGAGTTGTATTCTCTTGTGGGGTATGACCCATCTTTTTTTAGCATGTATTTTATGATATCATGTAGTCTTGTAATAGTGTACGGTTAGAAGCTTCAATTTTTGCTGAATTTTCCTTTCAAAAAAATTACTTTACACTCACAAGGAAATCTGTTGATAGCTGATCTGCATTAGCTTGTGGCATCTGGTTTGGTGGTCCTTTAGTTTTGTCAGTAAAGTTTTAGGATTTTACAGAAAATCTGTTTGAGAATGCTTTCTCATTAAAAAAAAAATCCTTATGTTTTCCCTCTTCCCCTTGCTTGCACTAAATAAGCCTTTTTTTCATGCTTTAACTAGCATTTGTATTTTTAACTTCATTCTTTGCCAACCTAGTTAGGGATGAGTATTGTCTGTAATACATGGTAGACTGAATATCTTTCTATTTAAGGGAATGACTGCTCATCATATGAAGCCATTCCTTTGATAGTACAGATGGGATACATTTCAAATTATTAGAGATAAACCTTCACATTATTATCTTGACCAATATTTGGAGTTCAAACTCCAGTACTTCATGAAGCGAACTTCCTATTGTAGACACTGTCATAATATGATGTTTCAAAGTTGTGCTGAATCATTATTACAGATATGTGCTCGTCTTTTCCTGTCGACTTTTATTATTGATGTATGTTTTCTTGTATTAATATGGCTTTTCTGGTTTTGTGGTAGTTCTCATTCATGTCTGCTGAGGAAATAACTAATCTTCATGTTTATTAAGTATTCTGAAGTGCTGAGTTTCACATGTCAAAGATTTTAGGGCTGGACATCTGTGCTGACACACTGGTGGGAGATGAGATGATCAAAGGGATCTCAGGAGGTCAGAAGAAGCGCCTTACCACTGGTAACATCTTTTATATCTGTATCTTTATTCATTCTTCCTCTTCAACTTTTACCCCAAGATTCTCTTGTTATCAGTGCTGTGTGACTGCTATATTATTGTGGATTGTTATCTTGAATTTACATTGGATCCTTTGATCTAACAGGTGAATTGCTAATTGGGCCACCTAGGGTGTTATTTATGGATGAGATATCAACTGGGCTCGACAGTTCAACCACTTACCAAATAATTAAACATCTTAAAAATTCAACCCATGCACTTGATGGAACCACAATCATATCTTTGCTCCAACCAGCTCCCGAAACATTTGAGTTATTTGATGATATTATTCTCATTTCTGAGGGACAGATTGTTTATCAGGGACCTCGTGTTGCTGCTACTGGCTTTTTTGAAGCCATGGGCTTTAGATGTCCTGAAAGGAAAAATGTGGCAGACTTTTTACAAGAGGTAATTAGTTCTCTCTTTGTTTCTTAACTACTTGGTGGACTATAAAAGTCGATTGTAAGCTTTACTACTCCTGTATCTGCTTGTTGTTATTCCAGGTTATATCTAAGAAAGATCAGCAGCAGTACTGGTATGCTTATGATTGCCCGTATCAATTTAGACCTGTGACAAAGATTGTAGAAGCCTTTGCTTCACATCATGTTGGCCAGAGGCTGTCTGAGGAATTGGCTGTTCCATACAACAAGCATCATAATCATCCTGCTGCTCTTTCATATTCTACTTATGGTGTGAAAAGGTTTGAGCTTTTGAAGGCCAACTTTGCTTGGCAGTTGTTGTTGATGAAACGGAATTCATTTATCTACATCTTCAGATTTATGCAGGTAGAGATGGCAAACATGTTTAGAATCTCTAGTTTTATTCATAACATAATGAAACGGTTTCAATTTTGAATAGAAATGTTACTGTGTCTTTGAAACCATATAACACTTTATTAATTTAGGGTGTCCAAGATTATATAAGATCTTGACCTCATATAATTCTTTGTCTCAGTTTAATTGTCAAGCCACCATGTCACTGACCTGTGTTATCAATTGCTAGTTGATCCGGCATGAGATAATTAGTCTGACAAGTATGTTATAGGTTTTTGCAGTTTTTCTTCGAGATATTTCAAATCTCAGTTACTCTGTTTCTTCAAAATTTTCTATAGCCAAGTAGCAATGTAAAACATGATGTCATGAAGAATGTAAAGTACTTATCACATGTAGCTGTGCGTTATAAAGCAAATTGTAAATGAAGTATTTAACCCCCTGTGTAAGTAAAAACTAAAAAGTTCCCTAATTCTCTTTTCACTTTGTTTCGAAAAATAGAAAAGTTACATAAAAACAGGAATATATATTTGTATTAAAACATGTAAAATCATGGAAAAACAAGTGTTAAGACTAGTATTATTAAGCATGCAGCTTATTTATCAGGAAAGTCTAGACGCTAGGACATGATTATGTGAATAATTGTTGCCTATTATATGTATATTTGGCATATAGGTATGTAGCATATGTATATGTATGAGTATGAGCATTTGCACATAATTTATTGGTTCTGAAAATAAACTTAAAGCAATGAAATCTATAGTCATTAATTTACAGAAACTTTCGAAGAAAGAAGGAAAACCGGACTGTCATTCAAAATATTAGGAAAATTGAAGTTGGGTAGTTAATCTTTTGTGAAGTTGATGAGTATTCAAACAACTATAGGACGTGGGTCTACTCTACACTCAAAGAGAAAACTAAAGGATGAGAGAAGCTATCCATTCTCATTTTTGTAATTATTGACCGTTGTGACCACTCAAGGGATGATACAGTTGATGCCCAAAATTAATTGAAGAGAAGGGCTCAAGTAAAATTTGCATTTAAGTGCATGCTTCATTCAAAACATGTGAAGCACAAAAATTCAGGTTTTAGACAATATGAACTTTATTTACAAATTGTCATGTACCATATTTCAAATCCAACTGAAGTTTGAGGGTATCATTGCTTAAATCTCACTATGAACTGGAAAAGAATGGGAATTTAAAACTTCATAATTAAGCAAAGAGTTTTTAGCTCAACAAGGAAGATTGGTTCATAATGTCCTGTGAGCAAAGCTGGAGGAACCAAGTGCAAGTAGTAGCATTAAAAAGAAAGTCCATGTCTTAAAGCGTATCTGAAACTAGCTACCCCCAATAGATATAGAGCTAAAATTAGCTTTTTGCAGGAGAAGTTTTAGTCTTTGTTTTTTTTCCCCCTTGGTTTGGTTTACTTTTTTTGAGCTACAACAATAAGAAAGCCCAGTAACCAGATGGTGAAAAGAAGTTGTCATGTTGCTGGTCTTGACAAATCATCAGAATATGGCCATCATGGAAGGATAAGTAAACAGTGCACATGCTATTGTCTTACTAATAGCTGATCTGGGCAATCACATAAGGATCACAGAAATGACAGAAAACTATCTGATGAGTCATGACAGGTACGATCACGGCCAATATATAAATGATATTTCTAGTGAGCTGTTGCTAGTAAGTATATTTGGAATATGATTCACCATTCCGACCTTGAAGCATCAGACAACTGGTGTAGTCTGGGACCTGATGAAGCTGGAATCAGAAAGCTCTGCTTTTTATTTTTTACTTGAGATTGGCACCATGGATTTTGGGCTTCAAGACCAACCAAAGAAGGCAGGTCAAATCTCATTTTCACTTGAGTTGCGTCTTAGGGAGGGGATATGAGTTTTTTTGAGTGAAATCTGGATGTTGGTAGTTGTGTACATCAAATTGACTACATCATGAATTTATTTCACTCTTCACATTTTTATCATTCGTAAGGAATAGTTAACTTTGCATGTCTCTGAGTTTCTTCTAGCCTATATGTATTGATCCAATTTTTTATTTTTTAGTTTGGGATATGAATTTTTGAATGTTAAGTGTTCTAGTGGTGACTATTGTTCATGATTGCAGGTTCTGCTAGTTGCAGTTATTACAATGACTGTGTTTTTCCGGACTACAATGCATCGCGGCACAGTAGATGATGGAATAATCTTTCTCGGGGCACTATATTTTACTTTAATCATGATCCTATTCAGTGGGTTTACAGAAGTTGCATTGTTAATAACGAAGCTTCCAGTGCTTTACAAGCACAGAGATTTGCATTTTTATCCACCATGGACTTACACACTCCCTTCTTGGATCCTGAGCATTCCAACATCAGTCATAGAATCTGCAATATGGGTTGGGGTAACATACTACGTTGTTGGATATGATCCACGAATAACAAGGTAACTGGTTTTTACGTTTTGATAAAGCTACTATTAAGTTCAGAATTTATTCATAAATAATACTGTGTTATATGCAGATTCCTGGGACAGTTCCTTTTACTTTTCTTCTTGCACCAGATGTCTTTGGCACTTTTCCGTGTGATGGCATCGTTGGGTCGGAATATGATAGTTTCTAACAACTTTGGATCCTTTACAATGTTGGCTATTATGATTCTTGGAGGATTTATCATTTCTAGAGGTCAAGTTTTATTGAATGCTTTTTGGTTGTCTTTATCCTTGCGAGACATTTAATGTAATTTAGCATCGTGTTAGCTCATTTGCAAAGTTTACATGCAACAGAGAGCATTCCAAGATGGTGGATTTGGGGATACTGGATTTCTCCTTTGATGTATGCTCAAAATGCTATTTCAGTCAATGAGTTTCTGGGGCGTTCTTGGGACAAGGTAAAATCTTTTATCAACTTCAATCCCCATTCAATTTGACAACCTCAAATACTATTCTGTTTTTATTTTCTCTTTCCTTGGCTTGCTTAGGAGCGAGTTAAATTTTGGTTATGTGCTTGTTATATAATTTAGTTTATTATCTCACTGAAGTTTTTAAGAAATAAAGTTTACTTGGTTAATTAGTATGCCAAGGTTGTATATCTACTGTCTTATTCAGAATAGTTCATCACATTAGCTTAGGGAGACTGTACCTTGAAAGCTTTATTGCGGTCATTTTCTTAAACAGTTACTATCACGTAAATGGACAATATAAGTTCTTTATCTTGTCATTGTTCTTTTGATGGTAAGGCATGATGACTTTCATGCTTTTTCATCAGCTTTATGCAGAAGTTGCATAGGTTGTTTGATTATGAAAATTTTTCTTTTTAAACCTAATTAAGCTTTAAGATGAAATTGTTGTCTCCATTATCTGAATTTGCTTTAGTAAAATTTGGTTTAATAGTTAAACTTTACCAGATAGATTTATCTGTACTAGTTATCTAAGTTGAGGTTTTGAAATCTGCATTTCCGTTGCCTCTGCAGGTACTTTGGTATTCTAAATTTTGGATCACATATTATGTTTTTTCTATTGGCTAAAGAAGAGTTAGGTTACTAATCTCCTTGACTTTTCTGTGCAGAAGCTTGAAACAGTAAGCATGCCGTTGGGAGAGGCAGTATTGAAAGGACATGGTTTATTTACCCAAGGATTTTGGTTTTGGATTGGCATTTGTGCTTTATTTGGTTACACTGTCATATTGAACATTCTATTAACCTTATTCTTGACTTACCTCAATCGTAAGCTATCTTATAAACTTGCCACTACATTCGGCTCATCTCAATAGTTTAGTGCTCAAGACCACCTAATTCTTATCATAACTCGTGCCCTACAGCTCTTGGGAGACCACAGGCAGTTATTTCAAAAGAACTCCTTGAGAGGGATGAAAAGAGGAAGGATGATGCTCCAGTTGTTGAGCGAAGACCGTATTTACAATCAGATTTATTTATAGGTCAGTACTTTTCCGTGTTTCCTCCATGTTGTTTGATATTGTATGAACCCATTAGCTGCAGTGGTATTTTGCTTTACGTTTTCTACTGAAAGGATTTGATGGTACACCTATGTATGTTTATGTGTACTTAGAGTTTATCAAAATCAGTTGAGCATTCAGAATGTTTTTTCCCTCACAAAAGATACTAATAAATTTGCAAGTGACACATAAAATATATAAAGCACATATTAAATATATTATATTGAACGCGTGGTATATTTGTTTATAAAATAATTGCTTACAAGTATCAGCACTCCTGACTAGCAAAAGAAAAGGTATCTACACTTCTCACAAATTTCCAACTTCTCCCAAATTTCATTTATCATGTGTGCAATTAGGTGTCATCATTCATCATTACCTTGGATCAAGATACCAAACTTAGTCAAAATAGAGAATACAACTTAAAGACAGATGTAAACGATCTAGTTACATCAATTATCTACACATACAGTTAACAAGGCTCTTTTAAAAGTGTGAATTTGGAACTGATTGAGATAGAAGTGTTGAGTTTGCTAGATATACATTTTTTTTTTGACATAAAACGGCGGGTGGAAGCCCTCCGTGTTCCATTAGCAAGAGAATAACAGAACCATGCAAAAAGATAATATAGTTCGATCACTTCAAATGAGTGATTCATAATGCAATACTTGCAAGAAATAAATATAAAAGATACATAAATGTAACACCAGGTCCAGAGAGCAATTCTTCTTGTAGAGTGGCTTCTTTGTAGGTTGAAGGGTGCCGATCAAGTGTGGTTAGGTGAATCCAGGTCATCCGCCGAGGATCCCTCTGATATATGTATGCGCTCCTCATCAGAAGGTATATCTGTCCACATAGAAAAATCATGCATGATTAGACAGGTGCAAGTATGTAGGGAGTGGCAGTAAATTAAAAATTCCACTATTTCTTTCCATCCAAACATTCCAACACAAAGCTGCAGGTAGTTTTTAAGCTTAAAAATTCTACTATTGCTAGATATACATTTCTAGCCCACAATCAATATTTTTAAGCTTTTTCGTAAAATGGAAATGGTAGTGTTTTACGAGGTCATGTGTTTAAACCTAGTCAATGGAAATTCAAAATTATTTTTATTTACCCCCACTTATCCTGCCTTTCGAAGAGAGTCACTTATATGTTGGAGGGCTTTCCCCTTGGCCCGGAGGTGCTTGTGAGGGGAACTGCTAAGTGTAAACAACTTACTCTGATATTCCATGGGATTATGCTTTTGCATAAGGAAGCTATCCGAAACAGGTGACATGAGGATATAGACAGATGTATAAATAAGTAGCTGGACAACCTTGTCTGTTCTCAATGAAACTGATGCTGCAGTTAATTTGTGCATGGACGTAGAAAGTCATTTGAATAGTTTACACATGAACAGATGTTTATGCCAGTTTCCATAAGGAGGATGCATGGACAGTAAATTCAGTTTTTCTTTACCAGTTATAAATTGCAAAGTACAGTGGGCTTTACTGTTGGTCTGTACTTGATATTTATTATGGACTTCATCTGGTTCAGGAACAAAGGAGAAACCACAGAAGGGTATGGTCTTGCCCTTCCAGCCTTTTTCCATGACCTTTAGCGATATCAATTATTATGTAGATGTGCCAGTGGTAGGTATTTGCTGCAATGCCTTTTATGCTTCCATAGTTAAAGAAGCTTTTGAAATTTCTTCATCCTATCTAGTACTGCTAGCAGGAACTGAAACAGCATGGCATACTAGAGGACAAACTGCAATTGTTGGTCAATGTTACTGGGGCATTCAGGCCTGGGATACTCACAGCACTTGTTGGAGTCAGTGGCGCTGGTAAAACGACACTCATGGATGTTTTAGTGGGTAGGAAGACTGGAGGATATATAGAAGGGAACATAACCATTTCAGGCTACCCAAAAAACCAAGAAACTCTTGCAAGAGTTTCAGGATACTGTGAGCAGACTGACATTCATTCTCCTTGTTTGACTGTTATAGAGTCACTACTGTACTCTGCATGGCTTCGATTAAGTTCTAATGTTGACTTGGTGACCCGAAGGGTAATAAAATATCAAAGATTTTGGTGCACTAGCTTTTATTTTTTTACATTTATGTTTCCTAAAATAATTTAAACTGATACTGATGCAGGCTTTTGTGGAGGAGGTGATGGAGCTTGTGGAGCTCACGCCATTAGGTGGTGCACTTGTTGGCTTACCAGGGGTTAATGGGATGTCCACAGAGCAACGCAAAAGGTTGACAATTGCTGTGGAGCTTGTTGCTAATCCTTCTATTGTGTTTATGGATGAACCAACTTCAGGCTTGGATGCGAGAGCAGCAGCCTTAGTGATGAGAGCTGTGAGGAACATTGGGAACACTGGGAGGACAATTGTGTGCACTATTCATCAACCAAGCATAGACATCTTTGAGTCCTTCGATGAGGTTTTTCTCTTTCCTTATAAGTTTATTGTGTTTTAAGAAAGGGCATAGATGTACTTAATATGAAACATGGTTTTACCAAAGTATATTGTTAATATCATAGGAGATTTTTCTGTTTCCTTAAAATTTAGTTTTAAGAAATTGTATAAATCTTGCTAACACAAAATCTTTTGCAGAAGTACATTGCTTATATCATGCATTGTGTTACACAAGTAGATGTTGAGTTATTCTCTCTTGAACATGATTTCATTTCATAGTTTCAATCCTTGAATCCTGGACTCCTCCATCCTAGTCAAGCACCTTCCTGATATTCTTCCTGCTAGTTTGCCCCCAACAAAGCTCTTTTCTTTTAGTTACAATTTATATTCTATGCATTTCTCCAAGAGAATATTAATCTGGTATGTTTTCTTATGTAGATGAACTGAATGATTGCAAGAATAGTGATCATGAAAGAATCATATTCTAAATACATGCATACTATATAGGGGTATTTACAGATCTGTCCCTTAAATCTTTATAAATTTTAATTTAGTCCCCCCAAATCTTCATATTTAGAATTTAGTCCCCCAAATTCTTTAAGTTACTACAATTTAGTCCCCAGTTTATATTTTGGCCCGATTTTTCCGTTTTATCCTGATTTCCTTCACTTAAATCCCCTTCCCTCTTCCCCCTCTCTTCTTAGTTTTTATTGGGTTCTCCCCTTGTTCTTCTCTTCTATCTCTATTGATTTATTGGGTTCTCACTCTCTATATTGAAACCAAATGTATTATTCTCCACTAAATGTATTAAACCTTTAAGTCTCAATATAAATTTATTTATTGGGTTCTCCCTCTCTATATTGGATAAATTCATTTCTACGTTTAATACATTTAGTGGAGCATAATACATTTGGTCTTAATATAGAGAGGGAGAACCTAATAAATGAATAGAGAGAGAAGAGAGGAAGAAGGAGGGAATCCAATAAGAATTAAGAAGGGAGGGAAAGAGGGAAGGGGAATTAAGTGAAGGAAATCAGGGGTAAAACGGAAAAATCGGGCCAAAATATAAACTGGGGGACTAAAATGTAGTAACTTAAAGGATTTGGGGGACTAAATCCTAAATATGAAGATGTGGGGGACTAAATTATAATTTATAAAGATGTAAGGGACATATCTGTAAATATCCCTACTATATATTATGAGTTCTTATTATGCTATTTCTTCAGCTTTTGTTCATGAAGCGTGGAGGACAACTTGTATATGCTGGTCCTCTGGGCCCCAGTTCTCATAGGCTAGTTGAGTTCTTTGAGGTAAGTTTCTCTTCTTTTAATCATAGACATGTAAACTATCTTACTTGTTGCAGAGATGGCCCTTCCACAATTGCTTAGAAAAAATACTGTTCATATTTAGGCAATTCCAGGAGTTCCTAAAATCAAGGATGGTTATAACCCAGCTGCATGGATGCTTGAAATTACATCTCCTGCAGTGGAAGCTCGTCTCGGTCTGGACTTTGCAGAATACTATCATAGTTCTGAACTGTTCCAGTATGTACAATTATTTAAGTACTGTCATGTGTAGCTCTTTTTTTCCCCTAATTCTGTTGCCTTTACAGACAGAACAAGGACTTGGTCAAAACTTTAAGCAGACCAAATAATGGAGCAAAAGAACTTAGCTTTCCAACCAAGTATGCTCAATCATTTCTTTGCCAGTATTTTGCTTGCCTTTGGAAACAGAATCTGTCATACTGGAGAAATCCTCAATATACAGCTGTCCGTTTCTTCTACACTGTGGCCATTTCTTTAATGTTTGGAACAATCTGCTGGGGATTTGGCGCTAAGAGGTAAATCCTATTATATGGTCGTACTACTTCAGAGTTCCTTTCCACTGAGAAACTTTTATCACATAGCTTCTGGTAAACAAGGGAAGGACAATGCGCAGACCATGTGAAATTGTTCCAGATCAACGGAAGTATATTTTAATAATTTGTTTAAGAAATTAATATTGGTATAAAACTATAAATTTGAGATTGAAAGTTTACTGTTTTGTTAATTTCTACTGCAGAAGTTTTCTTTTTGATAAAATGAATTTAAGCATCCTAATATTTACTAAACCAATGCTTCATAATTATTCATACAGAAAATTTAAATTTGTAGCCAAAGAGATTTAAAAAAAATAAAAATAAAAATAAAAAGTAGGGTATTAAGTATAAGATTTTAGCTTATAGGTGGAACTTCAATGGAAATTTTGCTGAAGTAATGAGGTAACAGATACAATTCAAATTCAATTTGGGATTTTTTATGATAAGGATAATTTTTTTTCTTTCATTTTGCTCTAAGAGATTCACGTCCTGCTTGAAAATTAAATTAACAATAGCAAAATACATACCCACACACACAAGTTGCTTGGACACGGTTCTCAAGTTTTGTAGTGTCCTAGGACTGTGTCCAAGCATCTTGTAGGACTCTAGCACATGGATCCCTACAAACATACACATGTATATATACGTGCACACATATCCCGTATTTGGAGGAGCAACAAGCTCTCTTTGTCACTTGTTTATCTATCTCGTGACATTGTTGTATTGTTTTTTAAAAAAGGCATTTCTATGTTGAGATAACTGTAGGAGTAAGAAAATATTGCACTTGTCATCTTGTGAACAATCCTTGTTTCTAATTCTCTCCCGTCTTTTAGTACAATTATACTTTTTCTTTTTTTCTATTACCAAGAGTTGTCCGAGTATAGGGCATAATGGGCAAGTGTAGTGTTTTGTCTGAGTGGGATATAGCAAATTTTTACAATAAATGGAGTGTCCCTGTAACACTGCTCTCGTTAGGATAGGACGCTATATAACCTCAAGATTCGTAAGAACAAATTGTATTAGCCCAATTTCATATAAACCAAACACCAAATCTTGTTAGAGATTTGACATGGGAAAGATACTGGACATGTCGATCACACATCATTTCTCATGTATGCGTTGATGTTGGATGTGCATCACACACTGACACAGCACGGGGGGTCTCCAGAGCGTATAACTGAACCATAGCTTGTATATAAGAATTTTGTAGGGAGATTGATCAGAGGTCATCAAGTACAGCAGAGCTGAATTTGAAATTTAGAAAAGTAGTTGAAAAATGCAGTGTACATAAGTACAATGAGAGATCCCAAAACACAGAATTTTTAAGTAAGAAACTTTGCATCATTATAGAGTCAAATAACTTTTTCATAATGACCATGTAGTATTCCTACTATATTCTTTTTTCTGGATAGTTTCACTAAACTTAAACTTTCCTTTTTTTTTTGGCATAAGTGATTGAGGAAAGCTTTTTTATCTCTGAGCTGTACTTTCTATAGTAGCATTGATTTAATTTGGCCTATAAAGCTCAAATGGTTGTAGAACTAATGCCGACCAGGGAATTTAATTTGGGTAGTAAAGCAGGCTACAACCTTATTCTCAAAAAAAAAAAAAAAAAAAAAAAAAAATGAAAAGAAAAAAGAAAGGGTTGTTTCTGGGAAAAAAATAAAAATATTCTGATTACTTCCTTATTAAATTGAAGTTTGATACAAATCCCCATGTAATCTGGGTCTATCTAGTGAGTCCCTCTAGATCATCCGCACTTTGAAATTTTTTTTAAGCGAAAATGGTGGGTAGAGCCCTCCACATTCCATTAAATAGCATTTAACATCTGCACTTGAAATTGTAATTTAACCGTGTTAAACCTTACCAGAAATGGGAATGATAAACTTTATCTGCCTCCAGTCCCGATTCCTCTCTTCTCTCTTTTTCTTCAAATGTTAATCTTGAATACATTCCTTCCCTTGCTTCCTCTGCCCTCGAAGCTCGTCCATTTGTCTTCAGTAGAGCAGGGAGAGGATACTGTAGGAAGAAGATTAAGGGAAAAAGGATTCAGTGAATGAAAGTTCATAGAAAATAGAATACATTGGAAGAAGAGAATGAGAAGAGAGAATGGGAAGTGAAGGGTGGGCAGGTTGCTCGAAGAAAAAAAAAAAAAAATGAGATGTACATGCTATTGGAATGGATACTTAAAAGAGCTCAGTGAATAGCCACTTGAAAGGCTGTTCTAGTGAAGGGTATACTGTAGCGGAATATTTAAGAAGAATTTAGAATAAAGTACCAGAATAAGATTACAGAAATTTAGTAGTTGGTCCAACATTCAGGACTCAGGAAGCTCGCCTCAACTTTCAATTTTATGAGGGACTACTATCCAATAAGGTATTAGGGACTGCATGCACATAAACCATTTGCTTAACATGGCATATTTAAATGGAAATGGTATTATTCAGAAATCATTTTAATATTTGGTTAAAGTCTCCGAATTAACATATATTTTCTCCTTATCCTTATAAGTACTTTTTTTGGCATAAAATATGGGGCAAAGCCCCTTGCTTTCTGTTAAGTCCTCATGAATTGTTTTTTAAAAAATTAACAGGGATACTCAGCAGGATGTCCTTAATGCAATGGGAACCATGTATGCTGCTCTACTCCTCATTGGAATTACCAATGCCACTGCTGTTCAGCCTGTGATGTCAGTAGAAAGGTTTGTCTCCTACCGAGAGAGAGCAGCTGGCATGTACTCAGCACTACCATTTGCATTTGCCCAGGTTTGATCTGCTTTAGAAACTTGAGAATGATATGCTTGCACGCACATACATAGGCACACACGTATTCTTTTCTTTAGAATTAGCTAGCTAAAGGAAAATTGTATTCTGTGTCCAGGTTTCCATTGAATTCCCATATGTGTTTGTTCAGACGGTTATTTATGGAATGATCTTTTATAGCATGGGTTCCTTTGAGTGGACCATGATGAAGTTCTTATGGTATTTGTTCTTTATGTATTTCACTCTCTTGTACTTCACCTTTTTCGGCATGATGACAACAGCAATCACACCTAATCACAATGTGGCACCAATAATCGCTGCACCATTCTATATCCTGTGGAATCTTTTCTGTGGATTTATAATCACACGCAAGGTAAGATGACTGACTTTATACTTTTTAAGTGTTAATTATTAAGTGTTCTCGTCATGCGTATTACGGAGTCTCAAAATTTAAACAGTGAACATAATTCTCTCTATTGGAAGAAATCTGCAGACTTTTTCTTACGATAGCTGCTTTGTCCCTCCTGTCTCTGCACTCCTTCCTTATTTAAACTTTCTACTGTTGTAGTTTTTCCTCTGTTTGGCTCTTCCAAATTCAGTCATCGAACAAGATGAATTCATCGTTTACCTGCAGGTTATCACTTAAATTTCTTCGCCAGTAGCATTACTTGGATCCTGCTGCTTTTAGATTATACTTTTATTTAACCCGCAATTCTTTGCATGATATTGCAGTAAAGAAAGTCCTAGCACGGCGTGCCATAATGTTGCATGTTTCTTTTTAGTATGGCTTCATCTTTGATACTTATGGCTGCATAGTACTGGAGACTTGTAGGGTTGGTTATTAGAAGCACATCATAGTTGTGGACTTGGAGTGCGAAACTAAACTTGACATTTACGTATCTGAACCTGTTTGCTGAGGCTACCCAATGATCTATCTATCAAACTGAGCATGATCAGTTCATTCAGCTTTGATTTGGCATCTAAATTATTATCAGTTTATCATTGATAAACCTTAGTTTACTCAGGTTGGTAGTTTGAGGAAATCCAACCCATATTTTGTTTGATGGAAAAATACTCAAGCAAGGCAGTCTGAGCTTGCACAATACAATGATTGTTTTTGTTCTATTGATGGACCTGCTAACCGACATGTCAAGTTTACAACAGAACCCACCAGTGGAGTATAGTTAAGTATTGATATGTCATCTGCTTATTTCAAGTTGATGGAACAAATGTTAATGGTAATTTACTAGAACTGTTGGTTACTAGAATACAGAAAGTGAATGGTATTTTTCTGGGTATAGAAGTTTGTGGTGAACTTCTGTAATTTCGCGACATAATAATTCCCCTGTAGTAGTATTACCCATGCAGTTCACTTTAAATTCAAACAAAAGAAACTGAAGTTAAAGCCTGAATGGTAATCTTGAAATCTTACATAGGAAACATGAAAAAAAAGAAATCTTAGATAAGCAAGAAGGCATAACTGTACAATGCACTCATTGGGCAGGCACACATGTTATCTGCCTATTTGTACTACAGCTGCTATAATCTTTTTAAGAAGTTAAAACAAAAATATCAAAGAATTCAATGCATAAGAAAAGGAAAAACAAGGAGAGAGTACTGATAATGCAGCTATATGTAAATGTATCCTGTATCCATTTTAAAAAATTATTCTTTTTTATTTTCCATTCAGACTGTGACCTCTTAAGGTCTAAAATGAGCTGGAGAAGATATGTTACATTTAAGTACTGTACAGTTGAAGAGCACATATTGCACACTGGTAACCAGGAAATACTGAGAATGATAATTTCGGATCTTGGAATTAGAAATTGGAAGTGCTAGGAATATAAGAAAAGGATATAGAAAAATAAGAGGATTGATAAAAGATACGATAATAAATGAGAATGTTGGTTGGATGAGGGGAACACTATAAAAAATGCTAGCATTAGCACAGGTATTCTTCTTTTAAAATCAAAATTAGCTTTAATTTATAATAAGTTTAAGTGATTCTTGATGGTTAATGAGCACATAAAATGGAGACGGATGTCGGATGTCTGCCCATGTTAGTAGTAACTGAACCAGCTAGGGCTAGGGATACAGTGGTGGAATGGAACAAAACATGTATTTAGTCTGTAAAAACTGTATGGTCATTTCTATTTTTTAAAAATTATATGAGAGAAATGTTCATTGCAAAGTTTACATACGAAGCAGCCCATGGGAAGCTGAATGGAGAATGATTTATTCAGTGGAGCCAAAAAAATTCCAGCGAAGGCCTTTTTGTAGTCCAAACTGAAAAATACATATGATTGATGAGCCTTATTTCAGTACAAATACAGTATTACTCAGGCCTCTTTCATATTGCAAATTGACTTTATTGCTATGACGTGCTTATTCCAACACCTGGTCTGCCCATGTTAGGAGTAACTGAACCAGCTAGGGCTAGGGATACCATGGTGGAACGGAACAGAACATGTATTTAGTCTGTAAAAACTGTATGGTCATTGCTATTTTTTTAAAATTTATATGAGAGAAATGGTCATTGCAAAGTTTACATACGAAGCGGCCCATGGGAAAGCTGAATGGAGAATGATTTATTCAGTGGAGCCAAACATTTTCCAGTGAAGTCCTTTTTGTAGTCCAAACTGAAAAATACATATGATTGATGAGCCTTATTTCAGTACAAATACAGTGTTACTCAGGCCTCTTTCATATTGCAAAATCACTTTATTGCTATGACGTGGTTATTTCAACACTTGTTCCCAATTATCTCATGTCTTTTGGGCTTTGTAGCACACGTTGTTGCTCTTCTCCCTTGAAAGCTTTCCAGTCGCTACTTTGGAACTATTTTGGAGCTTGAATTTTCTAGAATGAACTTTGATAACAAAATTTTCTGTACTCACTGTGCAGAGAATACCTGGATGGTGGAGATGGTACTACTGGGCTAATCCAGTAGCTTGGAGTCTTTATGGGCTTCTCACTTCCCAATTTGGGGACATTGATGAGCCCATGGTTCTTTCTGACGGTGTTAGCATAACGAGCATAAAGACACTTATACAAGACCACTTTGGATTCAGGCATGAGTTCTTGGTTGTTGTAGGAATCGTGGTGGTTGGTTTCTGTGTATTGTTTGCTGTGATCTTTGCTGTGGCTATCAAATACCTTAACTTCCAAAGAAGATAGAAAAGAGGATGGAGCATCCCTCACTTGTATAATTTCTCAAACAAGTACTGTATTCGACCTATGAATGAAGATCCTACTGAGTGTAAATTGTATAGCAGCAGCGATTCTTGAAATGAGATCATCCAATTGGTCATAAATTCGTGCCTTTTTCTATGATTAAGCAGCAGTTCTCATGTCCTGTTTTTGTGTAATTCTATCCTACATGCAGATTTTTACTACTTGTATATGCTTTTTGACTTGTGAACACAATGGAATGCATGGGAAGGGTATGATTAATGTGGAAAATTTTGAGTCTGTATTTTCATGGAATGTGCTTAATTGTAGGTGTGTCTGCATTAGCTTGTGAAGGAACTGTAAAGTACCTTTGTTATTATATTCCCACCTGGAGAGGTGAAAAGTTCTCACTACAGAGAATAGTGGGACTTTGAGAACATGACACTTTAAAAAAAAAAAAAAAAAAATCATGATTATAATGTGCATTCAGCATAGAAGGTAAGTCAATCTTTTATTGCTTGTGTTGATTTACACCATTTTCTTTTCTGACGGTGTATTTATGATTTCATTGTGGTCTTCTAGGGGATTAAAGATGACTGTGGCAATCGAGCACAACAATCGGCAAATGAATTGTAGGGTAGGCAATTCTCTTATCCTAATTTTTTATTTTGATGCTTTTATTGTGTTGTCTCTTTTCCTTCATGCAAAATGTCTACCCTTGCTTTCGAACAATGTATCTGCCTTTTATAGATGCATCCTTTATGCACAAAATAATTCCTATTGTCTGCCTATTTTATAATAATAGCTATTTGTTAATTGCCTTTGATTCTGAGTAGGACTCTTTATATTCAATATTTGTAAACATTACAAATCCTACAAGTATAATGTGAGTCCAACTAACTCACATCTACATTCAACCAAAATACATAGAAACATCTAAACCAAACTTTTTAACTTATTTGAAATTTCATACAAAAAATCAAAATCTCCAATAATAAATTCCTATTTTGAAGTTGCAACCAATTTTTTCATCTTTTTTTTTTCTCTGATTTATGAACCTAACACACGTATAAACAAGATACTTACAGTAGGATTACCTAAATAAGCAGGCTATAAATAGGAAAAACACCTTACAACAATAAGTTTCTTTTCTTTTCTATGAAATTTATGCAAGTTCTTCTTTAGTTGCTTGACTGTGATAAGCTAAAGTATTTGCAAGGTACTTTTATGCTATTTGATTTCATTATTAACAATTTAATCCTAATTCCTCTGAAAATCCTGTCATTTCCCAGTGTCTAGCTTGTGTGGCCTCAGTTTTCTTCCAAAATATTTCATGTCATTAAGATCACGGTAAATTCAAGTTTGTATTGGTTGACTTATTAACTGAGTCCACTGCCTTATCTTCAGGAGGCTAGTGTGTAATCCTAATCGTTCACCAATTGATTTGTTATTCAAAGGACCTTTTAGTACCTAGCTACGTCCATTCTGATTGACTAATATACTTCTGATGATATGTAATACAGTCAAGGAGTGAATTACTATCAAAAGGCTATAGCTATGGGAAATTTGAGCTTATCATGTCCAAGGACATCATGATGACCTTTAATTCTTCACTGAGAACATCAGAAACTTGTTTGCAGATAAGAATCAAATAGAGATGAAACAAAATGCAATCCCCCCTCCCTCTTCGGTGGGGGGATGAGGGACCGGTGGTTACGCATATCAAGGACTAACGAGAAAAATAGAAATTGGAAGTACGGACCTCTTTCATTAGCCAGTTTAAGTAGTGTATTAAGTTTGTAGTGTAATACAACTTTTTTTTTTTTTTTTTAAAATAGGAAAGGGCTTCAAATTGTCTTTAGCAAGAATAAAATCTACATTTAAAAAAACTAGAATCTGCAACCTTATCTTTAGGAGAAGGGCTATTAACATTTAGCATGCTTCCAAAGTTGAGATAGTGTGCTAACGTTATATTGCTGTCAATTAACTGTTTAGCTTTTTATTCCAAAATGTTTTTCATATATTTGTGGACAATCCATGATAAGGAAGTGTAAAAATAAGTTTGATACAATTCCTCTGAAAGTTGATTGTGAGCCATGACGAACACCTCAAATATTTTGTAAGGATAAACTTAAAGGTTAAAACGCATGTATTCACACATCAATAGCAAAGAGTACAGTTAATTTGAGCAGAATACATATGGAGAATAGAAAAAATTGTTGTTTTTTTTTTTTTTTAATAAAGATAAAAGAGGTATGAAAAAGGGAAATCCTCCCTGAAAATGGGTGGGAGTGGCATATTCCAACAGTTGATGCATTTAGCTTACTCTTCAAATACCTAAATGCGCGATGGTAATACCATAAACATCACATTAATGCTGATATCTGCCGACAAATATAGACAGATATTCTTCAATTAATTTTATTCTCATTTTGAAAAAAAGATGCACACTATGAAAGAAAAAGAGATTCTTTGATTGAGGAAAAGCGTACCCGAAGTTCTCAACAACTGTCTCTCCTTGTGAGAAATTAACTAAGGTAATTTTGTTCAATGTAGACTATAGTGATAAATAATAGATAATAGGATCTATTGTATTTTACTGAATTTATTAATTATTATTAACTTTTTATTTGGGAAAATACAAGTAACAAGAGTTTATAGGAGAAGTTGCATGGATTATTTCTTCTTTTTATTTAGATGTCTGGTCAAGGCAGATTAACTAGGCAAAAGCTTTTTAATAGGTTCTCTCAGCATCTAAATAATACAATGAGAAAGTTCAAAAATTGATGTGGTTGTTGTCACAAGTGCAAACTGTCACTGTTCTTGTTCAACTCAAGGACAAAAATTCACATCATTCAAGACCCTTAAATACTAAAGTCTAAAACAGAGAATAGGAGGAGAGAAAAATACTAAATAACTTCAAACAATTTTCTCTCTTTGATTGTGCATCTCTCTTTGATTATGTACTAGGGATGGGATGTGTAGGATTCATGGCCAAGCTGGTCTTGAAAAAGTTCGCCCCTGCATATTATGCCTTTGAGTCCTTTTCTTTCAACTCTTCTGCTGTCCTTTTTAAAGTCCTCTATAGTCTTCCATGCATTTAAGCTTTGGTTTTAACTTTGGATGCTTGTGCACTATTCTATCAGAAACTAACAACTTAGGACAGCAATAAACAGATATCCTATTTCAAAAAAGAAAAGGGAATAGGGGGAAAAAAAAAACATTCACTCTCTCTGTAGGAATGACAACACATAGTACATAAGAGATGGCAATTCTCATGCACACTTCATTTCCCCTTCCCCATATAATATTTGGCAAAGCCCTTACTATCTCAAGAGGACCCTACAGCACACCAATTGGGCCCAACCACCAAAGATTCTATGGAAGTTCCATCATTTCCAAAGAGGTAAAAAGAGGAGACACAGGAAATGGCCATTGGCAATCTTTTTGGGATGCAGTAGTAAGTCTTTTTGTAATGGCCTAATGGACTTATTAGATGTCAATTGTGCTTTTCCCATTTGAGGGCAAAGACAAAGGGGCACATGGTTAAGTGAGTTCTAAGTTTTCTTTCATTATTATTTTTTTGCTTTTTCATCATCATCATCATCATCCTTTGTTCCTTCTCTTGTCCTTACTCCCCATGTCATTCCTTGTCCTTTTCATCCTCAGTATCCCTCCACTTGAGGACACCACTCCCTCCAAAATACCTACCTTCACCTCATTTGCCTCCATCTGAAATTTTCTTTCTTTTCCCATGCTTTTTGTTAATTATTTTGGCATGCTGTTCGCTCTAACTGCTTGGACTGTACTTAAGGTAGTTAAGCGCATATACTTGCCTAAGCCCTGCCATGAAAAGATGTCCAGTATCTCTTGTTTTTTCAGACATTTTGCTGCTTGAGAGTCGTGCTTTAAAGTATTGTCATGGAGAGCCATGGCCTACCCTCTGCACGAAGCCTTCTGTCGTGTAGCCACCATAAACATCTCACATGCTACAGTCTGGAATCGTGGATATATTCAGTTGATAATGGTGGAAGGGTTTATAGCAGTAGGCTTTTGAGAATTGACAGCCACTAATGGCCTTTAGGAGCACTATGTTATTTTAATTGGATAGTAGAGATGGAACATAATCTACCGATAAAAGGTGGAAGGAACAAAAGATGGAACAAAATCTGACACTTTGGACATCCAATTACAACTGTTGTATATGTGCAAGATTAGATGCAGTAACATGCTTACCTGTGCGTGCATGTGTGCGTCTCTGTTGTATGTGCACGTTATTCATACTACTGAGTTTAATTGTCGTTTGTTGATTTGTTTGGATTTATAAGAATCATTGTTGCAATTATAACTATTTCTGTATAGTTTCCATTTACAATATGTTTGTATCTTTCATAAGTTATGTACATGCATATGCTTATGCAGTTGTTTTCTTTATACTCTAAAGTGGAATTTCTCAACAGCTTGAAGAACGAGTACACTGGTTATCTCTATTTTGGTACAGTTTCCAAATTCCACTCATTTACATCTTGCATAATTTTCCCGTGCATGTGCATATGCACAGTTTTATTAGTTGAAGGTGAATGTGCTTGGAGTGAAAAATTGACACTAGCAATTATAACTCTGTTATTTAAAAAAAAAAAAAATTGTTCCATATACAATATTTTCATCTTGCATAAATTTTGTGCACGTGCATATATGCACAGGTTGCAGTTGTTCTGATATTAGAAATTTGAATTTTTTGGAGTAAAAAGAACCGGTTTTGGTGGTATTTCTATATATAAATCACACACATTCTGCATAAATCTTACAGTTTTCTATATTAGTTTATTTTGATTCAATTCTCGTATTCTACATCTAATGTAGTTGATTGTCAGGGATCGAAGCAGAGGTGTTCGTTGGTGTTGCTGTTGTTGGCCATGGATTGGGAGCAAGCACTGTTGCTGCTGAATCGGGAGCAGAAGTTTTGAAGAAAAGGAAGCGGGTTTAAGTTGCGGAGTGGGTGGTTACTTGGTATTGAAGACCTGATCCGTTTGGCTAACTGTTTAACCGGTTTCACTTCACCCTTAAGGAATGGCAGTTATAATTGTCGATGGCAATTTTTTAAATAGTGAGAGAGAAGATTGAATGGTTTTTTGTATAAATTGGAGAGTTATATTGTAAGAAGATTCATCTGAAGAAATAAACTCTCTTTCTCTCTCTCAATTCGCTTTCCTCTGTTGACTTCTTCTTCTCAAATTCTTCTTCTCCTCCTCCTCTTTCCCTTCACCATTACAACATCCAAGAACTCAATTACATAAATGACAATTACCCGAGGAGCTTTATCCAGCAAGGGCTTCGATGATATTGATAAAGGTATCAAAGCGTGGTTTGATTCAGAAGAGGTGGCAGAAGAAGTGGAGCAAAGCAAGAATTCACATTCTTTGAATAATGTGGTTGCAAGTCATTCTGAGGAATTGGGAGAGTTGAAGATGTTAATGAAAAAGATGGATGCTGATAGAGCTATGGACAAGGAAGAGATCAAGAATTTGATTCTTGATTTCCATCCATGACAAAGGGCGGATGAGGTGAGTCCTTCGAACGTTTCCTTTGATGATAATGAACAACTCAACTCAATAGTGATAGGAATAAACCACTATTACCCACACCACCTCCACGACAATATGATAATGATAGAGATAAACCCTTGTTTTTACCCACTCCACCTCAACAAGGAAAGAGTTCTTTATACATAACTCCGGAGTTTCAAGATTATGTGAAAATCATAGAAGGAATTCAATTTTTCTGATCTCGCCCTGATTTTCACCTTTTCAAGGGACATGAAATCTAAACCTGGTTATATCGGGTAGAGCAATTATTGGATTTCTTTGCAATCAATGATGAAGCCAGGGTAAGAATGACGGCTCTCTACTTGGATGAAGGCCCTCTTCAGTGGTACAGGTGGTTGGTGAGAAAGAAGGGTTCAGCTCTTTCTTGGTTTAAATTTGAGATGGGGCTTTTATCAGTTTATGATCGTAACTAAACAAAAAAACTATATTGGTGATCTAATCAAGCTTAAGCAAGAAGGAACTTATGAAGACTACATGATAGAGTTTATAAGAATTTCTCACCATGTTCATGGGTTGTCGGAGGAATTCTTGAAAGAATGTTTTATTAGTGGGTTGAAAGATTCTATTAAATTTGAGATAATGGCCAAGCAGCCAAAGACTATAGAAGATGCAATGAGATTGGCTCAACTTGAAGAAGACAAGAGTTTATCTATCAAGAAGAGTGGAAAGTTCAATTTCAATAATAGCCAAGGGCTTCTTCCAGCAGCACCAGCCAAACTAGGACCTATATCAGATTCATCCTCTACTGGAACTTTTGTTAACAAGCTGACAAATTAAGAGTGCAAGGAAATAAGAGAAAAAGGACCTTTGCTTCCATTGCGAAGAGAAATTTACACCTGGCCATAAGTGTAAAATTCAAAAACTGATGCAGTTACAAATTATGACAGATGTAGAAGAGCATTCTGAATGGGGTGATGAAAGTGAAGTTTCTGTTGGAAATAATCATGAAGAAGACCATTTAGAGCATAACCAAATAACTTTGTCTCTTGATACAATTGAAGGAGTCACTGGGATCAGTTCCATTATATTAGTTGGAAAGGTTAATTGAAAAGAAGTGGGTTTCTTGACTGACACGAGAGCAACCCATAATTTTGTGGATCCATTGACCGCAATGAGACTGAATTTAGATGCCCATGAAGTTAAAAATTTAAAAATTAAGGTAACCGGTGGGTAGAAGTTTGAGGGCTCCAGTTGTTGCAAGGATATCAAAATACACATTCAAGGCATTGAAACAATAACTAATCTACTCATTGCTCCTTTGTATGATACACTAATCATTTTAGGGATAGTTTGGCTAGAGAAGTTGGGTCCAACCCTTTGGGATTTCAGTAAACATACATTAAAATTTTGGAAGCAGGGAAAGGCTGTAGTATTTAGAGGCATTACACCTACAAAGGTAGAAATCATTGACAGAAGTGAATGTGAGAAGATGCTACAAGTCAAGGGACTGACATATGCTCTTCAGATTGATTATGTGGATACCACTAATATGGCTGATATTTGGCCAAAAGATCTACAAAAGATTCTACTATAGTTTGAAGTAGTATTTGAAACTCCTCAAGAGCTGCCTCCAAATAGGTCTTATAACCATCACATTCCTTTGATACATCCAAATCAGACTGTATTAGCGAGACCCTACATGTATCCTTATATTCAGAAAAATGAAATTGAGAAGTAAATACTAGAAATGCTCAAGTCTGGCGTGATAAGGCCCAGTTCCAGTCCATTTGCCTCCCCAGTTGTGTTGGTGAAAAAGTCGGACGGTAGCTGGAGACTCTGTGTTAATTACAGGTCTCTTAATCAGAACACCATTGAAGATAAGTTCCCTATACCTCTCATCGATGACTTGCTTGATGAATTGTATGGTGCTAAGTATTTTTCAAAACTTGATTTGAGATCTGGTTATCATCATATTCGAGTCTATGAGAATGATATTTACAAAACTACTTTTAAGACACACAATGGACATTACGAATTTTTAGTAATGCCATTTGGATTAACTAATGCACCATCTACTTTTCAAAACCTTATAAATGACATTTTTAGAATGCATCTGCAGAAGTTTGTGTTAGTATTTTTTGATGACATATTGGTGTATAGCTAGTCATGGGAGGATCACTTGATTCATTTGAAACAGGTTCTTACTATACTTAAGGAGAACCAGTTATATGCTAAGAGTAGTAAATACGAATTTGGCTACACGAAGATTGATTATTTGGGGGCACACCCTCTCTAAGAATGGAGTTGCAGTTAATTCTAAAAAGATTGAAGCTATTTCTTCACGGTCAGAACCTACTACAGTCAAGGCACTCAGAGAATTTCTGGGAATTACAGGTTATTATAGGAAGTTTATTAGAGGGTATGCTTCAATTGTAGCTTCATTGACTGAATTACTTAAAAAGGGGGCTTTTTGTTGGATTGAAGAAGCTAAAAAGGCTGTTGAAGACTTGAAGAATGCCAAATTTTGAGGAGGAGTTTGTTATTGAGTGTGATACTTCTGGGTTGGCTTAGGAGCTGTGTTAATGCAAAAGGGACACCCCATTGCATACTTAAGTTAGAAGCTTAAAGGTAAGGCTTTGCAGTTTTCAGCAGCATTCGAGAAGGAGATGATGGCTATATTGGTGGCCATTAAAAAGTGGAGGCAATACTTGTTAGGAAAGAGGTTTTTAATCAAAACTAACCAAAGGAGCCTCAATTTTTTTTTTAGATCAGAGATTTATCCATGAATCTCAACACCTATGGCTGCAGAAATTGACTAAGTTTGATTACTTAGTTGAATACAGAAAAGGGAAGGAAAATTTGACAGCTGATGCTTTATCAAGAAGGGGATTTGATTAAGATGAAGAACCCACCTTGCATTGTACAACTTTATCTATTGTTTAGCCAGATTGGTTTTCCAGAATTCAAGAGTTGGTGCAAACTTCTGAGTATTACCAAAATCTGCAATAAAGACTTTCTGGTAATGAATAACAAAATTCATCATTTCAGTCTGTTAATGGCCTTTGGTATTACAAAGGGAAGATTGTGTTAGATCCGGAAGATATATTGTGTGAAGAAGTGATCTATGATAATCACAATACACCAGAAGGAGGTCATTTAGGGTATCATGTTACACTCAGAAGGGTGAAGTGAATTTTTTGGTGGGTGGACATGAGATCAACAATTAAAATAACAATTCGGAATTGTAATGAATGCCAAAGGAACAAGGTGGAAACAGTGGTTTCACCAGGGCTTCTTCAGTCTCTTCCAATGCCTGAACGAGTGTGTGAAGATATATCAATGGATTTTGTTGAAGGTCTCCCTGTTAGCCATGGTTTTAATGTCATTTGGATTATAGTGGATAGATTTTCGAAATTTGCTATTTTCATACTCTTGAAGCATCCATTCTCAGCTACTCAATTGGCTCATATTTTTATGAAGGAGTTTGTTAAATAGTTTGGAGTTCTAAAATCCATTACAAGTGATAGAGTCAAAATCTTTATCAGCTCATTTTGAAAGGAATTGTTTCTCATTCAAGGCACTAAATTGCTCATGAGTACTGCTTATCACTCACAAACGAATGGACAATCTGAAAGGGTGATTCAATACTTGGAAGTATATTTGAGATGTTTTTGTAGTACAAAGGCAAAGGAGTGGAGTGACTGGTTGGCTTGGAGAATGTATTGGTATAACACTAGTTGGAAGACTTCTACAGGTTGCACACCCTATGAGGTGGTTTATGGTCAGGCACCTCCTAGCCTCCTTCAATACATTCCAAAGACTACTAGAGTTCAAGGAGTTGAGGATTTGCTTATAAGTAGATAGCAAATTTTACGTTTGTTGAAGGATCAGTATTTGAAGGCTCAAGACAATATGAAGAAATTTGCAGATAGAAGAAGGTCTGAACGTAATTTTGAAGTTGGGGATTTAGCATTGTTGAAGATTCATCCTTATAAACAAAGTTCTATCAAAGGTAATGCTCCACAAAAGTTGGCTACTCGATACTATGGTCCATACCCAATCATTGATAAAGTTGGAAGTGTAGTTTATAAACTTCAACTCCCTCAAAAAGTTGAAGTGCACAACGCTTCTCATGTGTCTTTATTGAAGAAGTATTCAGGAGTTCCATCACCTGTTAGCAGCCAAGTACCCACTTTTTGGATCCAGAAAGAAAAGCAACCAGCGAAGATTTTGCAGAGGAGAATGATTAGAAGAGAGAACAAGACAGTAACCCAAATTTTGATTAAGTGGAGAGGAATGAACGATTCGGAGGCAACATGAGAAGACTGTTATTCATTCAAGAACAACTTCAGGACGAAGTTGCTTAGATGGAGGAAGAATTATCAGGGATCGAAGCAGATGGGTTATTTGGTGTCGCTGCTGTTGACCATGGATCAGGAGCAAGCACTGTTGCGGCTGAATCGGTAGCAGAAGTTTTGAAGAAAAGGAAACGGGTTTAAGTTGCGGAGCGGGTGGTTATTTGGTATTGAAGACCCAACCCGTTTGGCTAACTGTTTAACCAATTTCACTTCACCCTTAAGGAATGATAGTTATGACAGGCGATGGCAATTTTGTAAATAGTGAGAGAGAAGATTGAATGATTTTTTGTATAAATTGAAGAATTGTATTGTAAGAAGATTCATCTGAAAAAAATAAATTCTCTTTCTCTCTCTCAATTCTCTTTCCTTCTTCTCAAATTCTTCATCTTCTTCTTCTCTTTCCCTTCACCATTACATCATCCAATAATCCAATTATAGAAATAGCGATTATCCGAGGAGCTTCATCCAGCAAGAGCTTCGATGATACTGATATCGATCCATCTAAAAGACTCCAATTTCTAATTCGACTCCATCTGATTTCATTTTCAATGCTGACTCTGCTGCTATATGATCTGCACAACGCTGATGTTGATCTACTCACAGACCATGCACACACACTAAACAAACAGAGAAAACTCCAAACTTTGCAAATTCCACCTACGCTCAAACTCTATCATCCATTCAATTTAAAAATTAGTTTTTTTTTTTTAGTTCCAATTCTCCAACTGTTTGTACGGCGAAGCAGCCTAAGCTCCCTGCCGCCACAATTTTGTTTGAAACTTTTTGTCCACACCTTCACAAAAAGTTCTAACTATTTTCACCCCCTAAATTCCGTCATCTGCTCCTCTAACCCCCCACAACACCTCTTGTCGCATTACCTGGACTTTCCTACTGCTATAGCCACCCTCCCTCCCAGGTGGATCCAATTCCGGATCCAATTCCAGATTTAATAATGATAATTCGAATTCTGCGGGAGTTTTCAAAGGAGCACGTCATTTTTACCGGTGAGCCAACTTTATAGTGTTTTCTTGGAAATCCTATCAGTTATAAAGTGTGCTCCTTTAGAAACTCCCAATTTTGCTGGTTAATCAAAGAAAAGTGTTTATAAAAGTGTTTATATAGAGAGAGTATAAAAAAATGCAATATAGAAAGGTCAAATATATACTTTAGTTTTGACTCTTGTAACTTAAAAATGATCCATACTTGAAAAAAAAAAATTAATTACAGTACAACCTTTTAAAACTATCAGTTTACTCTCTCTAACTTTAGTCAATAATTTGCTATCCTAATTTCTGTTTAATTTAAATATTTTTTTAATAAAATTTTCAAATTAAAAATTAAGAAAATTGAGTGCGGCGGGCATCCTGGGACGATGGTGGGTCCGGCCCCTGACCCCCTCCCCAAACTCCCTTTAAATTCTCCCCCTAAACCAAACACTCCAACAAACACAAGCACAAGCACAATGCCTTCTCTCCCAGTGGAGAAGCCCCTCCAGTTCCCGCAGCCAACCCTCGCCCACCCCCACCACTTCGACTTCCAATCCGCCAGCGAGGTTCCCGACTCCCACATCTGGCCTACCGTCCACGACCACCCCTCGGCCGACGCTACCGGCCCTGACTCAGTCCCTGTAATCGACCTGTCCAGCCCTGATGCAGTCTCGCTGGTCGGCCGAGCCTGCGAGGCCTGGGGGGTGTTTCAGGTCGTCGGGCACGGCCTTGACGTGAGGCTGCTTGATAATTTAGAGACCCAAGTCAGGAGACTCTTCTCTCTTCCGACACAACACAAGCTTAGGGCGGGCCGGACCCAGAACAGCATGTCAGGGTACGGCCTCGCCCCGATATCGTCTTTCTTCTCCAAGCTCATGTGGTCCGAGGGGTTCACCATCTCCGGCTCGCCCCTTGACCATGCACGCAGGCTCTGGCCTCACGATTACATGCACTTCTGGTACGTACATTGACATATTACTTTGCAGAAGTTTGTTGCGTTCTTGCTCAGTTCTTGCTCACTCATATCTGCTACAAATTCTTGCGTCTATGTGCAGTGGGGTGATAGAAGAGTACAATACAGAGATGAAGAGGCTAGCAGAGAGGCTGCTGCAGCTGATGCTGCTGTCACTAGGCCTGACTGAGGAGGACATCAAATGGGCCGGGCCGGTGAATGAGTTCTGCAACGTAACCTCCGTGCTCCAGCTGAATTCGTACCCGGCCTGCCCGAACCCAGACCGGGCCATGGGCATGGCTGCTCACACCGACTCCAGCTTGCTCACCATTCTGTACCAGAGCAGCACAACTGGGCTGCAGGTCCTCCGGCCTGAGGACCGGTCCGGCCCAGCGCGTTGGGTGACGGTGCCGCCCGTTCCCGGCGCCCTCGTCGTCAACATCGGCGACCTCTGCCATATACTTTCCAACGGCCGGTTCCAGAGCGTCTTGCACCGGGCCGTCGTCAACCGGACCCACCAGCGGGTATCTGCCGCGTACATATGTGGGCCTCCGGCCCATGTAAAGGTGTCTCCCATCGTTAAGCCCATGGGCCCGGCGTACCGGCCCGTAACGTGGAGGGAGTACCTAGGCCTCAAGGCCAGGCTCTTTGACAAGGCTCTAGCGTCTATCATGGTCTCAGAGGAGGATCACAACAGCAACACTTGCCTCAGCTGTGTATAGCACAGCAAAATCATGTTGTCCTTTGTTACCAGAAATATATAAAAAAGGAGATTTGAGGGGAGATTCACTTTTGGACGTGATAAGCTTGGGGACATGAGAAGGTACAGGGCCATTGTGGTCCATGCTTCCATCTCAGAGAAGGAGACAACTTTGTCTGAATTTTTTCGATCTCAACCTAATCTAATGTGTGGATTTGTATTGTAATTTATTGTTGAGACGAGAATTGACAAATCTAAGAGTTAATTATTATTCGAAATTTTGAATTAAAAATAATTTTTTTATTTTTTAATTTAAAATTTTGAATTGGCCGAGCCAAGGGCTAATACTTGAACCTGAACCCTCCGGTTCTCATCTCTATCTCTGCATTGAACCTGAACCCTCCGGTTCTCATCTCTATCTCTGCATGTGGTCCTAGCTTTCTTCATGATTGATATATGAGTGGTACACATGGCTCAACCTTTTTAACCTCTTCTTTTGTTGAAAATTACTCATGTTTGGGTAACCAAGATTAGGTTTAAATGAGCTCAAGGGGCATTGGGAGAGACAAGTCTTATCAAAATACGCAACTGTGGATCATGACTCATGATCATGGATAGCCATGTGAAAATGGTTAAGTGGTAGATGGGCCAGTGTTTCATGTTATCATGGAACATGCATGGGGCCATACAATGAGACTCATGCCATTTCTATCTCTATCCTCATGTGACTTGGTTCCTCTTTGCTTCCAATTTCTCTGCAATAACATGCAGTGAGAAAAGAAACCCTGTGACCTTTCAACTTCATTGTGTGTGAATGTTCTTACCTTGGCCTTTTACCCTGCACTCTCCAGACCGAAATCTTTCAGTGATATTCTTCACATCTACAGCAGTTAGACGGACAAAGAATAGATTTACACAAAAGATATGTCGCATGGATGCTTCTATCGACAGACAGGCATATAACATCGTATATCATTATTGTGTACATCATATTGTATCCGTTTACCGTGTGCATCCTTTGAATACTTTCATGTATTCATCAACGTATCGTAACATCTAGATGTTACTGCAATCATGCAACACAGCAAAAAAGTGAGGAGAGTAAATATCAGCATCATGAAGGCAATATATGTTAAATTTTGAGCATCAAAAGATACTTGCAAGATTAACTAATATAGTAAGGACTAGGTTCCACACAACACCACATCACACCACAATTTCATGTCTAGAGAAACAGAGATACACAAGATTGTGCAGACCAGAGGGGCTTGGATGCCCCCTCATTTGTCTCCTATAGGAGGATATTTCCAGGAGATGTCACATTCTCCAATTTGGAACCAGAGGACAAGATTTGGATGCTTGTGAGTGTCATCAACCACCCACAGCGGGTCTTAAGTATATTCTCAAGCTATGGCCATTGCCAAAATACCCTTTTGGAGAGCATTATTAGCTTTATAACAACTCTATTATGAGTGAAAAGAACCTTTACATAGACACTGACAAAACTTACTACATCTGATTTAGATCATGCCAAATCCACTTGAAAGCTAATAGGGATAGAGAAGAATATTTGCAATTTCAACCTCAAGATGACAAGTATAGCACAATCATAAACAAAACTGTAAAACTGTTGATTGTGCAACATTAGCTTCCCTCCTCTCTTTGTTCTGCTCTCAACAACAATCCACATGTTATGTCAGGGTTGTTCTTTCAATCCCACCCACACTCATTCCTCAGCAGGCAAACAATCTGCACTGCAACTCTGGTCGACTGCCTGTCATTGCCACGGTCCCTTGCTGCCAACAGACATCATCCCAAAGGGCAAGTTGCCGGCACACGCTACTGATATTCACTGTTGACAGCAAGGGAGTCCACAACATCGAAGCAATAATCCTTACCGGACCTGAATGCCAGATCACACTGGCGTCTCCTGTCTAGAATTATTAGGATCCAAAAAGAGTGCACTGCTGCAATGGATCGTGCAGTGGTATATATATAATGTATGATATTCTCGAGAAAGTGGGAGAGAGTACAATCCATTGCAGGAATCAACAGTTTTGATTAGTGCTCACTCCTCGATCTGCAGTCCTGCAGTCAGCTGGATTATGGCCATATTATGAGACTTCCAGCCATGCAATGGGACCTTAGCTATGTTTCTTAAGAAGAGTGCAGGCCTCAGCATGCGTCCCTAAATTATGTTTTCAAGAACCTGCAGGATGTCCAAAAACCTCCGACATTGGTGGCGGCTGAAAAAGAATTGAATATTTGTACAGTGTGGCAAGCTGAAGATAAGGCATCCATTGAGAGAATCAAAGATCTAAATACTGTTAAGTCACTGTTGAGAACAAGAAAACACAATGTATAACAAGAAAGGAAATATAACGCATTGAAGATAATGCACTGGATAAACCTGAAGAACTAGCTATGTGGAGGTGAGTTTCCGTAGTTTCTCATTTCGTCTGCACTCCTCCTGTAAAGATTTATATTTAAAAAAAAAAAAAAAAACGTGATTTTGGCTTACAAGCTATGATATATACTGTAACAACAAAAGCATTGACCACTTAAAAAAATTGTATGCTGGTTGGTTTACAAAGTTACATTAAGGGTCTGAACCTTTTCAGTGAAATGGAGTATCAACCAATTATCTATGTCTCCATAATTGCCAAGGCATTTGAAAAACTCGAAAACATTCAAAACTTGACATTTCAATCATGCACAATTCTATGGCAGGTGAAGGACAATTTTAGATGATACCTCCTCGATCCGACAAAATAAATCATTTACATCAATTTAATTAGATTTTGATATCATCTGAGAATTGGATGCTATGCCTTGGGACAAAGAAAAAATGGAATGCTCTGCACTAGAATTTGGGGAATGTGCAAGATCCACAGTTGAGAGAAGGACAATATTGAGAAGACCAAATTAATATTAGGCACATCCAGAAGAACATGATTCAAGCATACAACCCCAAAAAAAAATACCCATTGTTCAATCTTTAATGCCGTAAAATTGTAAATTGATGCAGAAAGACATAAGTAGGATTTATGCAAACACATAAGCCTTTCCATTATTAGCATAAAAAGAAAAAAAAAAATCTAAGCTTTTCCATCAAAAGTGGACAAGTGGGATAGGTTATGGAGCAGACGACTCTAAGGAAGATTTGACAATATTTTATGATCAGCTGATTACTCTGACTTCATCCTCAATATGCAAATTCCCGAGTCATGAGAACTGTGAACAGCAAAGGGCTTTCTATAGTTCTACAAAGCTAATAAGTAGAATGTAAGAAGACCTTATTGATGGCGCGGTATATGCTCAGTGACCAAGGGGTAACTCTTCAAGATTTTCCTAGAGGAATAAAGACTCAAGAAGATAAGGAAAGATGAGAAGTTTGCTATATGGAATTAGATAAACCTCAAGCCACTGATAAAATGAGCAAAAATTGAATACATACCAGAGATATTTGGGCAGCATTAAGGAAAATTTCACTTTATTCACGAATATTGAAGTGAATATGCAATAGTAACTTCAGAAAAGCTATATAAAAAAATACATTCCTAAGGTACTATCCTAGGTAACTAGAAGTCAGCCTACATGCCTTAAGATGGTTGTCTGTATGTATGTATGTATGTATATGTATGTATGTATGTATATATATATATATATATATATATATATATATATATATATATATATATATATATATATATATATATCAATGTTGAAAAAAACGAGTTACGTAACGCATTATAACGCGTTACGTAACGTAGCGAGCACACTTCGCTCCGTAACAGGCTGAAATAACGCACTGCAGCAGAGCGTGCGTTTTTTTTCAAAATAACGTACGCTATAACGCGTTATTACAGAACGCGTTATAACGTGCGTTATTTACAATTCCTTAACGAACCGCACCCACGACCCGAAACCCATTAAATCGCTCCTGAATATCCCGATCTGCCCTATTTCTTCCCCCCATTTTCTCTCTCCCTTCTGCCCTAATTCGTCCCCTGATTCCCTCGCTCTCCGATCTCTCGCTCTCCGATCTCTCTCGCTCTCGCCCTCTCCCGATAACTCTCTCGCTCTCCGATCTCTCTCGCTCTCGCCCTCTCCCGATAACTCTCTCCCCTCTCCCGATATCTCTCTCGCTCTTCCCCTCCCGATAGTTCTCTCCTCTCTCCCTCTCCCGATAGCTCTCGCCCTCTCCCGATAGCTCACACCCCTCTGCCGACGTCCCGATCCCTCGACTTCCCCCCTGCGCCGATCTCTCTCGCCCTCTCCCGCTCTTCCCTCGTCCGCTGCTGTCGATGCAGCTTTCGACGCCGCCGGTCAACTGTTCTCCCGATAGCAGGCAATTAACCTCATTCCCATTAACTCTCTCTCGCTCTCCGATCAGGTAATTAACTTCATTCCCATTTCTCTGGCTCAACCAGCAGATAATTAACCCCATTTCCATTAACTCTCTCTCGCCGGTCAACTGTTCATCCGCCGGTCAACTGTTCATCCGCCGGTCAACTATTTTCTCTAGCTCAACCAGCAGGTAATTAACCGTATTCCCATTTTTAATTTGACTGATTTGTTTTAATAAAACTAATTTGACAGATAATTAATACAGATTTGTGTGATAATTTGGGTTAGGGTATACTGACTATTTGTGACTGTTTATGACTGTTACTGACTGATATTTGGGTGATTTGTATAATTTTTATCTTTGTATACTGACTGATCAGTCAATGACTGAATTAGTGAGTGTTAATGACTGTTAATGACTGAATTAGTGAGTGTTAATATAGTTTTTAATTTGTATACTGAAAATTAGGCCTTAGGGAATAGGGATGAATACTGAAAAAAAATTATTATCCATTTGATTATTGAACTTGGAATTGTGTTTTATGTAAATTGATATTTGATAATTTATACTTGAAGAATTATGTCATCAAAAATGGATCCAGCAAGAGAATGGGAAATTTATAAAGAAGGGGAACCAAATAATTATTTTTATTGCAAATACTGCAATCATCATATAACAGCTGGGATCACTCGACTTAAACATCATTTAGCCGGTACCAGGCATGGCGTCAGAATGTGTGAAAGAGTCCCAGCAGATGTGAAGAAAGCATGTAAAGATGCTTTAAAAACCACTGAATTAGAAAAAAAGAAGAAGGCATCACTGAGTCATGAAATTGGTAGAATGGGAGAACCAGATATTGAAATATTAAGCCAAGAGCTTGAAAGCGCCGCAGGTAGCAACACTCAACCTTGAACTCTAGGAGCAATGAATAAATATATTAATGTTGACGCTCACCAATCCACGTTGGAAACATCCTTAAAGGAGGCAAGAGAGGACTGTGTCAGAAAAATAGACAGATGTATCTATGCAAATGGACTTTCATTTAATATCTTGAATAGTCCATATTGGAAGGATATGATAGAAGCAGTTGGCAATTTCGGATTTGGTTTGAAACAACCGAGTCCGTACGAGATAAGGACTCGGATTCTAAAGGCCGAGGTTGATGATATTAATAAGATTAAGGAGAATCACATGGCGGCGTGGGAGAAATACGGTTGTACAGTGATGTC